>JAHHFK020001422.1:600000-1166508 GCA_024533555.2 Aedes koreicus
CTGGGCAGCAGTGTAACGATCGACGGCGATGAGTTCGAGGTAGTCGATGAATTTGTCTATCTCGTGTTAAGAACCATTTTTGGTGGAGTACAGGAGGACGGACTATGGAGGCGAAGGATGAACCATGAGCTCGCGCAACTCGCCGGCGAACCCAGTATTCATAAGGTGGCAAAAGCTGAAAGGATACGCTGGGCAGGACATGTTGCGAGAATTCCGGGCAACTATCCTGCAAAAATGGTGTTCGACGGGAATCCAGTTGGTACAAGACGACGTGGGGCGCAACGAGCAAGATGGTCAGACCAGGTGGAGCAAGACCTAGGGGGTACAAGGTGCCCAAGGGATTGGAGAGGAGCAGCCACGAATCGGGAATTATGGAGGGATATTGTGTATCAGGCTATGTTATAGTATTGTGACGTTATGCCAGGTAAAAAAAAAGGCAACTAGTATATATTGACTACTGACCGGTTGGCCAACCACCAGATGGCAAGGTAATCGCATGAAAAATTAGAACATTTTGTCGCTTTTCTAATGCACGCATTAGGACACAAAGCCAACTTCAATCGTGGTTAATATCTATTGTTAGTCATTGCTTACCAGATTATCAAAATTTATAATTGAAACATGAATTCTACATAAACTTTGCAGAAGATCGGCTTTGATTGATTATCTTGAAATTTCTCATATCCTTACCACAATGGGTACCGTACTTTGCCGTTTTTGACAACTGGAGGCCTCCTTTTTTAACACCAATGTGTACGTATATTATAAACTAACGGATAACGAATAGTAGCCCTGGAATCAGGAGATTTTACACCAGTTCACCGGGTCAGCAACCATACTCACCAGCTTCGTCCTTCACCACAAATACTACCGAAACCAGTCGTTTCAGTTAATGAAGGTTTACGTCAACACGGACTGAACAATTACTATCCTTCTCTCATCCATCATTCATTGCCGCTTTGAGTGAACCCAGCCTTCAAAGTTCCACCAAATGAGTATTTGATGGCGCCTAGAAGCCACCTCAAACAATCAACCCCTAGAGGGGGATGCAAATCGCCTGATCTTAAAACCGCAAACAAAAACACAACTTCTGAAGGTCCTCTCAATTCTCATCATCTCGTCATGTCGCGTGCTTCACCCTCACCGACTGAACCTAATCTTAATTGCACGCGGAAATTGCGTAAAAGAGCGCGGTCGGAAATGCGCCGAAACAAAGCAAAAAAGGCGGGTGCCATTAAGCACTTGGAAGTGCGATTTTTTTTTTTTTGCGTCTGGCATTGTGATTCTTCAGTCAATCTTGCGCTCGGAAACCTCGAGGATTCATAACTTCGGTGCACGCGATAAATGAGTCCAGATAAACACCGAACCAATGACGAGTGATGCTGGTTGGCGTTTCTCAGTTTCGGAAACGGCGGGAGCAATGAACGACGGACGGTGGACATTTTAATGAGCCTCGGCAAGGTGCGTTTCCCGGGTTCGCTTTCCCATTGGGTCACATCTTGCAGAGCACATCACCTTGGTCGTAAACCAGAGCAGTACCCCATTTGTGTGCGCAAACATGGCCATTATGGAAAGTAAAAGTTCCCACTTTTATGCTAAGAAAAAAAAACACACACGCATAGTTGCTCGGTTGTACGTTTGTTTCCATATTTTCACTTTCGTTTGATAGGATAGGGGAGGGTGGTGATGCTTCAGAAGTAGATCTTTATAAGACTGCGTTGAAGGTGGCAATATTGAACCACGCTCCCTTAGGATGGGCGAGAAGAGGTTGATGCAACTCTAGAAATTTCCCACCATTCAACACAAAAGCGCATCGGTCCCGTTGGCGGTGATCAGCGGATCGTGGTGCATTGCAAAAAAAAAAAAAACAAATGCCACGATTAGGGTGAGATGCATGCAAGTGTATCACATACGTGAGAGAGGAAGATGCTTTAATCGTGTTGTTTGTAGTGGGATGTTGTTTGATGTTTATTTTTTTACAGTCGGTGTTCTTTAGTTTTAATTTATACCTTTCCAATCATCTACAAGTAATTTCCGCCCAAACAATTCCCAACGACCGGAGGCATGTTGTAATGAAATATCTCGAGGCAATCACACGGCCTTCTGTATCGTGGGACGTTATATGTTGTTGTTTTTTCAACCGTTGCCTGTATGATGTAAGCTGTCATCATTGCTTCATAAACCGACCTTTGAACTATGTTGAATTTGATGGATGATTTCACTACGTGTTAAAGATACCGATTAAACTCCACCCTATTAAATCCATTTCAAATGCCGTCCTGAACCTGATTTGAACGGCAAGTAAATCAGCAACGATAAGTGCTTTCGTGGAATCACGACGATTCTGAAGAGTGTCCAAGTTGATCACACGGCAGTGGCTCTCGTTAATTGGAAAATTGTAAGGGTCCCTTCAAGACAGTTAGCGCAATGACTGTTGTCTACATGAACCTTAAACTTAAAGTTAAATTGTGAAACTAGGAAACTAACTCTTCACCTCATCACTCGTAAAAAAAAAACCGGAAACACTTTTTCAAACTATCATTAGCAACCGTGACAAAATTTCTTTAAATTCCACTAGAAAAGGCTCCGGCGAGGTAGGTGGGTTGTAGTTTTTTTTTTGGTACAAAACAACATTATTATGTACCAGTCTTACTGCGCGTAGTGGCAGGATGCCAAATCCACCCAAAATAGCATCTCGCCTCGGTGAGACCACAGAAAGTGCAGCAGGCGCTTTTGGAGGCACTCGCCTGAAAATTTACCCATTCACTAAGTACGGTTGATATAGTGGTCATCTACACATATATCCTCTTCTTTCTCCCACAGAAGAACAGCCACCGTTGAAACAAACTCGACCAGGAAGACATAGCGGAAAGCAGGAGCGAGGAACGAAATATAAATCGGAAGACGCTATAAAAAAACAGCAAATCAGTGAAGAAGGAGAGCAGAAAATAACATGAGGACAAACGTGGAGCGAGAATCATGTCAGATCAAATCAGAAGAGACAAATACATCAAAGCATTATCATTAGAGACAAACTGAGGGGGGGGGAGGAGGGGAGAGAAGGGAAGAAGGGAAGGAGGGGATAAAGGGTGTTTCGATCAAAATTTGGTCGACTTAAACGTGACGCATTTCCTTTCATCGTGCATTGAAAAATTTGCACACTCCTCACTTTGAAGATGTGTGCATGTAGCATCATGCCTCTATTTTGATTTTGAGATAACCACTTCAGTTATCAAAATGTTGTCGAAGGAAGAGAAGCAACGCATCAAAATTTTGCACGTGCATGTCGAAAATTCAAACTACTCTCACTCCAAGTTGGCAAAATTGTCGAATGTGGCTAAATCAACTGTTACCAACGTACTAAAAGTGTTCGGTGATCGTTTGTCGACAGCCAGGAAAGCTGGATCGTGGAGAAATCGAAAGCCGGAGGCCACAGCAACGACAAAAAGAGTTGCCCGCTGTTTCGAGCGGAACCCCAACCTCTCCGTCCAAGATGTCGCAAAGAAGCTGGGAGTGGTGCCTTCAACCGTGAATACAGCTAAGAAACGAGCTGGACTGTCGACTTACAAGAAAGTGGTGACTCCAAATCGCGACGATAAACAAAAACACGTCGGCCAAAGCACGATCGCGAAAGTTGTACATGACGATGCTGACGAAGTTTGATTGCGTGGTACAGGACGATGAAACTTACGTCAAAGCAGACTTTCAACAGCTTCCTGGACAGGAATTTTATGCGGCAACCGGACGGGGAAAGGTGGCAGATATTTTCAAGCACATTAAACTGTCAAAGCTCGCGAAGAAATATATGGTGTGGCAGGCCATCTGTACCTGTGGCTTGAAGAGCAACGTTTACATTGCGACCGGAACCGTCAACCAGGAAATTTATCTGAGCGAGTGCCTACAAAAATGTCTACTGCCATTCCTGAAGCGACACAATTGTTCCGTTCTATTTTGGCCGGATTTGGGATCTTGGCATTACAGAAAAAAGGCCATGGAGTGGTATGCTGCCAACAACGTGCAAGTGGTGCCCAGGACAAAAACCTCCCAACACACCAGAGCTCCGCCCAATCGGACAATATTGGGCCATCGTCAAGCGGAACCTTAAGATGACTCGAAAAGCTGTTGTGAGCGAGAAACAGTTCAAAGCAAACTGGCGTTCTGCGGTGAATAAAGTGGACAAGGAGACTGTACAAAATTTTATGGCAGGTGTTAAACGAAATACCCGGCAATTCGCATTCGTAGACAAGGAAACTAAAATGAATATTTCTCCAGTATTCTGTATTAAATGAACTTGAAAATGAAGAACGCATTTGACTTATTAATACTTTGATCGACTCACACACATTACTGTTTGACCAAATTTTGATCGGAACACCCTTTTTTATTCTAGCCGTATAGTACTCATCCCGGCTTTGTTGATATAACTACATTCAAAACTGTTTTGTCTACCAACACCTCCTCTATGCTGCTTTAAAGCCAAAATTTGTGCAATGTTGCCCATTCTCAATAGCAAGTTGTGAAAGCAAGTTATTAAAACTTTAATAAGACCATAAAGATTTAAAAAATGCTCTTGTGATAGATGCCATAACCACTTGAGAACCTTCATAAGACCTATTGGCTGCCATGAAAACCAGCATACGGCCAAATGGCTACAGCTGTCAAATTTCACTGTGAAATCGTGGTTGGTTTTTGTTATTCTTCTTTGTTCAATTCGCTGCTCTTCTGATTCATTTAGCAGTTAATCATATTCAAGAAAAAAGTTCTAGTTTTTCTGATAGCTAAATATCCAAAACAAATTTAGTTTTTTTTACAGCCTATCATGCTTCAAATCATATGCGCATTTAATTTTATGGTTAATATTGGCACGATAAAAGCCGAAAATTAATGTGCCTCGGAAAGTATGCGAGTTTACAACAACAAACACAAAATAAAAACAATTATATTCTGGAGAGTGTGAGCTGTGTAGTGGAATACCTTTTATATTCGATATAATAATACCGATTTTATTCGATAAATTAACTTTTCAATTTCCTGAAAATAGATGGAATTCAATAAGGTTTTGTAAAAGAATTCCGAAATTTGTCTCCGATCTACAGTTCATCTGCATTACATAAAAAAATTGGTGCGTTTATTTATCCATGTTTCAATTATTTCCTATATTTCAATAGGGCGATTGTAAAAAAAAAATCACAGTTTTGCCAAAAAGCCAATTTATACTATAAAACCAATTTGCCGTATAATGCATTTACTGGAGGCAAAATGTTTTTAAAATGCCTTATCTACTGACCATAATAAGATAATATCAATGAGTCCTAAAACGTTATTTCGAAAAATAAAACCTTTGATAGGAGTAAACGGAATTTGAGAAAACAAGGTTTTAAGATCGTTGTAAAGCAAGCTGTGTAATTTCTCATAAACCTGACTATAATATGAAGCCTATAAGCACCTCTCACTGCCATAATCAAATCAAATTGATTTCTAGTGGCTGTTATAAAACTTTAATAAAACTTAATAAAGCTGGATGGTTTCGGCAATGTTACTTGGAAAGAGGCCAGTTTTGGAATCTAACTTCATATCTTTCTATTCAGAAATCTAAATACAGGACGCCATACATCAACCAAGAGATTTCACAACTTCAGAATATTCTGCGATCGGTTTCGTAAGGATTCGGAACAGTAGTAGAAATATATCACGCCGTCCGCCAGCTTTAGGGTTGGCCTATTCCGGACACTCTGCACCGATTTTGGCAGGGCATAATGCTAACAGCATTATTTTTATATTTGTACTGATATACGGTCCCATAGTTGGCCCATAGAATGACTTTTCTATGAAAAATCATAATATCAGACTTTAACGGGTTAAATGGTAGAAAAACATTAAGTTCTAAAATTTTCCTCGTTGATTTGCCGGAGCTGGAGCCTGGGGAACCCTCGGTAGCTTCACAGAATGATTTTCACAGAACACTTACTTACCGACGTCAGGACCTATCGTGGCGCTAACGTCGACTCCGACCACTACCTGGTGATGGTCAAACTGCGCCCAAAACTATACGTCGTAAACAACGTACGGTACCGACGCCCGCCTCGGTACAACCTGGGGCGGCTGAAGCAGCGGATGTCGCTGCGGCCTACGCGCAGAATATCGATGCAGCGTTGCCGGATGAGGGTGTGCTCGACGAAGCCCCTCTCGAGAACTGCTGGAGGAATATCAAAGCAGCCATCAACGACGCAGCAGAGAACGTCGTCGGGTACGTTGAGCGGAGTCGAGGAAACGACTGGTTCGACGAAGAGTGCGGGGAGGTTTTGGAGAGGAGAAGAACGCAGCGCGGGCAATAATGCTCAGGCACGGGACCCGGCAGAACGAGGGGCGTTATAAGCGGAAGCGGAGCCAGCAGACCCGCTATTCCAGGAATGGAAACGCCGCCTGGAAGAAGCTGAGTGCGAGACGATGGAGCAGCTGTACCGTTCCCAAGAAACACGGAAGTTCTATCAGAAGCTCGGCACGTCCCCGAAAGGCTTTGTGCCGCGAGCCGAAACAGGGATATTACGAAGCGAGAGAGATGGGGGCATTTTGTCAGACGGCCGTGGGGTGATCGAAGGTGGAAGCAGCACTACGACGAACACCTGAATGGCGCAGAGGACGCAGGTGATCAAGTCGGTGGAAGAAATGACTACGCCAAGCACAGCAGAGGATGGGAACAGACAAGCTCCCACGCTGAGGGAAGTTAAGGATGCTGTCCAACAAATCAAGAATAACAAAGCAGCTGGCAAAGATGGCATTGGAGCTGAAATCATCAAGATGGGCCCGGAAAGGCTGGCCATCTATCTGCATCTGATAGTCCGAATCTGGGAAGCAGAACAGCTTACCGGATGAGTGGAAGCAAGGGGTTATATACCCTATCTACAAAGAAGGCGACAAGCTGGAGTGTGAGAACTACCGAGCGATCACAGTCCTAAACGCTGCCTACAAAGTGCTATCCCAGGTCATCTTCCGCACGGATTTCACCCAAAAGTAAATGGTTAGTAGAAGTTATCAGGCTGGTTTCATGGACGGGCGCTCGACGACGGACCAGATCTTTACTGTACGGCAATTCTCCAAAAATGCCGCGAATACCAGGTCCCCGCGCATCATCTGTTCATCGATTTTGAAGACGGCGTACGACAGTATCGACCGCATAGAGCTATGGAAGATTATGGACGAGCAGCTTTCCCTGGAAGCTCACTAGACTGATTAAAGCTACGATGGACGGTGTGCGAAACTGCGTGAAGATTTCGGGTGAACATTCCAGCTCGTTTGAATCACGCCGGGGACTACGCCAAGGTGATGGACTTTCGTGCCTGTTGTTCAACATTGCGCTAGAAGGTGTCATGCGAAGAGCCGGGCTCAACAGCCGGGGTACGATTTTCACTCGATCCGGTCAGTTCGTTTGTTTTGCGGATGACATGAACATTGTCGGCAGAAGATTTGAAACGGTGGCAGAAATGTACACTCGCCTAAAACGCGAAGCTGCGAAAGTCGGACTGGAGGTGAATGTGTCGAAAACAAAGTACATGCTAGCAGGAGGTACCGAGCGCGACAGGGACCGCCTAGGCAGCAGTGTTACGATAGACGGGGATACATTCGAGGTGGTGGAAGAATTCATCTACCTTGGATCCTTGCTTACGGCTGACAACAACAACAGCCGTGAAATCCGAAGACGCATCATCAGTGGAAGTCGTGCCTACTACGGGCTCCAGAAGAACTTGCGGTCAAGAAAGATTCACCCCCGCACTAAATGTACCATGTACAAAACGCTGATAAGACCGGTTGTTCTCTACGGGCACGAGACGTGGACGATGCTCGAGGAGGACCTGCAAGCACTTGGTGTTTTCGAACGCCGGGTGCTTAGGACCATCTTTGGCGGCGTACAGGAGGATGGAGTGTGGCGGCGAAGATGGAACCACGAGCTCGCTGAACTCTACGGCGAACCCAGCATTCAGAAGGTCGCGAAGGCTGGAAGGATACGGTGGGCAGGGCATGTTGCGAGAATGCCGGACAACAACCCTGCAAAAATGGTGTTCGCCTCGAATCCGGCCGGTACAAGAAGGCGTGGGGCACAGCGAGCACGATGGGCGGACCAGGTGCAACAGGATCTGGCGAGTGTGGGTCGTCAACGAGGTTGGAGAGAGGCAGCCATAGACCGAGTATATTGGCGAAATGTTGTAGATGAAGTCATATCGTAAATACGATGTATGGCTATTTAAATAAATAAATAATTAGTTAACCATTTTGTTATCTTGGCTGTTTATTCAGCCTGAATGATAACATATTTAGTGATCAAACAGTGATAATCAGATATTAGAACTTGTTATCACTTTGGTATAAGCCTTTGCTCGGGACACCTCTGCACTTCCACGAGGATGTTGGATAACTGGATTGGGTAGCAGCAGGGTTTGTTTTGGTAAACGATAAGCTGAATACACGAAGCGTCTAGTAAAACATTTAAATATTAGTCCCAATTTCTGATTTGAACCGATTTATACCGACAGTAAGGATGCTATTGGGGCCACTCACAAAGTGTGATGGTGGTTTTTCATTGGGAGAACAATTTTGTTGGAGCCACTCACAAAACAGGATAGTGGTTTACTTGTTTCAAGATATGGTGGCACGGCGAGTATGACGAACCAATAGCGTGGATCATAATTAATTATGATCCCCACCACTGGCACCACCACATCTCATCGTGAAACAGCTTTGTTGTTGTTTTTCTGTGCTCACTCGATCACTCGCGCCAACGGGTAGTAGGTAACCGAAGCAATAGACAACGCGACAATACCCGATAGCAAAATAGTTCGCAACAAAGTAATCTATGCTAATCCGTTTAAAGTTACGATTGAAGTATTTCGGGAAATTGAAGTCACTAACTTTATGTTTCTATTGATTTCCAAGCACTTTATGTTTCTATTGATTTCCAAGCTCAATGGTTGTGCACCAACCGGGAGAGACTTTGTCTTATACCCAATGATTTCATTATGTCCAATCCGCTCAACCAACCGCATAGTTTTGTGATATACTGGGCAGAATATTATAATTTGAGATAACTCAATGCAGACCTCTTCCAAATTTGATCGGCCGGCAATCGGTGTTTAACCACCTAGAAACTCATAAAGTTCTGTCCAGTTAGAATCCGGAATCACTTATTGTTTGCAGCGGCACGGAAATTGACCGCTGAAAGAATTATTTTACAGCGATTTGTTTACCTAGGTGCCCACTTTCTGTGGTATAAATTTCACAGTGTTTCGTGCACTGAGTCAAAAGTTATTCCAGATGGAAGCCGAGAGGAGAGGAAAAATTCTGCACACCCACGTTGATAATCCAACGTGGTCCGCAATAAAAATCGCAAAAACGTTGAAAATCGCCAAATCAACCGTGTATGATGTGCTCAAACGTTTCAGGGAGCGAAAGAGCGTGGATCGAGTGCCTCAAGGTAAGCGTCGTAGTGGAACATATGGCCGCAAGCTGAACCAGAAGGTGTTGAGAACCGTCAGAGCAAACCCTGGACTATCAGATAATGAAATCGCACAAAAATATACAGTACCGTTCGAAGAATTCGTTTGCGAGCAGGATATCGTTCTTATCGAGCCAGCAAGCAACCAAACAGAACGTTGAAGCAAAGTTTGACGAAGTACCAAGGATGCCTGCTCATCGACGATGAAACCTACGTCAAAATGGATTTCGGACAGCTTCCTGGCCAAAAATTCTATATGGCGACGGCACGAGGAGATGTTCCTGCGAAGTTTAAGTTTGCTTTTATGGACAAATTTGCCAAAAAATACTGATGATTTGGCAAGGGATATGCAGCTGCGGAGCAAAGACCAAAGTGTTTGTGACAAATAAGACGATGGACTCGAAGCTGTACAAGGAAAAATGCCTCAAAAACCGCGTACTACCTTTCATTAAAGGTCCCGTGAAGTTTTGGCCAGATTTGGCGAGTTGCCACTACAGCCGGGAAGTCATCCAGTGGTACCGCGATAATAATGTAGATTTCATCGATAAAAACATAAATTCACCCAACTGCCCGCAGTTCCGGCCCATCGAGAGATTTTGGGCAATAATGATGCTGAAGCTTAAGAAAGGTGGAAAAACGGCTCGGGACGCGACTCAAATGACCAACATGGGGAACAAATGTGCCAAAGAAGTTGACTCCGGAGTTGTGCAGCGTTTTATGGGAGGAATAAAGAAGAAAGTGCGAATTTTCATTAGAAACGAAGAGAAATGCTTCGTATTGATATGTTTTTCCTTAAAGTACAGTAAATTACCTTTGTTTTGATGTATTAAACTTATTTGTACGTCAATCCGTTACCGAGATACAGATGATTTTATTAGTACACGACACTGAAGAAGTCTTAAGTCTGAAATACGCGTATCTGTCAAGTAAGATAGTTGAAATTAAATGAAAATTACTAATCTTTCTTGTCATTATCTAGTTAGAATAAAAATAAGTGAGGACAGTTATCGATCTATTGATAATATTGCAAAAAAAAATCTTCTACCTAAATTTCCCTATCATAGCTTTGACTACCAAAAAATAACTTAATGTTTACATATGTGTCGTGCTCTAAAATCCAACCACTAGTTCTCAGGTTTAAATCAATATAGTGCACTCAACCCAAGCAGCGAAATAAGCCTAAGCCCTTAAAATTTGAACAAAAAGCCGGACATGAATTTCGATGTGGGGTTTACAAATGCGTTTGGGTTTTCGAAGTTAAATGCAACAGGTATATATTAGTAAGTACGTATGAAGCTTATTGTAGGACCATTTGTTTCAGTCTTCCTTCTTACCCTTGTATGGCTGACTAATTTAATTTCCGTTTAAAATCCTTCAGGTCAATTGTAGTTCCATCTTTTTTTGTATAACTAACCAGTTTTGACTTTTGACCTTCTGACCGGAGTATTGGCCAGATAAATCTCCTTGGGAACGCCATTTTTACTGACCACTGTTTAGTGGAATTTGAGTAGTGAAAGCTTGCCAATTCTGGCCAAAAACCATACCTCTCCATACCTCTCTCGCCAAAGTCACGAGGTCAAATGTCACCCCCGGACAAGTTACGAAAATACCCAAAAGAGTATTTGAATGACAACGACTGGAGATGAACTAGCCCAGGGCTGAAAATCTCGATAATAAAGGAATAAAAGAAAAAAGTTTGAAGTCATCTATAGTTGAAATATTCTAATTGCAAAGTAGGCTCGATAAATATAGCCGATCATGAGAATTTTTTTTTTTAATAATCATTTATTTGTACAGGCTCAATCGAATCAACTTTACAGAGCCAAATTTTCATATTTTTATACATCATTTATCTTAAAACTAAAGTTAGGAGGATAGAGCCGATTACTCGCGGCCGTCTCGAGGTTAATAGGAATTACAAATTACGGATAGGAAAGAGGGTGGAAATTTAAAGTATGGTTTACATAACACATTAAATTTAAATTCTAAATTATCTAAAACTTATAACTATACAATTTATGGTTTTCTTTTGACTTGAACATTTTTTTAAAAAGAAAAAAAAAACACATATACACACATACACGGATAAAAAAAAACTTATAGTAAACATACAGGTTAAACTAACTACAATCTAAGGTTAATGTTAGTCAAAAACACATAAATGAGTTTCATGTACTCCAAATCACGTACAGCCAAAATATCTCGAATTGGCATATTGGGTTGTCTACCTCGAGCCCGAAGGGAATCATAAAGCTCCGATCTGACTCCACGATGTTCAGCACAAGACCAAATAACGTGATCTGCGTCCTGATAGCCTTGTCCACACTCGCAGAGATTGCTGTCGCTCAGCCCAACCCGGTAGAAATGAGCGTTCAAAGAATAATGATTGGACACGAGGCGAGACATGACACGAATGAAGTCTCGACCCACATCCATTCCCCTAAACCAAGATTTATTTGACACCTTTGGGATGCTAGAATGTTGCCATCGCCCCAAATCTCCTTTACTCCATTTATACTGCCAGGTGACGAGTGACTGTTGACAAAAAATTCGTTGAAGGCGATTTGTCGATCGTAATTATCGCCTTCTATAGCGCCCACCTTTGCAAGCGAGTCCGCTTTCTCATTGCCCGGAATTGAACAATGAGATGGGACCCATACAAAGGTGATGATAAAATAACGCGAAGATAAAGAACTTAGAAGCTCCTGTATTTTCATGAGAAAATACGAGGAGTGCTTTACCAGCCTCAATGAGCGGATAGCCTCTATAGAACTGAGACTATCCGTGAAAATGAAGTACTGATCCGGCGTTAATGAGGCAACAATTTCTAGCGTAAAGTGTATTTCCGCTAATTCAGCGACATATACGGAACAAGGAGCTTGAAGTTTACGATTGGCGCTATAAATTTCATTGTATATACCAAAGCCGGCGGACTCCTCAATAAATGACCCGTCAGTGAAGAACGATTTAGTGGAATCAACTTGTCCAAACTTTGCAGCAAATATTACCGGAGCAATCATAGAACGATGATGCTCTGGGATTTCATGAAGCTCCTGCTTCATGGATAAATCAAAATGAACCGAATTGTCGAAGTTGGAGAAGTTAACACGATTGGGAATATTCGGCGAAGGGCTGACATCCTGTGTTATGTACAAATGGTACAAGGTCATGAAGCGGGTTTGAGTATTCAACTCAAGGAGCTTCTCAAAATTTTTGATCACCTGGGGGTTCATAACTTCACACCTGGTGAGGAGCCGAAGAGATAATTCTGGAAAACCCAATCCGAGAGTGGCAACATACCAGCCAGCACTTCAAGACTCATGGTGTGAGTCGAGTGCATGCAACCTAACGCGATACGAAGACACCGATACTGAATACGTTCCAGTTTAATGAAGTGCGACCGAGCCGCTGACTGAAAACAAAAACTACCGTATTCCATAACCGACAAAATCGTTGTCCGGTACAACGTTAGAAGATCTTGTGGATGAGCTACCCACCAGGTCCCGGTTATTGTGCAGAGAAAGTTGATCCTTTGCTGGCACTTTCGCTTCAGATACTCAATATGGGATCTCCAGGTGCACTTTGAATCGAACCAGACCCCAAAATATTTAAAGGACATAGAATGAGTTATCGGTGTACCCAAAATTTGAAGCTTCGGTTGTGCTGGGTTATGCTTCTTAGAAAAAACTACCAACTCAGTTTTCTCCGTAGAGAATTCGATACCTAGCTCGAGAGCCCAAGTAGACAAATTGTCTAAGGTATCCTGTAAGGGTCCTTGCAGATCGACCCCATTGGGTCCAGTGGCAGACACTACGCCGTCATCTGCAAGTTGTCTCAACGTACAGTTGTCACTTAGACAACCGTCAATGTCTTTGACATAAAAATTATACAAAAGGGGGCTTAAACAGGATCCCTGGGTGAGACCCATGTAGCTAAATCGTGAAGCTGTAGAGGTTCCATGAGAAAAGCTCATTTGTTTCTCTGACAGCAAATTGTACAAAAAATTATTCATTAATGGTGAAAAGCCACAAGCGTGGAGTTTATCTGAAAGAACTTCAACAGATACTGAATCAAAAGCCCCCTTTATGTCCAAGAATACAGAAGGCATTTGCTCTTTTTTAGCAAAAGCTAACTGAATATCTGTGGAAAGCAACGCGAGACAGTCGTTCGTTCCCTTACCCCAACGGAAACCATATTGAGTATCTGAAAGCAGGTTATTCATCTCAACCCATTTGTCCAGACGGAAGAGGATCATTTTCTCCAACAACTTTCGAATACAAGATAACATCGCGATGGGTCGATAGGAGTTGTGGTCGGACGCGGGCTTACCAGGTTTTTGAATGGCAATAACTCTCACCCTTCTCCAATCATCCGGTACAATGTTCAGTTCCAGAAACTGATTGAACAAGTTCAACATGCGCCTCTTAGCGACGTCTGGGAGGTTCTTAAGCAAGTTGAACTTGATTCTATCAGCTGCTGGAGCCGTATTGCCACACGAAAGGAGCGCGAGAGAGAGTTCTACCATTGAAAAAGGTTGGCTGATCTCATCTATCGGATTCTCGGTTTCGCGAGGAATGATCCGTGCCGGCACAGAATCTGGACAAACTTTTCGCGCGAACTTGAGGATCCATTGGTCCGAGTACTCCTCGCTCTCGTTGTTCGTAGTTCTTCGCGTACGCAATCTTCGCGCCGTGTTCCAAAGAGTACTCATCGACGTCTCGCGCGATAGCCCGTCCACGAATCTTCGCCAGTATCCGCGTTTCTTGGTCTTGATGAGTCTCTTAAGTTCGCGTTCGAGAGCCGTGTATACTTCGAAGTGCTCAGGTGTTCCACGTCTACGGAAAACTTTAAACGCGTCGGAATTTTTACGGTAAACCTCGGTGCATAGCTGACGCCACCATGGAGAAGGAGGTTTCCTGCGAAATGACGTCCCTGGAACTGGTCGAGTTTGAGCTTGAAGCGCGCTGTCTAAGATCAGGTTGGAGAGGAAGTTATATTCCTCCAGCGGTGGAAGCTCTTCTACCGTCGTTACGGCTTCATCTACTGCTGTCCTAAACTTTGTCCAATCGATGTGACGGGTAAGATCATACGTGACATTGACAGATTTCGACGGATTGAACCCGGTGGCAACCGAAATTTTTATGGGCAAGTGATCACTACCGTGGGGATCTTGAATCACATTCCATGTGCAATCCAACGATAATGAATTCGAACAAAGTGTGAGGTCTAATCTACTGCCAACTGAGGATGTACCAGCCAAACGTGTTACTTCTCCATTGTTAAGAACTGTCATATTGAAGTTGTCACAGAGGTCATATATCAAAGAAGACCGGTTGTCATCGTACAGTTCTCCCCAGCCTGTACCGTGAGAGTTAAAATCTCCCATGACCAACCGCGGAGCAGGAAGAACCGAACAAATATCTGAAAGTTGTTTCTGGTTTATTGAGGCTCTAGGAGGAATATAAACGGAAGCAATGCAAAGGCTTTTATTTTTAATAACAGCCTGACATGCGACAACTTCAATACCTGGAATAGGAGGAAAATTCACTATAGAAGGAGTAGCACTTTTTGATCCCCAAAAGTACTCCTCCTCCACGTGAATCCTCACGATCAAGCCGAATAATGTTGAAATCGTGAAACGGAAGATCGATTTCGGGAGAGAGCCATGTTTCACAAATAGCAAATGCATCACAACCGATATTGTGAGCTAAAAATTTAAATGATTCCAATTTAGGAATAAGATTTCGACAATTCTACTGCAGAACAGTGATCAAATCCCCGACCTCTTTTGGCAAATTACCCATCGAAGGAAATGATAGCTGCAAGGAGGGGCCACTTTAATATTAATTTCTTCAAAAAGGTTTTCACAGTGGGAAGCATTGCAATAATTATGCTTTTAAGAGGGTCAGACATTTCGAGGTAATTGAAAATACATTCCACAATATCATCAAATGAGAACAACCCAGATGAAGAGGGGGCTTCTGTTCTTAAAATCGGGGCATCAGGGGTTTTGGATGTCCCCGGGAGGGATGGGAAATCCTGTGTGTAGTTGGCATTTCGAAAACCAGGAGGTTTTGGATTATCCTTATTTCCACTGCTCTTTGAATTGGGCATGTTGATTTGGGGCTTCTGTTCAGCTACTTTCCCTGCTCGGATGCGTCTTCGCTTCCGTGAAGCGCCTTCCGGAAAACTGAAAGATGTCCCCTCCTCAACCAAGTCCGAATCAGACTCGTCATCTGACAGAGGAGCAAATGGATTTGTATTGATATCGGGTGGCGAGGCTTTCTTAAGCATTTCTGCAAAAGATTGCCTTGAACGTTGTTTCAGAGAACGTTCCAATTTTTCCCCGCGTTGTTTGTACGCCGGGCATGACGAGAGAGCATGGGGAGGAGTTCCCTTGCAGAAAACGCATTTTAGTGTGTTATCTGCATAGGGACCAGCCTCATGTTTCTCCCCGCAAGTTGAGCAGCGTGCCTTATTGCCGCAATGGGAGGCCGTATGCCCCATCTGCTGGCAGTTTTGGCAGATCATTACCCGGGGTACAAATAACCGCACAGGTAGCCGAAGTTTGTCCAGTTCTAAGTAGTGAGGAAGTGCAGAGCCAGAAAAGGTCACCCGAAACGAGTCTTTGGGGGTAACTTTTGTGTTACCCTCGCTGTGCGATATTTTAACTAACTTTCTTACTTCCAGTATCTGAACTGGGGGGAGCAGAAGGTTCTTGAATCGGCCAACCGCCCGCTTCTCCAAAATTTCAGGGCACAGACTCGCCTCTGTGACCACTCCTACACACTTAGAAAATTTTACAGTATTCGGTAATTTTTACCGAACTTTCAAGTTCCGGTAATTGTTTTACTGGAATACTGTAAAATTTCACCGAAATCCGGTAAATCGGATTACCGAACGTTCAGCTGTTGACAGTTCGGTAAAAAACTACCGAAAACTGTAAAATTTTCTAAGTGTGTACAATCTCCACATCACGAGCTTGGAATGATTCTAACAGTTCGCCTGCTATTCTTCACTCCATTCATCGTTGCCATCGTCCTTGGCCGGTAGTTTTATAAGCTTCACTGGGAAGCCGTTTCCGTGCATGATTTGTCATAGCTCCGCTCGATCTATCGAGTCATATGCGACTTTGAAGTCAGACACGAGTGACACGATCTTCAGAAAGTCTGCCCAACTTTTTGGCCTCACCGACGCCGTTGATATCGTGGCACGTAACTTTGACACGATGGCGGAAACGTACATCAGACTTATGGCTGAACCAAGTACGATTGGGCTTATGATTAATGCGTCGAAAACAAAATACATGAAAGGAAGAGGGTCTTGAGAAGACAATGTTAACCTCCCACCATGAGTTCAGATCGACGGTGATGCAATCGAGGCGGTAGACGAATTCGTGTATCTGGTATCATTGTATCATTGGTAACTGCTGATAACGACATCAGCAGAGAGATTAGGCGCATTATGGCTGGCATTTGGATTCAGAAGGATCGAACAAAGTTTGCCGAACTACAAAGTTGACCATCTGTTAGATATTAATCAGACCGGTAGTACTCTTCGGCCACGATATATGGGCACTGCTTGTGAAGGACCAACGCGCCTTTGGTGTATTTGAGCGGAGGTGTTGTCTACGATCTACGGTGGAGTGCAGATGGAAGACGGAATGAACGAATTGCATCAGTTGCTGGGAGAACTTCCTATCGTACACACCGCTTAAATCGACCGACTACAATGGGCTGGGTAGGTCGTAAGCCCAGTTAAAATGGTTCTCGAAAACGAACCCACAGGAACAAGAAGAAAATGTGCGCAACGAGCAAGGTGGGTCGATCAGGATCAGGTAAAGGGCGACCTGTGGACCCTTCGTAGACTACGAGGCTGACGAAATGCAGCCATAGACCGAATAGAATGGATACAATTTCTGTACACAACAGAGGCCACCCCGGCCTTGGTCTGATTGGTAAGTGTCGTTCAAAGCGTTGAACTGGAAGGCGGTGACACTCCTAAAGCGATCCATCGCAGAAGCTCTCGGAGTAAACGGCGAGGTGGGAACGCTTCATATAGGAGGCGGACTGGAGGCATCAACAAGACTATTGTCGGAGAAGAATTCGTAACCATGGACACATCCGAAATTGGTGAAAGCAAGCGTTACAAGCTCTCGAAAGTGTATACCGTTGACAACCTTGACCACAACAGAGCACGAACTGTGCAGAACTCGCTACATGATTCGCCCATCTCGACTAACTCCCAAGAAAAGCTGCAGGTCTGCTGTATCAAGAACCCTAATAGTACAGAGAAATGTTCATCTGCTAGCTACATTGAAGTTGCGGGAGTGCAAGCCGATGGCAAAAAAGATCCGGATAGGCGTGCTTGCAAAATCTTGGATGCAACTACGCACTGTACAACTAGCGGAGAATAGGGTTACTTAAGAAGTATGACTATTAGCCGATCGATGGCGGAACGACGCTTCAAGTGTCTCGAGTAGCGTTTAGTCCGGAGCCCCGAGCTTTATCACAGCTTATGGTGATCGTTGTAGAAATATGTTTGCTAATGCCGATGTTACTGCATTGTGTCAAGGACATCAAATCGATCAGTTTACTTCGTTTAATAAGCTTGGTTGCTTTTGACGTAGGACTACGTCTTTGTTTTCTATACTGGAGCACAATTAAAACAAAAACCTACCGTCACGACTGTCACGAAAATCGTCACGAAAAGCGGTCAGGTTTTGAGCGTTAATATCTCAGTCGTTTCTCCTAACATATTCAAATCGTTTGCACCAATCGATCGGAAATGATTTTACGCGTCGATTCCCATTTTGAAAAATATTGATTTTCAACATTAACGTTAATATAAAGGCAAATATAAGGTGATGTCTTATAATTTTGTTTTGCAGAGTAAATTGACTAAATTCCAAGTATTTTCCTATCACAGACTTCGAATGTGAGTAAGGGAGATCTCATATGAAGCAGTGAACGATTTAAAAAAAGGTACACCTTCACAAAATGCCTCATTCGCTCAGCAGCCTTGGAGGTGTTCAGAGCGGTAATGAGCCAGTATTAACATGGCAGCTGGCGGTGACAAGTACCCTGGAAAGTGCTCTGGCGAGCAGGCCAGATAGATGATGGCTCTATCGTCTTTGGCTAGGCAGCTGTTGGTTAAGCAGTCGGCTAACCAAGCCAGTGGTGAATTTGAAGCCAGCCGGTTGGCGCAACCACGAGCGAAATAAGTGTGATTTAGTTGGCAGCCAACTTTCAGTAATGCGGTTGAGTGGTATGAACGGTATAAGCCAGCTAGCATCATCATGTGTGTAGAAAATGCATTAACTAGCAACATTAGCATGATCACTTACTAGTGATTAGCAGATAATTGATTGCATGTATCTGCTAACAACTGTTGCAAATATGACGCTAGTATTGCTGGCTAATGATTTTTCGCACAATATTAGTAAAGCTGTGAATGGGCCAAACGACAGGTCCGAAGAAGATCGATCAAAATCCGTCCTTCTTAGGCCGACCAATTTGATTTTCCCAGCTAAAGAGTTTGTTTGGATTGGAATATAACTAAAATACCATTCCAAATTATTGTCAATTTGAAGCCAGCGGTGGCTAAACAAGTTTCAGCGTTCCCTTTGCCACATACCTTAAATCTTTTGTACATTTTCAAACACGGCTCGTAAATTTAAACGGTCTCTGTATTATTCCAAAGTGCAAATATAAAGCAATCTTATGCCAAAAGCAGCACGCCAAATAGAAATTTTACAAATGAAACAAATGATTATAACATTCATTACACATTAGTAATTCAATGCTCTTTTATTTCTTAATGAATCTTCGCTCTGTGTTCAAGGTTGCCACATTATTTTTCGTTCCCATCTTTAATTTTTGCCCAAAAAATCTTTTTTATTTGTGTTTAACTGCAAAAAATCTTGGTAAAAATCTTTACTTAAAATGTTGTGTTGTAAGAGGAAAACAGATCAGTTTACGAAAGATTCATGTTCTCGGGAGAAATCGATCATTGCACTTATGCCCTTTTGACAGACCAGTTTGGACATGATAATGAATCATGAGGTGTTTGTTTTGATTACTTAAAGTTCCTTGATAGGTGAACACAATCGGAACGGAATTAACAATCACTTATTGTTATGAACCGTGTACAGTAATTTGATGAATTTAGTATTCCGAGAAAACTCGCTTCATTCCTGCAAAAGAATGCGGAATTTGTAAAAAGTTCACAATGAACTTTCTTGGCAAGTGAAAAGCCAGCTTCCCATCAGACGTTTTCTTCAACAAGTTTCGAAGTTTTCTGATTCTTCCACCTCGTTGTCCTTGCAAATGATTTTCGTCCTCTGCTCACGAAAATTATTTTCAATGGCCTTTTCCTCACCGCTTTCAAAGAAATTCGGATATTGTTAAATAATCAAGTTGAACTCCTTCAAAGGGCGCAGCTTCGCTGTTATATATTTCCGACTTCTTACGAAGATGTTTCTCAAAATCTGAAACCCCTTAATCCGTCAGGTGTTTTAGGTAATCATCCACACAAAAATTTGCAAGGAGCTCCATCAGCGAGACTTCAGCTGATTGCACATGTTCAGGAATTCCATAGCCTTTAACCGGAAGATACGATTCGATTTGATGATAAGATACAATACGTAGCTTAAGAAGAAGAGAAATGGCTGCGTCATCCGGTCATTAAGATGACAAGAATAAACACCAAACAAATGCCAGGACAAGAACACTACGTCGCCACCTCTAAGTTGGCCGTTCCGGAGATTGTACGGAAGAAGAAACTGTCGAAATTCGCCAAACGATTCCTTGTCTGGCAAGCGATATGCGGATGTGGCAAAATGAGTCAGCTCTTCATCACCTCTGGGACCGTCAACGGACAAATCTACAAGGACAAATGCCTCCAAAAACGACTTCTGTCCTTCTTGAGATCTCACGTTGGCCCGACACTGTTTTGGCCGGATTTGGCATCTTGCCACTATGCCCGGCCCGTCTTAGACTGGTACAAAGATAATAATGTAGTTTTTGTACCAAAAGACGTCAACCCTCCAAACACTCCGGAACTTCACCCAATTGAAAAATTTTGGGCCATCATGAAGGCAAAGCTCGTTAAAACTCCAAAACTGATAGAAAATGAACTTGAACTAAAGAAAGTGTGGTTAAAAGTAAGTAAGCAAGTCGGTCCTATCATTGCCCAAAATTTGATGAAAGGGGTCAAGGCAAAGGTGCGGGCATTTGGGTTGGGAGAAGAGGTTTAATAAACCAATGATGTCAAAACTTAACCATGTAGTAGTACTTTATTTCCAGAAAGTTTGAAAATAATCGGGCTCAACGAAAATTTTTGGTGCCCTATTTTGTGTGTCCAAATTTCATCGAATACAGTCTTTACTGTCATCTGTCACTGTAATGTCAGTGTTAATTGTGTTATTTTGCTTTGTGGGCCTAAACTGCACACTGAAAGTAGTATTGATAAAAAGTTGGATCCTAAACTGTACTCATATTTTGAATTTGAGGTTTTTTAGTGGAAAGACAAATGCCAAAAATCTTAAAAATCTTGGTTTTTCACAAAAATCTCTAATCTTCACATACATATATCTGCATGAAAAAAAATGAAAAAAATCTGTGTCAATCTAGATGAATCTGTGCATGTGGCAACCCTGTTTGTGTTTCCTTACAGTTCGGTATGTGGGTTCTGATGTCCGTGTTAGGATAACAAATTGAATAATAGAAACGTAACACAAATATTACACTTTTACAAGTATCACCAACATAGAGTATTTACAATTTGTTCATATTTGCAATACGGAGAACTCGTTGATCGTATTGCGCACTAGACGATGCAGAGTTCTTGTACAGAGTCGTGCCCTATTTGTTAATGTTCTCACTTTCAACACAATGACCACAAACCACGAACAATCCTTACATAAACATGCCATCACCAGCAATCGTGACCAACAGCTGTAAACGTCTTGAGCTTATGCATGATTAATTGATAAAGATATGGATTGAACCGTACCTCAATTCAATGTCACTTTGCATGTTGAAACATTACCCCCATTATACCACCGTGTCGAAAAGCTCCAATCACGTCGTTAATTTTCCCCTCGACCGGCTACCACCAATCTGCCAACCCTATCGGCGACCAAAACACAGCATTCTGCGTAGTCGCCGCCGCACGGCCATTTCCCAATCTACTTATAAGGGGCGTACGCGTGTAGTATCTCCCAAGAACAGCAGCAGCAGCAGCAGCACACATGATTCACCCTTCGACCGTTGTATGCGTGAGTGTGAGTGTGTATATCCGTCCGACGGCGAGTGGGTAGCGACCGTAAACCATAAAATGTGCAAATTCGATACCGAGAACATTTTCTCCTTTTATTTTTATCCCACTCAAGTGCGACCAGCCCATTGCTACTGACAAAGCTCCTGCGGAAAGCTTAGTGGCCTTCTGTGATCACATTTCGTCTCTTGCTGTGCTGTCCTCCAAGTAGGCTGCTTGCTGTTTCATATGTTGAACCTATTGCGAATAGTCACCCCCTCCGTCATCATCTGATCCTGCCTGCCCACTGAAGAAAAACAAAAAAACAACAAAGTAGACCGATTTGTGCGAGCGCTTGCCTGCCATAGAAGAAGGATTCCGAAGACGAAAGCCAGGCTGCCAAAGGAGCAGGAATGTGTGTTGTTTTAGTGCTGCAGTCAGTGTTTTATGTAAATTGATTAAGTGCTATGAGCTCGAGTACTATAACCCACTCGCTGCTTGTCGACGTTCGCGCGGGGGTGTTTCGGAAACTACTTGGAGTGAATATTTTCGGTGAATTGTATAAATAAGTGGCTCATGAAGGAGAAGCCGTCGCCAACTTTGATTTACTTCGTCTGCTTTCCGTTTGCGAACTTGGCCTAGCCGAAGTCGAACGCCCGTCCTAGAAGGTAGTCTGTCGACGGTGCTAGCGGTGCGTGGAGCTCAATACAAAGCGGAGCCATTTCTGGGGAATCTTTTTTTGGCAAGAGTTAACAACCGTTTATCGATCAGTTGGCAGTTTCACGGAAAGTGCTTCCCCAGCTTCCAAGGGGAAAAAAAAAAACAATGAAGCCGCCCAGGGGAATCATGACATGGTAAACATCATGGCTTTTGATCTCAAAATATTAGTGTCGCAATGTGATTTTAGTTCTGTGGATCCACCGGTTTGCACTAATAATAATAACAATAATAATAATCAATGTGGAAGCCAAAATTAGCAAATCAGCATAAACAGTTATTAGTGGATTAGTGGCAATAAAGCGGAAATAAAATGCCTGACTTGGTCCGAAAGGGGACGAAGCACAGCAAGTTCGTTTGCTCGCCATAGTAACAGCAGACCGTCCTCCGACTGGTGGGGAAAGCGAAAAAAAAAGGAAAAGCGAAAATCATAGTAGGCCTTTGTAGAGAGTGAGTGGGCAATTTGTCTCATTTCGGTCGAATATTGGACTTGGAATGCAAGGTAGGGTGTCCTGGAGAATCGCTTAAAATTCTGGTCGTGTTTTGCAGTTGCCAGCCGATTCTCGTGGTGTGATAAAAATCTCCTGATCATGAAGAAGCGGGCTGCGGGTAAAAGGAATAACTACAACATTAACAACAACAACAACAACAACAATTGCCGTTTGGAGTTGGGTGGGACATAACTAGGCGACGTGTAAAATGTGGTTAAACAAGTGTTGCTCTGCTCCCTGCTGGTGCTGGTGCTGCTTCTGCTTCTTCTGCTGGTGATTGGATCCGATAAAAACGAGTATATGGTAACGGGTAGGCTGCATGGATTCTGCTCCTGCCGGAAAGTAGGTCGAACACCGGGAGTAGAAGCGGAAAACATATGTAGGGGGAAATGGTGTTAAAGGAGCCTTATGGAATATCCGCACTATCAGGATGGGTTTAGCTATGTTTAGGATAGGAAGACTTTCAACAGCTTCTGCCTTTTAACACCGCAATGCAAAGGAACGCCACACAGTGATTTCAAGCGGAAAAAAGTCGAAAAATCAACTCCCTCATTTTACAATATATTTATATATATTTTTGTATTTTTGGTGAATATTTGAAATTTTTTTTTCCAAAATTTCATAAAGATTGGATGAAAATTGCGCTCTTCACAAATTTTCAAAGTATAGGTTCTACAGTAAGTCCCATATAAAAAAATGCGAAAATCTATACCTCAGTTTCAAATAAGTTTTTTTCATAGAAAATGCTAAAAAAAAAATTATAATTTTATTTAGGGAATCGTTTATTAAGCCTTTCATGATTACATTACTCAATATGTCCACCATTTTTCTCGATCACCTTCTCCAAACGGGGACGGAATCGAGGGCATATAGACTGTTCCAGAAAGTATAAGCACACTTTCAAAATAACAAAAAAGTCATTTTTTTTTTAATTTTAATAATTTTATTTGGCAATTCATATTTGTATTTGTGTTTTATATGATATTTTACTCTCGTTTAATCAAAATATTTAATCATAGCCAAGACTCCTAACATTTCCTCGAACATGACCCCCTTAGTTTCTGCACAGTGGTACTTCCCACCATTTTGACCACTTTTGGCCAATCTTTATTAAATTTTTGGATGTCGTCCGCTGGTTTTATGAATCGGTTAAAGCCCAAAAAAATGGAATATGGTTAAAGCCCAAAAAGTCTCGATTGGACGTACCTCCGGGCAGCTCGGCGGATTCATGTCTTTCGGCACGAAACATACATTTTGACTTTTGTACCATTCTTAAGTGTCCTTTGCGTAATGACATGACGCCAAATCCGGCCAAAACACTACTTGACCTTCGTGCTGCCTGATCATCGGCAATAATCGCTTCTGGAGACATTCCTTAACGCGTATTTCTGAGTGTTCATCGTCTCCGTTGTGATGTACGGACTAGATGTTTTACCACACTCGCATATTGCCTGCCAAACCATAACCTTCTTACCGAATTTTTCGGTAAAAATTGCCTTCTCCGTTTCGGGGATGTCTTTGTCTTCGCTTACAGTATAGAATTGTGTTCCGGGAAGCGTTTTGTAATCTAGTTCCACATACGTTTCATCGTCCATTATTATACACCCAGAATTTCTACACAATAACGAATCGTAGAGTTTGCGGGCCCGTGGTTTCACGGACGCGGCCTGTTTTGGGTTCCTTTGGGGTTTTTTCTGCTTCCGGTATGTTTTTAGCCCAAGTCTTTCTTTGGCACGGATGACGTTACTCGACGAGGTCCCTAGTTTTTTCGCAACATCCCGAACGGAAGTCGCTGGTTTTCGCTTGTAGGCATCCTTGATCTTTTTATCGATATCCGGACTAACAGGACAGGATTTCCGACCACTCTTCGGTGCATCTTCAAACGTACACTGTTCTCTATATTTTCGAATCGCAGATCGTACCGCTCCGACGCTTACACCCTCTTCCTTGGCCAATTTTCTCAAGGAGAGTCCGCTCACAGTGCACCATTTGTGCACGATACTTTTCTCGTTGTTCCGGAGTAAGACCGCGCATTTTGATAGGTAACACAAAACTGAGCACTTTTTTGATGCTATGTCATTCAGAAATGTGCAAACAAAAGGACGCAGCCAAAACACGTTGAAATATTTCATTATATTCAAAGTGACCGTTAAAATAAGGTGTGCTTATACTTTCTGAAACAGTCTATACCTTCTCAATGTATGAGTCAGTCATCGAGTTCCATGCCTTGGTAATGGAAGCTTTCAGTGCACCAACACTGGGGTGAGAACGTTCACAGGCCTTAGCCTGAACATATGCACATATTGAGTAATCCAAAGGATTCAAGTCCTTTGTCCTTTGGCCAAAATTCCATGTTTTCCTTCAGCCACACTTGAGTCCTTTTTGAGGTATGACACGGTGCTCCGTCCTGTTGGAAAATGACGTGTTGGTGTGCTCAAAAGTTGGCTTTCATCCGTGGCAGAACGTGGTCCTTCAAAATGTTCATGTAAACCTCGGTATTAACTTTCAATCCAGCTTTGATAAATACTGGAGGCATTTTCAAGCCATTGGACGCAACTGCCCCGAAAACCATGACTCCGGCTGGATGTTTGGTTGTAAACTTGAATTTCACGTTCTCTGGAACATCCTCAATATGTTACGGCGAATTAAACCTATCTGTACGTGTGTTAGATACGGGATCGACGGTGAACAGTTTCTCATCGGGGAATACGATGATGGTATGCTTCTTTTTTAATGCTGACACCAAACGTTTCGAGCGCTCCAGCCGTAGTTGTTTGATTCCGGTCCGTTACAAGGTGGCGCTTTACTCTTGCCCGGGACGAACATTTCAAGTCATCTTTGACCAACCGTTACATGGTAGTTTTTTGAAATATCGGCTTCCTTAGCCAATTTCTGGATCGATCTGATAGGATTTCGCCTCGCCTTGTCTCTCACTGACCTGATGACCTTCGGTGTGCGAGCGGACCATGGACGGCCACTTCCCGGCCTCCGTGGACGTGGTCCATCAAGGAGTGAACGTTGGATACGGTAAACGGTAGCCAGGTGGAATCCCACAGTCGTTGCAATTTGTTTAACGGGCTTTTGGGCGAGCAGCAAACTAGTCACAACCTCCTTTGCGTACATTTTTCTCAACTTTATTACTCGCGAACCACTGTTTTGTTGACATCGTCTCAGAGTATACAGTCAGATGATTCCAACACACGCATTAAAACAGTGAAAATAATTTTTAAAGCTACCCAAAAATAAGCTATTGAAAACCATCGCATTTTCTTATGGGACAAATGTACTGTATGTTTCTCTGATAGCTAATAGCACAAAAAGTTAATCATTAATGGAGAAAGGCCACATGCGTGTATTTTTTCTGAAAGAACTTCAGCAGACACTGATTCAAAAGCCCGCTTGATATCCAAGAATACGGTCTGCCAAATTTTTGCGCAGATTTTGCTGATTATTTCTGATGTTGGCATTAAAGGAAATATTAACATCGAAAAATCGCAGCAAGCGTGCGGTTTAGTTTTGCGTGAGCTGTCACGTTTTCTTTCCTGTTTCTCTACTAGCGAATTCGTTCATTATTCGTAACATTAAAGTTTTAAGTTTGTTAGAAATCGGTGTTACAGTAAATTCGACTTGAGTGGTTTGCGTTTCCACGGTGGTAGAGTGGTAGGTAAGCAGGGATCGGAGCCGAACGTTTTGCTGATTTTAACAAGTGGAACTTTTACATCAGTACAGTCTTCAGTAGCGATGTGTCCATATTTTGAGGAAAGAGGAAGCCATCTTCCATGATGGCTTTGCACAGTCTGGGAGTAAACGAGGATGGTTAGCAAATTCTCGATTTCTATGATCCCAACTCAGCTAGGTTGTTTTTTTTTTTCAAAACTATTAACGTTGGTCTTCAGGTGAGGGAGGCCAGACCGTTGGTACTGACTACATATGATATTACGTAGTCGAAAGAGATATTTGGTAGATCTGACTAGGTTCATAGAATTGCTCAGCAGTATGTAAGTTGGAACGTGTTGATCGCGGGCCTGGGATACAGGGTGCGGCAGAAAATAATGCGAAAATTTGTTCTATTTCTTTCAAATCCCATTTTCAACTAATTCAAGCAATAAAATCAACATTTTAGAGTGCAGTTATCTTTATAAAGTCCTTTTAAACAAATTTATTCAATGTGTCCTCAATTTCTATTAATAACATCCTCGAGCCGACGCCTGAAGCCAGAGCATGCCTTTCGGACGTAGTCCTCCGACATTGACTGCCATGTGCGTGTTATGGTCGACTTCAGGGTTTTCACACTAGGGTGTGATGTTTTGCAGGTTCGTGCTTCAACATATGCCCAAATCGAATAATCCAAGGGGTTAAGATCTGGACTGTTAGGGGGCCACAAATCCTTCGGCCAAAACTTCATGTTATCGTTCAACCATTGTTGGGTTCGATTGGACGTGTGACACGGCGCTCCATCCTGCTGTAGGACAACGTTTTGGTCCTCGGAGAAATTGGCCTTCACCCAGGACTTGGTCATTTAAAATACCGATATACACTTCGGTATTGATTTGAACTCCAGCATCAATGAAAACAGGCGGCATTTTCAAACCGTTGGACGCCACCAAGCCAAACATCATGACACCAGCCGGATGTTTGGTTTGAAATTAGAATTTAACTTTTTCCGGAACGTTCTCCATATTCTGCGGTGAAATGAACCGGTCCGTGCGGCTGTTGGCCACAGCATCGATGCTGAAAAGCTTTTCGTCGGAGATCAGGATTATTATTTATTCCTTCTTCAACAAGGAAAGCAATCTCTTGGAACGAGTCACTCGTAAAGACTGTATTCGATGAAATTTGGACACACAAAATAGGTCACCAAAAATTTTCCTTGAGCCCGATTCTTTTCAAACTTTCTGGAAATAAAGTACTACTAAATGGTTAAGTTTTGACATCATTGGTTTATTGAACCTCTTCTCCCAACCTAAATGCCCGCACCTTTCCCTTGACCCCTCTCATCAAATTTTGGGCAATGATAGGACCGACTTGCTTACTTACTTTTAACCACACTTTCTTTAGTTCAAGTCCATTTTCTATCAGTTTTGGAGTTTTAACGAGGGCGAAGTTCCGGAGTGTTTGGAGGGTTGACGTCTCTTGGTACAAAAACTACATTATTATCTTTGTACCAGTCTAAGACGCGCCGGGCATAGTGGCAAGATGCCAAATCCGGCCAAAACAGTGTCGGGCCATCGTGAGATCTCAAGAAGGGCAGAAGTCGTTTTTGGAGGCATTCGTCCTAGTAGATTTGTCCGTTGACGGTCCCAGAGATGATGAAGGGCTGACAAATTTTGCCACATCCGCAGATCGCTTGCCAGACAAGGAATTTTTTGGCGAATTTCGGCAGTTTCTTCTTCCGTACACTCTCCGGAACGGCCAACTTAGAGGTGGCGACGTAGTGTTCCTGTCCTGGCATATGTTTGGTGTCGGCTTTAATGTAGGTCTCATCGTCCATCACAATGCAGAACGGTTTTGTGAGCCACTTCCTGTACAGTTTTCTTGCACGAGTTTTGGCCACCGAGTTCTGTTTTTCGCTCCGGTTCGGTGCCTTCTGGACCTTGTACACATGTAATCCAGAACGTTTCATTGTTTTCTGAACAAAACAAACTGAAACTTTCGCCTTTTTCGCAACATCCCTTATCGATATGTTGGGATAACGCTTAAATTGGTTCAATACCATCCTGACCTTCTCCGGATTTGATGTGCCACGTTTTTTGCCAGTACCATTTTTCCGCTTGGTTGACTTACGGTCCTTGAACGTTTTGATCACATGAGATACGGTTGAATGTGCGATTCCGAGCTGTTTTCCGATCCATCGATGAGAAGCGTTTGGGTTTTCGAAGTGAGTGCCAAAAATTTGTTGGCGCACTATTTCTTCATTCGAAGCCATCACTGAAATCACTCGACCGATTTTCACGAAACTCATTACACAATTGACACAACACAATGAAATACATTCAGTTAAAATTTCAATAATTTTTACCCACACGCTAAAAAGTTACGAACAATTGCGTGTGTCCAAATTTCATCGAATACAGTCCTTAGTTCCTTGACCCGATCCGTAATCAAGTGGCGTTTCACTCTGGCCCTGGAAGATTCATGCAGGTCTTTTTTGAGGATTCTCCGTATGAATTTCTCCGAAATATTGGCTTCCTTTGCAAGTTTTCTTATGGAACGCACCGGGTTGCCATCATTTTTTGCAAGGACCGATTTGATCACTTTCGGCGTGCGTGCAAAGCGCGGACGTCCGCTTTCCGGCTTCCGCTGCTTAGGACTATCCTGCAGGGACTTTTTTATGCGGTAAACTGTTGCCAAATGGCACCCTACCACCTAGGCAATCTCTTTCGGCTTCTTCTGGGCGAGCAACAAACTGGTGATCACTTCTTTCGCGAACATTTTGACAAATTTGCAATAAAACAAATAGAATGTTTGGATGCAGCACTTGAAAGTAATCATAAACAAATACACTTTCAACAGAAATTAGTCACTAGCTTCACGATTTAACCCAATGCACAAGTTTGAACATTTTCGCATTATTTTCTGCCGCACCCTGTATCACCTAGCCGTTTGCTGCAGGCACTGGTTGGCGTCTTCACACGCCTCCAGCTGATGGTGATTGACGACAGGATCGAAGATACCGGTACAGATAATTCGGGCTCAAGATGGGGTTACCTCTGGCCTGGTGCTTCGCGTTAAGGTCACCAGCGATGATGAATTGCCCTTGCCGTCTTGCCGTAGAGCTGCTGCCGGCTAGCCGCGGATGTTTGTTTGCTTGGGGCAGTAAGCAGCGATGATGGTGATTGGACCGGCGGAAGTGCCCACTTCAACTCCTATGGCCTCGATGACTTTCAACTCGAAACTGGCCAGCGAGCGGCAGCTAATGTTGTGCTGCAAAGCGATGGCCACTCCTCCTCCCTGGCTTGAGGTGCGTCTCAGTGATTGTGGCGATGCCGCTTCGCTGGATGCTCGCTGAGGAATTGAACGAGCTCGGTGAAGCATTTCGCGAAAGTGCATCCATTATATACCGTTAACTGCTGCATTCCTGTGATAGGAAAGTACTGTGCATTTAGTGAATTTAGTCTGCAAAACGCAATAATAAGACATCACCTTTCATTTGCTTTGTTTTAATAGTTAACAATTGTTAAAGGATTTTGAACATCCATCGAGAACTAATTGAGTCATTAGTAATTTTTCAGTGTATTTATCTGAAGCTGCATGACAGCTTGGTTGTCAAGACTACACACTTAGACAATTTTACAGTATTCGGTAATTTTTTACCGAACTTTCAACAGCTGAACGTTCGGTAATCCGATTTACCGGATTTCAGCGAAATTTTACAGTATTCCGGTAAAAAAATTGCCGGAACTTGTCAAATTTTATCCGAAATCCGAAATGGCGTTCAGCCCCGAGCTATTTAGTTTTATTTGCCTTGACAGCAGAGGAAAAATAATAAATGAAACTATGATTAGTTGATTGACATTGAATTGAACTTGAGTTAAATTGAAATGGAATCAAAATTACACTGAAATGGAACCGAAACGGAATCGAAATGGAATTGAAATGGAAGCAAAACGGATTCGAAACGGAACTTAAATAGAACCGAAATGGAATTGTAATGGAATTGAAATGAAATCGAAACGAAACCATAGCGGAACCGAAACGGAAACGAAATAGAGGCGAAACGAAATCGAAACGGAACCGATATGGAGCTGAACCGGAATTGAAATGGACTTACCGTGATTAAAACATCTCGCCCCTCCCCTTCTAAAGTAAGTCAAATACTAGACCATCACTGAGGGGACCCTCCGCACCGTTGCTGAAACAAACTACAAGGAAAGGTTCAATCTACTGCTCGTGCTTCCTAAGCGGGCCGTGCGCGTCCTATTTTTTATAAACATGCTTGTCATCGTTAGTCTAGAGTAAAACTTTTCTGTGGCTATGTGCTTCATTTCGAACAGTCAGATATTTACCATGAGCAAAATATTCACCCTTTTCGAAAATTTTGCAATTTCTTTCACTTATTATACCATGAGCCAACCAGGTATTTTGGTTATTCATTCCATAAAACAAATGGATAAACAACAACATAAGTTGCCACGAAAATGAAAAGTGTTCTTTTAGTCGTTTCTCTTTGATTGAAAGTAAGAAGTCTAAGAGTGAATTGCGGCATAATCCGCCAGTATCACACCTGATGTTAGTGCCTTTATATAACCGTTCTACGACGTGGCAGTGAAATAAATGTGCAGAATATGTGATACTTTCACTACTGGTCAAATTCTTGGTCTCACATGCATGTTTATAGCATGAGATAAGTCCTCTCACCGTCGACAAAGTGAAAAATTTGACCCGCGAGAGGGAGTCATTAGTAATTATAATTATTAATTTCTTTAAATTTTTCGTGACGATCACTAATTTTCAAATTTTCATTCGACACCCTACGCTTGCCGGAAGACGTAGTTTACATCAAAGAAATACCGGTAATCGTTAAATACAGCAAGTCATTTTATTTTTGAGTAAGGCAACATTACTGATTATTTAATAAATATCAATCATTTCCGTAGGCAAAGCGTATTACCCTCACGACCCCTCTTCGACAGAGGCAGAGAGAGAAAAAGAGAAGCTGTGACCGAGTCTCTTGTGGAGAAAGCATTTCTTAGCACTCTGTTAATGCTGAAATTTATTACCAACCAAGTGCATGCGGTAGGATTGCTAGGATAATGTATTGTGTCGCTTGTGGGGATGAGATGGGATTTTTTTTCTCGAATCGGAGGATGATAAGCAAAAGTTGACTGTAGCAGATGCTGCAGTTGTAGACAGATAACGAAATGAATGTGGCAAGGACTACAGTGTGTCTCGAAGCTGAAAGTAGAGTTGGCTTCAAGTTTTGAAAATGCAATTGTAGATTGGTTGCTGAAGTAGCCATGAAGTCATGTTTTTAAGCCCTAAGCCAATGCCAATTTGACACATCGATCAAGACATATCTGCACATCACATCTATCTCATTCGAATAAAAGTTCCACATCAAAATTCAGCCAAACGTCTTTGGATGAGATGTAATCTTAGGAATCACAATGAGTCATTGTTGTGCTCTCCAAAGAATCCCAAACAGTCGATTTCTACCCTTCGATGAGCCGAAAAACGCACTAAAAGACAATTCAAATGCCACCTGCTGAGAGAATCATAAAACCCTTTCTAACGAACTTGCTCGATGAATAAGAAACGGAATTTTAAATGCCCATTTCTTCGACAGGAACCCTTTAACAATCGTTTTGCTATGCGAATATCGGGACTTATCCAAATCAGTCGTTTGTATATTTTCCGATAGTTAATATGCTTGTCGTGTCCCACGATCCGCTTGGTTTGCTATTTATGCATCTATTTATAAATAACACTCAACGTCTTCCGATTCCAATAAACCTAATCCCGGCTCCATCTGCTGAAATCCTTTCGCCAGTGTCATCATCACATAGAAACAGGCCAAAACGCACGCAAGTTGTTTCTATATTTACCCCTTCCCCCTGAAGGAGCAGAGTGGGAAGGACCTCTATTCCAGTCATGGGGAAAATCAAATAAGGATCGGCAGCAATCTCCCGCTATTTTTAGTTTTGAACCCGTAGAAGGCCAACATTATCTAGCTTACAGAGATTTCTCAAGTCGATTTACCATCCCACTTTGTCTCTCTCTCTCTCTCCGTTCCCCCTCTCTACAGCTATGGAAAATCCCATGTACAAAAACAAAACATACGTGACTGATGGATTTACTCATGGATGCTACTGGAAATCAAGCGGCAAATTCGAATACTACAACTCAGATAATCTGATCCATCAAAACTTCGAAACGAAAATGAATCATCACCACTTTTCGACGTCGAACCGGGCGTCCAGTGGCGTCCCACCGTACAGTGACAGTGGTGGCGGTGGGGGCGGTGGCGCCACTGGTGGAGATTCATACTACTCAACGGCAACCGGTGGCCATCATCCGACGGACGACGGTGCCTATGGAACTTACAATTCCTACCAACAACAACCACAACATAATCATCAACCGTACCAATCGAACACGACGATGACCGGCTCGGATAGTGCCATCCGAGCCGGCAGGAAGCTACCCAATTTGGGAGCAACCAAAACAACGACAAACCATACGACGGGGGCGGTGGCAGCAGGCAGAAATGGCAAGCGACAGCTTCCGACCGTTCAAGGCAGAAGCAGCTCGTCGCTCGAAAACTCAGACTACAGCTTGGCTAGACAATCGCCCGTAGCGAGGAAGTTGCCGGTTCCACAGAGAACTGTCAAGTCGGGAGGAGTCGGCGGGCAACCACCACTGATCGATAACTTCAACATCGATCTTTCGGTTAAGGTAAGTTTACCAACTGATTTCACGATTGACAGATCAGTTTTTAAATTTCTAACTATTTTTAGGCCCGCAAGAGCATCTCCGGTCCGATCGACGAGGACAGCCTGAAGATGTTGAACAACTCGCTTAACTACTTTTGCGATCTGTCGCAAAACAAGGAGAACTTCATGAACAGCTCGTCGTTCTACGTAGACAACGACGATATGGACGAGTACTGCTTCAGTGAGTTCAATGTCAAGTCCCAGATTACCATTTCAAGCCGAAAGATCAAAAAGCTACCGAAAATGCCAATCGTCACACAGCAGAATCAGTATCCCCGTGCTTCGCAATCGATGTCGTACATTTCGGCGGACATCAACGCCGGCTATCGCAATGCGGCCATGAGCCACGACGGACCCTACAGCAATCCGTTGTACAATGATTCGGACTACTACAACGATGACAACGCGTTGCCCTACAATGACAATATCCCGACGTTGACGTACACAGACATCCCGGCAATCACCAGTGGGAATCGCAGCACCTACACAACGGCCGGTAGTTCCTCGAACCACTACTCCTCCTATAACGATCACGACTCTACCATGCTGAACGGAGAAGATCGGGGCAAATCGAAGAAGATGCTGCCAACAATCAACCAATCAAGTAAAAACCACGACCTAGGCTATCCTTACAAGCAAACGACATATCCAACGACGACTGCTGCTTCGAGCAGTTACCGTGACGACGGCCAATACAACGGCTACAAAGATAGCTACGACAATCATGTAGTCGTCGAGAAACGCCACGAAGCCGTCACCAAGGGTAACTTGATGAACGACCGCGTCAGCACCTTGAAATCACGCAGCAGTCGAAGTACCACTCCCGTTTCCAGCGGGTCCAGCGGCAAGAGTGACTCCTACAGCAAACAACTACCCAACACGTCAACATCAAGCTCATCCGCGTACATGGACAACTATCAGGGCTACGATGCCATGAACTACGTAGCCACGACGTCATCCGCGGCCAACCAAAACGTAACCAATCAGTATTCCACGAGTTCCACCGTTCCGAAACAGTTGCCAAAACCAATACAAGCCAACTCAAGCGCCAACAACAAGTCCAACTATCTAGCCAGTCCGGAGAAAAAGCCAACCCTACGCCGCTCTCCGGAGCTGTCCGATCCGTACGACGATCACCTGGATCCGTACGATATGGGCGGTTCGCAGGCATATTCGTTGGCTCAGACTACGTCCACGAGCAAGTCGAGCCAACTGGAACCGAGTCCATATGCGAACGATCGACGTGTCAGTTCGTACGGAGATGTCCATCGCAATGACCCGGTGGGCTACGAAAGCGCGGATCCTTACGATGTCCATCAGGACGATCCGGATGCGTACGTGCTGGCAACGGGGATCGGATCGGTGGTGGATGATCACTTCCTGGACGATGGACTGATACCGACGACGTCGTCGTCGGGATTAACTCCAGCTACCAAAAAGCCAGGCAAGGAAGGCCAACAGAAGAAGCAGCTGCACTTTTTCGACGAACGGGAAGAATGCTTCGACGAAGAGCTGGAAAAGCTGGAACAATCGGTGAGTGAGAAGCAACAGCAGCAACAGCAACAGCAGCAGCAGCAGCAACTACAACAGTCGAGTCCGATGATCGAAGGACAACCGGATAAGGTCGATCCTCCGCTGTTGACTGGGGTGGATGCGGTGGCGGCCGACATAGGAAAAGATATCACACAGCAGCAGGGAAAGCGCGACAACTTCAACGCCCGGGACAAGTGGCTGTGGGCGTACGACCAGATCATAAACGTGAGTACGGTAGAATTAAGATGTTTTCCACATTTCGAGGTTCATTTGTCGATTTTAGAACTATGGTTGTAATTTAAGCTGTCAACGGAATTGGAGTATGAGAACGTTCAACTGATTTTGCGTGAATCAAGAGATTTGCGGAATGTGGGTTTCTTATGCTTAATGAATCTGGAAATAAGATCAAAATGCCAAATTTTGAGCTGAATAACAACAGTCGGGAGAGTTCATATTTGACAATAACAAAAGACACAGTGAGGAACTCATTGAAGTCAGCCATGGATAAGAGAATAAAATATTATAGCATTCACAACACGTCAACATCCGGGAGGAAGCTGGGCAACTTCAATTATGAACTAACAGGCGTGAGAATTTTCAATTGGGGTAGAGATTTGTCAAGATTCACCAAGCAAATATCCATCGTCGGCACAAACAAAAGGGTCTCCACAAGAATTTCGAATTCCATCTCAAACTTCAGTTTCATTTTGGGCCTTATTCATGCCATGTAGGATAACTGCCCCCATATTAATCTCATTGTTCCTTTATTCATCCTACGATGAATCAAACAATTGGGCAGTTGAAGGATCGGTTTCGTTTTCTAATAATGTTTGCTTACGTTAAATAACTACAACAAACATTACTAACTAATCCTGTCACGTGATGAGATTGATATAGGATATCTTCCCTATGATAAGAAAAACGCATAGCAACGGAATTCAATTCATGTAGAATTTCCAATGATTGCTTTGATACTTCGAGAATCATTCCGAGTGTCGAAGTGACCGCTGAAATTTTGTGAAGTGAGAAAAGTCACTAGCAAATTAAATGGACAGTTACGTCACTGCGACGTGAGTTTTCCCACTTCACCAAACGACAAAAATTCACTTCGGATTTCGGAACAACTCCCTTCAACCCTAGTGTACACAATCATTCGGTAGATTCCCAGTGCTATGACATTTTCCGAAATGACTCATTTCCTGGATAAAAGGAGGAAATAATTATGGGAAATGGTTCATTCCCGGAATTCATTGTCCGTAAAATTTCATAGAACTTAAAACATAGAATTTCATTTGTCGTAGCTTTACGGTTTTTAAAGACTTTGGTCAGATCTGCGGAATTTCCCGTAAATCAAAGGAATTGCTAAATTTCTCCGGATTTTTCGCCGAATCTTGAACCCATAGACAAATTCTACGGAACTTCGATAATTTTTACGAAACTATACGGGTTTGAGTATTTCTTTTGCGGGAATTCAACGGGTTTCAAATTTTTTTTGTCTTCTAAACTACCGTTATATGCATAATTATCCCATTTTCCATGGGATCTCTTATAAACGTAGGACAGGTATGCTGGTAGCAGCAGAACTTTTAAACATAATCATCCTACGGAATCAACCGGATGTAAATCTGCAAGCACTGCTTGGTGAGTAGAATTGCTTCCTTTTCTTCTGTAAAAAAAAAGTACCGAGTGGAGATGAGTTACTGGAGTTACTTTCGTGAGGTTTTGTCAGCTACTGCAAGTGAGGAGCAACCCTACAGAAGCCAAATTTGTGTAGGATCTAGGGAAATCGGCTAAGAGTATGGCTACTCAAAAGTGAGAAAGCACAGTTGGGAGTAACAAATTGACAGTTAGACAACTGTTTGGCATCTTGTCACTACCAGCTATGTGTCGCTACTTTTGATCGGGTCAATTGGAAATAGCGTGCAGTTGTCTTTATGGTAGCGTTGCCAGATAACCTGATTTATCTGTATAAAGATTTGTACTACACTTGTGAGAGAGTGGCAATTATTATCAGAGAAAAATACATAACAAATCGCTATCAACCAGATCTAATTCCATACAGTTTGAGGTTACCAAAGGTACCAGAGGATAATAGTAAACAACATTGCATGGGGAGGCACCCGATAGTCACGTTTAAGTCATTGACCTCTATTCATACCAATTTTCATACTTTTTAAGGGCATCTCTACCGTTGGTCCAAATTGCTCCATAATACATACTGGTTCAAACTTCTGATCTCTATAGCTGAGATACTTTCTGAATAAATCTGTGATGCTCCAGCATTGTTTTGGAATATTTTCAGTGTTGTTTTGTAGTTGTTATGCTTCTAAAGATGCTGTGGGATGCTTCCCACTGTTCTGAAATGCTTTCAGTAATGTTCGGAGATGCTTTTAGAGTAGTTTTGAGAAGTATCCGAAGTAACTCTAGAATGCTTCCTGCGTAGTTTTGAATGCTTCAGAGAACTTCTGGGTTACTTCCAAGAATATTCTGAGATGCTTCCAGAGTAAATTTGTGATACTTCCAGAAATGTTCTGGGATACTTCTGAGATGCTTTCAGAGTAGTTCTGAACTCTGATACGCTTCAGAAAGATTTTTTTGTTGCTCTGTCGTTCTTTGGGATACATCAAAAGTAGTTCTGGAATGCTTCCAGAGTTGTTCTGCAATTCTAACAGAGAAATTCTGAAATTCTACCGGAATATTTTTAGATGCTTTCAGATTTAAATCTACAATTCTTTATCCTTGTCGGTCTGGTATTCCAATCGGCACCGTTGAGATTTTCTGAGACGAAAAACCTCTGATCACGCCTTCGTTTTCTTCGTAGGGGAAGTAAAGCCGTTGGTCCCGATCCATGTGTTGACTGGTTCGATATGTCAAGGTCATCAGAAAACTGGCGTAACGAACCAGCCTCAGGCTGAAAGTCACGTAAATACGAAACATCAACAACAAAAATCTGCGATTCTTCTAAAATTATTCTAGGATGCTTCCAAAAATGTTGTACTACTGTGTACAAATATGAGTAAAACTTTATTTATAACTTTTGAATTCTTTATTTATTCTTCTAAATCTAATTCATACCCCTCAAAATAATCCCCCCCGATGCAACGTAAAAATGTTCTGAGATAATTTTGGACTAGTTCTGAGATGCTTTGTGATGCTCCTGAGTTCTGGGATCATTTTTTCGATGTTGTGGAATACCTCCAAAGCAGTTCATAAATGCTTCCAGGAATGTTCTTAGATGGTTCCATATTTAAATCTGCGATGCTGCTGGAAATGTTCCGAGATATTTCCAGACCAGTGCTAGGAGGTTACAAGAGTTGTTTTGGAATGCTTCCAGAGTAGTTCTGACATACTTCCAGAAATGTTCAGAGATGGTTCCAGAGTAAATATGCGTTGCTTTCAAAAAGGTTTCTGGGATATTTGCAGAGTAGTTCTGGGATGCATTCAGAGTTGTTCTATAGAGCTTATAGACTGTTCCAGAAAGTATAAGTACACTTTCAAAATAACAAAAAAGTCATATTTTTTTTTTAGTTTTAATAATTTCATTTGGCAAATCATATTTGTATTTGTGTTTTATATGATATTTTACTCTCGTTTAATCAAAATATTTAATCATAGCCAAGACTCCTAACTTTTAAGAGTAGTTTTGGAAAAGATCTGAGATGTTTCTAGAGTAAATCTGCAGTACTTCCAAAAACGTTGTGATATAATTCGTGAGTTGTTCTGAGATGCTTTCAGAAGACATTTGTGATGCTTCGGAGTGCTTCAGAGAAACTTCCAAAGTAGTTATGGGATACTCTCAGATTTGGTTTGGAATACTTCCAAAGCAGTTCTGAAATGCTACCAGGAATGTTTTGAGATGCTTGCAGAGCAAATCTGCGATGCTTTCAGATTATTCTGAGATTATTCTGGAGTAGTTCTGGGATGCTTCAAGAAAAAAAAAACAAAGTCGTTCTGGGGTACTTCCAGATTTGTGCTGGAATTTTTTCAGAGAAGTTCTAAAATGTTTCCAGGAATGTTCTGAGATGTTGCCAGAGTAAATTTGCTTTGCTTCTGATATGCTATTGGAGTTGTTCTGAAATGCTTCAGAGTTGTTCTTGAGTGCTTACAGAAATGTTATGAAACGTTTCCAGGATAAATCTACGATGCTTCCTAAAAATTTCTGATATTATTTCTGAGTAGTAGTTCCAGAAGAAATTTAGGATGCTTTGCTATGATGAGTCGTTCAGGAAAACTTCCAGAGTAGCTCAGGGGTACTTTCAGGATTGCTTTGGAATACTTTCAAATATTTTTTTGTGTGTTTACAATCAACCTCCCACTGACCCGCAGTGCTTTTATAGAAGAAAGTTGTCTGCATTTCTTCAGTAATTTATATGTGATCACTATGTGCAAACATTTTTAGCCATGGAGATTGAAGGTGACAGCTCTATTGAAAATCCAACGACCCATTTCAAGAATGCCTGTTCCTACACGTACATCCTCAAGTCATCTTCATATACAATAAGCCACGCATGAATATCTTCACATATCAAATGGATATGAGAAGAGTTTTCACACTTCCAGAATCAAAAATGGAAATTCTTGATCCTGGCGTGTATATAGTTAAGGTATATTTTTGATAATATATAAAACGACCTCACCAATGTTCCTTATCTGATGCTGGAAAGCTCGTTCCGATGCGGGAGCGGGGCACTAAAAAACATGGGAAAAAAACTACCGACGCACATTCCATTAAAAAAAAAACACGACCATAACACACTATGTGAGGGATTCCATTCCCAACGTCCTACGCAAAGCACTCGGAGAAACTATAATTTCACCATTTATTTTAGTTGAATGAAGGAATTTTATTGATTTTATTTCCTCGAAAACGACGCAGCAAAAGCAAAACCGTCATTTTTTTTCGCTTTGGAATACTTTCAAATATGTTCTGAAATTCTTCTAGAACTGTTCTTATATGCTTCCACTTATAAATCACATTTAATGCTGCTGGAATTGTTTTAGGATGCTTCCAAAGATTTTCTGCGGTACTTCCGGAGTAGTTCTGAGATGCTACCAGAGTAGTAATGCATCCAGAAATGGTGTAAAATATATTTCCAGAGTTGTTGTGAGATGCCTCCAGAGTAGTTCAAAAATAATTCCAGGAATGTTCTGAGATGTTTCTAGAGTAATGCGATGCTTTCAAAAATGTTCAGAGATATTTTCAACGTAGTTCTGGGATACTACCAGAGTAGGTCTGGAAAGCTTCCAGAACTGTTCTGAGAGATGTTTCCAGAGTAAATATGCGGTGCGTCTAAAAATGTTCTAAGATAATTCTGGAGCAGTTCTGGAAAACTTCCAGATTAGTTCAGTTGTTCAGTAATACTTCCAGGAATGTTCTGAGATACTTCCACAGTAAAATTTCCAAAAACGTTCTGAGGTACTTGCAGAGTTGTTTCGGAATACTTCCAGAAAAGTTATGAAATGCTTCAAGGTATGTTCTTAGAAGCTTTCATATTTAAATCAATGAGGCTTCTGGAACTGTTCAAGGAATGTACTAAAATACTTCCAGAGTAAATTAGCGTTGCTTCCAAAAATGTTCTAGGATTTTTCCACAATAGTTCTAAAACGCTTTGAAGTAATTTTGAAAAAATAAAGAAAAAAATCCTGAGATGCTCTCTGCGACTATTCCGCAAATGTTCAGGATAGTTCTGAGATATTTCCAGAATACTTCTGAGATGCTTTCAAAAAGTTCGGAAATACTTCCAGCAATGTTTCCTGGCGATACTTCTAAAAATGTTCTGAGTTAATTCTGGAGTAGTTCTGGGATGTTTCCAAAAGAAATTTATGATGCTCCAAAGTTATTCTGGATTACTTCCAAATATGTTTTGAAAGTTTTCTAGGGCCACGGTTCGAAGCTCGGTTCCGAAACTTACACTTTTTATTTTTGTGAACCATCTGCTGTTTTGCATTTTGCCCAAAACCAACGTTGCATTTTTTCCAAGTTACGATCCACAGGGAGAAATGAAACAAAATCATGCGAAATTCCATTTCAATCTTGATTTGTTATATTGGGTGTACAGAACACAATTTTGACTAGGGTCTACTGGCTACTCAAAAGTGAGGAAGCATAGTTAGGAGTAACATGTCGACAATTAGACTACATCGATCGGATTCAAGCAGGCCTTGACTGTTGGCAGCTTGTCACTACCAACAATGACCGATTTGATTATATCTTACTTCCCATGCAACACGATGCATCGCGATGCTGCCAAAAATGGTTACACCAACTTGATTGTGACTTAATTGTGTTACATTTAAATCATATTAACTGGTTTGTAACAACCTTGCTGCTTGGGTTGAATTTGGGTTGTTTGAATAAAGCGTGTTGTGTCTTCATGGAACCGTTGCCAGATATACTGATTTATCTGTATAGAGATTATTGCGCCCATTTAAATATGTGCGCTTTGGAGATTTTTTTTTTTTTTTTTATTTCTTTATTAGAGTGGCTTTCAGACTCCTGGGCTGGTTCGCCACTTACTTTGGAGAATATGATAGTGGTTATCTGAGGAATAAACTTAGCAAATCTCTGAAAGATTTCAAACATTTTGAGGTTAGTAGCAGAGGATAATACTAAACAACTTTGCATTTTAAGACATACATTTAGGTACGATCCACCCTAAACGAGGCATTATCAAATTACCCAACCTGGAAATTGCCCAGCAATGTTCTAGAGTAGTTCTGAAATGCATCATTTGTAATTCTGAGACACTTCCATTATAAATCTGTATTGCTCCAGAACGGTTCCGGAATATTTCCCGAGTTTTTCTGGTATGCTTTTGAAGATGCTCTGGGATGTTTCCAGAATAGTTATGAAATGCTTTCAGTATACTTTCAGGAATATTTTGCGAGGCTCCCAGAGTAAATTTACGTTGCTTCCAGAAAAGTTCTGGGATACTTTCAGAGAAATTCTAGGATGCTTCCAGAGTAGTTCTGGAATGAGGTCGAAAAAAAAATTGTGAAACCTACGGAAGAAATATTTTATGCGCCACAGTTGTTACAGGGATACTTCAAATGTATTTCTGAAATGCTTCCAGTATTGTCTGCAATAGTAACATATTCTGAAATTTAAATAGAATATTTTTAGATGGGTCTAGGTTCAAATCTGTCACGCTAATACGAAACAACAACAAGAACAATCTGCGATTCTTCTGAAATCGTTCTAGGATGTTTCCAGAAATGTTCTATGATACTTCCAGAGTAGCTCTGGGATGCTTCCAGGAATTTTTTGAGACATGTTTCCAGTGTAAATCGTTGTATTCTTATTTACTTCCAAAGGAGTTCGGGGATACTTCCAGATTAGCTCGAGAATGCTGGTCAAGTAGTTCAGAAATGGTTCCAGGAATGATATGAGATGCTTGTAGAGCAATCCTGTGATGCTTCCGAGAATATTTTGGATAACTCTGGAGTAGTTCTGTAATGCTTCCAGAGTTGTTCTGGGGAACTTCCACGATACTTCCAAAAAAAATTTGAAATGTTTCCAGGTTCATTGATGCTTCCATATTCAATTCTATAATGCGTGTGAAAATGTTATAGGATGCTTCCAGAAATGTTCTGAGGTATTTTACGAGTAGTTCTAGAAGGCTAGCATAGTTGTTCTGGATTGCTTCCTGAGTAGTTCTAGAATACTTCCATGAATGTTATGAGATGTTTCCAGAGTAAATCTGCGAGACTTCCTAAAACGTTCTGAAATAGATCCAGAGTAGTTCTGGGATGCTTCCAGAAGAAGTTTGTGATGTTCAGAATTGTTCAGGAAAGCTTCCGGAGTAGTTCTTCGATATTTCCAAAGTTGTTATTAAATGCCTCCAGAATTGTTCTTAGATACTTTTATATTTGAGTATGCGATTCTTTTGAAATTGTTCTAGGATGCTTTCAGAAATGTTCCGGAATACTGCCAGAGTAGTTCTGAAATTCTATCAGATTTATTTTAGAATACTTCCAGCAATATTCTGACAGATGTTTCCAGAGTAATTCTGTGATGGTAACAAAAATCTAGGGTTTTTTTTTTCATTAGGGCGAAGGATTCTCTCCGGGCTCGCTCTCTTTAATTCATTATAGTGCCATTATAAAACTTTCGAGGGATTCTTTAGTACAGATCGAAACACAACAGTGCTGGCTAGCATACTCTACAAATAGTAGAATGACAAACGTAAAGGTGATTGGAATATGAATGAAAGAGAGCGAGCCCGGAGAGAATCTCTCAATTGTAGATTCGCCCTAATGAAAAAAAAACCCTAGAAATGTGCTAGCTACTTTTTAAACAGTTTAAAAATGTTCTGAGATAATTCTGGAATAGTCCTGGGAATCTTCCAGAAGCAATGTATGATGCTCCAGAGTCATTCTGGTGTACCTCCAGAGTTGTTCTGGAATACGTCTGAAGGTGTTCTGAAATGCTTCCAGGAATGTTCTTGGATGCTTCCATATATAAATCTGCGATGCTTTTGGAATTGTTTCAGGAAAGTTCTGGGATGCTTGCAGAGTAAATTTGCTATGCTTCTCAAAATATTCTATGATATTTAGAAAATAGTTCTGGGATGCTATCAAAGTTGTACTGAGGTGCTTCAGAGTAGGTCCCAGAGTAAATCAAAAACGTTCTGATATAATTCCAGAGTAGTTCTGGGATGCTTGCAGCAGAAATTTGTGATGCTTCCAGAGTAGTTCTGGAATGCTAGTAGAGTAGTTCAGAAGTATTTCCAGAAAGGTTCTGAGATGCTTGCAGAGCAAATCTGAACTTTTTGATGTTTCGGATTTGTTCTGGAACGCTTCAGACTAGTTTTGAAAAACTTCAAGGCATGTTCTGGAATGTTCCCGGAAGAAATCTGCGATTCTTCCAAAAATGTTATGAGATACTTCCAGAGAAGTTCTAGAACACATTCAGATTTGTACTGGAAAACTTTCAGCGCAGTTCTGAAATGTTTCCAGAAATTTTCTGGAATACTTCCAGGAATGTTCTGAGATGCTTCCAGAATTATTCTGGGATGCTCCCAGAGTAGTTTTGAGATACTTCTAGAATAATTCTTGGATGCTTCCAGAACAAATCTGCGATGCTTCCACAAATGCTATGAGATCCAGAGTAGTTTTGAAATGCTTTCAGGAATGCTCTGAGATGTTTCCAGAGTAAATCTGCGATGCTTCCACAAATCTCCGGAATGCTTCCATAGTAGCTCTGAGATGCTCCCAGAGTAAATCTGTGATGCTCCTGAGTTGTTTTGGGGTACTTTCAGATCACTTCTGGACTGCTTCCAGTGTTATTTGTTTTAGCTAGTTTGTTTATTTAGTAGGGTTAGCTCCGTTAGTTCCAGTGTGTTTGTGGAGTGAATCTAGAGTAGTTGTGAGTTGCTTCTGGAATAAATCTGTGATATTCCAGAGTAGTTCTGAGGTTCTTCCAAAGTTGTTTTGGGATGCCACCTGAGTTGCTTTCAAAGTAGTTCTGAAATGCTTCCAGGAATGTTCGGATATGCACGCAGAGTGAATCAGCGATGCTTTCGGATAGCTTCAGCGATCAGAATGATTTCTGGAGTAGTTCTGGAATGCTTCCAGTGTTATTTTGAGATACCTCTTGGGTCATATTCAGACGATTCCAGACTAGTTCAGGGATGCTGACAGAGTTGTGTTGGTATGCTTCCAGGAATGTTCTGAGATGCTTCCAGAATTATTCTGGGATGCTCCGAAGAGAATCTGCGATATCTTTCACGAAGAAATCTGCGATTTCAAAGTAGTTTTAGGAAGCTTTCAGAGTAGTTTTGAGATACTTCTAGAATAATTCTTGGATGCTTCCAGAGCAAATCTGTGATGCTTCCACAAATGCTATAGGATCCAGAGTAGTTTTGGGACGCTTCCAGAGTACTCATAATTTTGATTTAGTGCTAACGTAAGAACTGCAGTTAACTAATGAAAACACGACGCGAGACTGGACACAACACGTATGGTTCTCACACTCACACTTCCAGAGTAGTTTTGAAATGCTTTGAGATGTTTCCAGAGTAAATCTGCGATGCTTCGACAAATCTTCTGGAGTGCCTCCTGAGTAGCCAGAATAAAGTTGTTCTGGAATACTTTCAGAGCACTTCTGGAATGCTTCAAATGTTGGAATCTGTTATAGTTCAGAGTTGTTCTGAGGTACTTCCAGAGTTGTTCTGATATGACTCCAGAGTTGTTCTGGAATGCTTCCAAGAATGTTCCAAGAATTTCTAAATTAAATCTGCGATGCTTCGACTAATTTTCTGGAATGCCTCTAGGGTAGCTCTGAGGTACTCCCAGAATAAATCTATGATGCTCCTGAGTTATTCTGGGATACTTTCAGAGCAATTCTGGAATCCTTCCAGTGTTGTTCTGGAATGAATTCAGAGTAGTTGTGAGATTCTGTTATTAATTAATACTTCCAGAGTAGTTCTAAAATGCATTGAGAATTATTCTTAGACGCTTCCAAAGTAGTTTTGAGATGCTCTCAGAATAACTATTGAATGCTTCAGATTAGTAGTTTTGAAATGCTTTCAGGAATGTTCAGAGATGCTTGCTGCGGGAATCTGCGATGCTTTCAGATCGGTTCTGGGATGAGAATAATTTCAAAGTAGTTCTGAAATGCATCCAGAGTAATTTTAAGATGCTTCCTGATTAATACTTAGATGATTCCGGAGTTGAGTTGTTCCAGAGTTGTGTTGGGATGCTTTCAGGGTTGTTCTGGAATGTTGTGGGATGTTACCATAGTTGTTCCAGGATGCTTCCAAAGTAGTTCTGAAAAACTTCGAGAAATATTCGGATATGCTTCCGGCTAGAGAAAATTTGCGATGATTTCAGACATGTTCTGAGTTATCTCCAGCGTAGCGATGATTTCAGAAATGTTCTGAGATATCTCTCTCAAAACAGAATTTGAACCCTATTTAACATTTGGGGTGGTAGGTAAAGTACCGATGGAATACCAGCTAGAAAACAAAAGCAACCGACAAAATGGAGCTCAAACTGACGATTCAGGAGATTTATATAAATGCATCAAATTATATAAATGCATGAAGGCCGCCGTACAAAATATTGAAGAATGAATTCCATTCTCTAAATGCAATTAACATTGAATGTGTATATGTGAGCGCCTGTTTATGTGAGTATTTGGGTGATTGTGTGAATCAATGACAGAAAGAAAAGAAAACATTTAATTTTCCCGATGTTCGCCAACGCGGACGACCCGAGAGTCACAAGAAAACTATGACCGAGTGCCCGTTCACCGTCCAATGATTTCTCGCAGCAGGACCCTTCAACGTTTTTGTGAATCTAGAAAAATGTGAAGCTTATTTTCTTGAGTTGTCGTTATTAAGACTACAAGTGGATAATTATGAATGATTGGTCAGATTGGTTTATCCTCGATACTTAGCTGAATTTTCCCTGCTTGAGTTTGTAGGGTGTGTTGGGCAGAAATCCAGTAACATCCATTCCATGTACCAAAAATCGATAATTTTCGTGACTCCAGCACATACACATTCATTATATTTTGCAGGTCGGTGGAGAGAAAAAAAGGCTGATCGAAGGTTTTCTGTTTGATTTTTTTTTGAAAAACATTCATCCTAACTATATTCAGACACTGTTTCATAAAAACAAAAAAACCACATACCGCAGGATGCTGACACCGCACTCTCGGGAATTGCATGGGAGAATGCATAATCCGCCTCTTTCGGAGATTTATAGAACTTAACTTTCACTTTCACAAATTTTCAACCGCGAGAGATCAGAAAAACCGTGACAGCTAACAAAAAATCAACCATCCGCTGGCAAAGCTTACTGCGATTTGTTTTTCTACTATTTAGTCGTGATATTGGCTACATAATAGTTCGACAATGAATATACGTCAAGGCAGCAAACATCATCTGGTTTGGTTATGCCCTAGCCTTCTGCTTCGATGGTTCATTTCCGTTGGCGAAAACATGGTGGGGGTACGGGTAAAAGAATTCAAAAGTTTAGTTTCATAACTGACTGCCTTTTTTATGAACAGGACGAGACACTACTGGTTAGATATAGAATGCGATATCCACTGTAATCGTCCATCATAATCCTTAGCAAGAGGTTCCCTTCGTGGTGTCACAACCCCTGAAGGTAAAGAAGAGTCATTATGGTCAATATCTCCTATTCTCAATTAATGAAAATGCTGATTGTTTGTTAGAAACGGCATACGATATACCTTCCCTTGATAGCACACTCCGCAATCAGCTTTAACATCTCACAGCCTAGAAGGCCAAGACGACGCTGTCATACAGGAATACAATTGTCTACTATCATACTATCGAGGTAATACCTTTTCCAGACCGTGAATCGAATTCGTAGTCCAAATACTAATCAAGATAACACTAAGGATGATACAAACGGTGATATATTAGGTCAAGTTTCGAAACGCCTACCGTATCTCTCGAGTGCCGATCTATAGGGAGCAGCGAACAAAACATCTTCATTTTATTCGTTCCGCCATTTGAATGACAATGGTCCATGGCAAACCTTGATGAGTTTCCAATGTTTTCTCCCTCGTGTAATGCCAAATCAAGACATGCCTACCTTTCCGAGCACGGAATGCTGTATACATATTAAATATTAATCTTTTTGTGGAATTTCTCACTTGGTTCAGCATTTATGTACTTTCCTTGCGCCAAAAGTCCCCTGACACTGCTTTGCTTCATCTTTTGGGCCAAATTTCGCGGCAGTGCGATGGAGACGCTTGATATCCTACGATCAAAATACGTGTTTAAGTCCCCTTCTTTCGCTTCCATGGAAACGTCCGCTTAAAATTCACGTTGTATTGTTGTACATGTTCCTTGAAGTTGAGCAGAAGTGATACGTGGCATGCGTTAGACATGAAAGCAAATGTGTTGTGATAGGTAAATCAAATACAATCTAATTACATTACCTTTTCAACTGAAAGGGAAATCTCATAACAATGCAATTTTTTACCGACACTGAAAATGCTCTTAATGCAAAAAAAAAAAGACAAAACGCCGTAGTTGCCGTCTCTCGGTGGATCCCACGCAAGCATAAGCTCTTGTCCATTTGCAATAATCGTTAGAATAATGGTACCGACACCGTATTTAGCTTGAACGTTTCATCACAGTTCGTATCATTACAGTTTGAAACATTGCAACGAAGGTAATATTAATGCAAAGTACGCCTGATACGGTTGTTCCACGCGTGAACCGTAAGCTGGTGGTGAATTGCACAAAACAAAATTCATGGAGAAACTTGTCCGTAGATTGGATATATTTAATTCACAGCAATTCGAGGCAATTAATAAGAACTTCTTTGACGTACAATTAATTGGTAATTTTAGATTCACCGGAATCTTGCTGGTAACAATATTTGTTGATTTGATGTTCTTTCCGTGAATGTCTCTGCTCTGTTGCTGAAGAGAATCGACGTTTTCATGGTAAAATTGAATAGTTGTGTTTGAATATAATACGAAATAAGTACAGACCTAGCAATAATACGCCAACATGCCCAGACCAAGACCCCGAAAAGATATGGCAAATGAAGTGTCTACTGTGGAGGCATACTAATGCTGAAACTAAGGTCTGTATCCACATTAATCCGGACACCTTCAAATCATTGTAACTTTTGAAATATTGCACGTAGGAATGAAAAATTTCACTGTGGTATAGCTGAGAGTCTATGATGAAAACGACTATGATTGATGTTTATATATCATGTTTAGTATTCAAGATGGCGACGAAAGAAAAACAAGTGCGTGAGCGAATTTTGTACGGGCGTACGGCAAATCCTGACTTGTCAATGCGGGACCTTGCAAAAACATTGGATTTGCCTAAATCCACTGTTCACGATGTGCTCAAATCATTTTCGGAACGTTTGACGGTGGAGAGGAAACCGAGAAGTGACAAAAACATTGGACGCGCTGATCCTTTCATGGACCGAAAGGTGAAAAGGATATTAACGAAACACCCAAATCTCTCCATTCGAACGGTGGCTCGTAAAATAGGGATGTCGCCTGATTTTGTCCAAAAATCAAAAATCACGGGCTCGACGTTTGTACTGCGAATATTTGACGATGTTTTCATGCGTTGTTATGGACGATGAAACTTATGTCCTGGAGGATTTCAAGCAGCTTCCAGGGCTGGCTTTTTACTCTGCTATGGCCAGAAATGCTACAGCTGAGCATTTCAGAACGAAGAAGGCATCGAAATTTCCCAAAAAATACCTTGTGTGGCAAGCAATTTGCACGTGTGGCAAAAAGAGTAAATCTTTCGTCACTACAGGCACAATCAACAAGGAGATCTATCAGAAAGAGTGTCTGCAGAAGCGATTGCTACCCTTCATCAAAAGTCACAAAGAAAAACCTTTGTTCTGGCCCGATTTGGCATCATGCCTCTATGCTAAAACTGTGATGGAGTGGTACCAAGCAAATCAAGTGAACATTGTACCAAAAACCTCAAACCCGCCAAATTGCCCAGAGCTACGACCAATCGAGAGATATTGGGCTCTGATGAAGCGGAAGCTTCCTGGAAAGAAGCAAGGAATCAAAGACATCAATTACTTCCAGCAAATTTGGACAAGGACGGCTTCTACGATTTCTGAAGAGCCTGTACAAACCCTAACGCAAAGTTCGAAATTTTTTGAGGTGTCCGGATTATTGCGGATACAGACCTTAACTAATAGAAATTTCGTTCAATAAAAACTTTTGGTGGTTGCTAAGGAGTCAAAGGTTACTTCGTTTTATTAACATTTCTCCGTAAGCTACGCGCTTTATCAGACCTTCAGTTTATTGCTGCTTCGTACTGTATGTAGGAGGATTTACCTATTGTAGACAAGCCAAGCAGTGCCCACTCTTTTATGTGTATTTTCGAAGCGTCGTGCACACATCTGACGTTTTTATTTATTTACATTTGATTGCTCCGTGCTGATCTGTCTGTTACAATAACAAGAATTGTCCAGAACGGCTTGAAAGTGTTCTTGTAAAGCGCCAAACTTCTCAAGTGAGTGCAACTATTGTCGGAAATCAACGGCATTTTTGCTGCGTGTGAAAAAAGGTTCTATTATCCCTTATGTCTTCAACAGGATACCCGAGTACCTTTTCAGGCTTTACATTACGAAATTTCAGTGACATCTTAGTTAAAGTTAGAAGGCAACTTTTTGTATAAAAATATTTTTTAGAGTAGCAAGGGGGTCGACGGGAGGGACTTCGGTTGTTTTACTCCTTAAGTGTTCGATAGGTTACCCGGGTACCCTACAAATTCGAATGATTGTAACTCTGGCAACTATTGACCGATTTCAATTCTTTTGGCACCATTAGATTCAGAAATTTATCCGCTTTATCCGCTTTACACTACCGGCAGAGTAAGGGTTCATCCTTATAAATTCTATATTCCAATATTTACTCAATGGGAGTGAAAAACTGCTGGTGGGCTGGTTGCTTGTTTTTTTCAAATTTTTTTTTTTCCGTTCCTATATAATTTGTGGGGGGGTGGGGAAGGGATCGTTTTTTTGTTGTGTGTAAAGTGGGTCGGGGAATGGGGGCATACTTTACGTTATTCGCGTTGCCTTTTTTTTTGTTTCCCCCCCTTGTTATCTATTTGTCCCTGAATCTCTTGCCTCTCCAGGGCCCGGCAAAGTCATCGTCAATTGATAATTATCAAGCGACGGTGAAGCCGTTCACCATCAATATCAAACGAAAATCAAGCTCTTTCTTTTCGAGTATCAACGTCTATAGAACCACTTTCGATCTGTTTTCATGCTGTTTGTTTTTGCTTGCTTCGTGTTCAGTTCATTTTTCACAGTTAAATGAAGTTGACACCATATAGTAATGAAGTAGGTAGACTGAATCGAAAAACCGTAGCTTCGGATCACTGCCATGATTTGATCTTTCAAAAATGCCGCGGTCTGTCTCTCTTTTACTTCGATGACCCCTGCAGGGTATAAACATGAAATTGACCACTTATAGATGGAGATTTGATTTTTAGTTTTTGCAACTATTTCGGACATCATTAAAATTTAGGCATGATTGAGTGCATTAGCATCTTGAATCGGAATGATGTACGAACAAGTTGATTCAATTCTAGGTTTTAGTGATAAACCCAAAATAGAAGTATATGCTGTGTTCATTCCTATAACACTTCCTCGTTTTCTACTATCATGAATACCATTACGCCGATAAGTTCATTTTCCCGACCTTCGTCAAGAAAAAGTGAGATTAAACTTCCGAAGATATTGGGGTCAATTCTGACCCATGGCGCATCTTCAATGTATGCTATCTTTTTTATTTTTAAACCAATCGGGCTGAAATTTTCTGACTTTTATTATTTTACGGAATTCTTCACGGCCTCCGGCTGAAAGTCTCTTTAATAAAGACATCCATCCGGGATTCTTCATTTTAGCATAAACATATATTTTTTTAAAATTAGTTTAAGGTGGTTGTACATAAAAAAGTGATGCATAACATTAGTGCCAATATTGACCCGGATTTCAACCGTTCGTAGAATTTCGAAAATTTACCTTTGAGTCAATGTTTATGCACCATTTGAAAGGTTCTGGTCTCAAAAATGCATTCAAATAAAAAACAAATTGGTTCCGGTAACATTGCCCCCCAGAAATCTGCTACAAAGGGAAGAAGTTTTAGTTTCGCTGTGTTAACAGAAATGCATATAAAACATTCCAGACTCATTGTAGAGAATTGGCATATTCAGCAAAGTTTCTCAATGCGTAACGAATCGCTTTTGATATCATCATATTAGTTCCAAATCGTCCTGCAGAGGTGTCACTGCAGTCTATCTTTGCCAAATGAAGCTCTAGAGAGTTACTGTCTTGGGAAAAGTTGTTTGGAATATAAAGTGTAGTCATTTTACGTTATCATATTAGTTCCAGATTTTGCCACAAAGATGGAGCTGGAGTCTATCTTTGTCAATTTAAGCTTCAGATAGTTGCCATCTTAGGTAAAGTTATTGCGAATGTAAAATGTTGTCAATTGAGATTATCATATTGATTCCAAATTGCGCCGCAAAGATGGTGCTGCAGTCTATCTTTCCCAAATGAGGCTCTAGAGAGTTGCCGACTTCGGCAAAATTTCTCGGTATGCCATTTGTCGTCTTTTGGCATTATAATATTAATTCCAGATCATGCCCCTAAGATAGTGCTGCAGTCTATCTTTGCTAAATGAAGCTCTAGAGAGATGCCGTCTTGTATACAGTTTCCCAGTATGTCTTTTTTTTAGTTCCAGATCTTACCGTAGGGATTGCACTGCAGTCAATCTTTGTCAAATGAAGCTCTAGTTCTATAACGTCTCTCCGTATGTAATCATTGTGTCATTATTATATTAATTCCAGATCTTGCCGATAGCAAGGTATTGAAACTTTAGAGAGCTGCCGTCTCCGGATTTTTTTTTAGTATGCCATTTTGCGTCTTTTGACATCATCAGATTAGTTCCAGTACAGAGAACACACCTCTAAGTTAGACCGAAACAACTTCAAAAACCTGTATACAAATTTTAAAAAAAATTCGTTATAATCTCGTAAAAAAACCTCTAACGTTTCCAAATGTGCGTTTTTTGTATTGTGAAAAATTTTGGCGGGGGGGGGCTCCCTCTGGTTCCTTCTTTGGGATAAAAAAAATAAAGCATCATTTCGGCGGGGAAATTTAAGAAGATTATTTTAATAAAAGGCGACATATTACATACCAAAAACTAAAACGGACCTCTCCAAGTTTAATTAAAAAATAATAAATACACCTCTTTTTTTTGAAGAAAGTGTGGAAATTATATTAGTACAAAATTTGTCATAAATAAATTTCTGGGGGGATCATTTCTCTATATATTTTTTTTTTTAAAATATAAAATGTTGCACACATAAACATAACACTCTGAACTAGTATTACTCAAAATTTCATTAATTTAATTTTAGCCACGCACAACAATAATTTTACGCATCCACGTACAAAATAATTTTACCCACGCGATAAAAAGTTACACCCAAAACAAAAAGTCGCATTTTTTCCGAGTCCAATCTTTATGTGCTTAAAATCAAATGAACTGATGAACATAAAGACGAAAATGACCGTCAGACAAGTCATGTTTGACAGGAAAAACATTCATCGTGACTCGATAGCAAGAACCAAAATGGAATACATGAAAATGATATTGCTCGAATCGAAACGATTTCGTAGGAAGTTCATTTTCCTTTTTATGCGTCGATAATGTTGAACCCTGCCTCTAACCCCCTCAACTATCTTCGAAATTCAATTGGAACTTATGCAAAAAAAAACATGTACTATCGATGAGAAAGACGCATCAAACCAACCGAACAAACCTTGTCTGATATGATTCTGACCAATTTCCCCCCAGCTCACGGTATACACATATGATTTATCCATGAACATTATGCCACATTCGCGGAGATTGCCTACCGCATAGCGTTGATGACGACGTCGTGCCGTTCTCCGTCATAACGGATGGCGTTGATTTACTTCGCAATTTTTTTTTCTTTTTTGGAACTCCGTCGTCATCGTGAAATGCGTGGGGTTAATACCGTCAAAGTAAAACCACAACGATGAGCGGTGTATTCGGAAACGATACCGGCAGGTACCTAAGCTTTGACTTCGTAATCCGAAAATAAAGTGAACAAAAACCCCAATTACACACTGGGGAAAATCTTCACCAGTGTTCGATGCCACTTCCTAAAAAGGAAACACAATCATTGCCCAATTGTATTCGAACTAATTGCAAAATTCCATTATTGCGAGTGATTTTATGATCGTTTGGCTAACGACACTGCAGATGTGTTCCTATAAGTGGACCAAAGGGGCATCTGGTGACAAATCGGATGGTTCACCACCGGAATAAACTAAATGAGTGCGTGTATTTCAGTGGCAGCGAGGACGCTCATTTTGGATCAATGTGACAGCCACTCAATTGAAAGACCTTACTACATTCACCCAACTCTGCTCCCGGAATAGATATGTATATCGAGCTACATCGTGCAATCGGAATTAATAGGCTTCACGAGCTCTGTCTGATATCCTTGAAATTAAATACTCTCTCAGTATTTCGTTCGCTCGGTCTCAATTTGGCACAAATGGCAATTTTCCCGTTTCGATATTATGCCAGGCCTGGGGACAGAGACACAGACTCAATCTTCGACAAATGATACATTGTTGACAAGATGAAACAACACCAACAGCATCAGCAGTAGCAATGTTTTAGGAAGTTTGTGAAATTTCATCCCTCTCTTCGTTCCATTTATGTTCCAGACGACAGTCAGCTGCCAATTGTCATGGAGAGCAGTGTCGTCCGGAGGGATTGATTAGATCAAGCGATGGACATCCTCCCCAGCCCTAAATACGATCCTGCACGAATGATGATATCAGACACAAGCTCGTAAATTTTCCCAGCTCTGATATTTGCCATTGCCCATTCCGAGGCGAATTCAGTAGAAATCGAACACATCCCCAACCTTCCGAATCGAAGTGGGAAGTGAGTGGCAGCTGCATGAACAATATTTAACTTTTTATTTCCCTCCAAAAAATGCTCCAAACTGACGCCAAATCGGATAGAAAGTCCCACCATTTATTTCCCCTTCCCCGCCGAAAATTTGTTTGGAAGAGACGAAAAGTTTTCATCTTGTTGAAATAGGAATGCGGCATGAGAAAAAAATAAAACTTCAGAAGACAAATGCCTGCTGGAAACTCGATTATTTTTCTTATTTTAGAAAACAGTTTCCCGGAAAATTTAGTTCCAATTTTCGGTTTGCCCCCTTCCCTGCCAATGCCAAAGCAAACGCGATTGATTATTGCCAAATCGTTCGGTGCCGGGTCTAAGTAGGCATCCGCCGCGCGGGGGTCAAATTGTGTTAAAAAGAAAATCGCGGGGAAAAATCCGAGACCGGAAACACGAGAAACTGGGATCGGTTGAACAGACGAAAATAAAACTTTTAACGAGAATCCCGGCCCCGCCCCCCGTTCGGTGTCGTTGTTTTTCTGCAAAGCACACTTTAATACTCCCGCGACGTGGCGCACCTCATTTTTCCTTCCCCCCAGAGCGTCTTCGATTTAATAAATGGACCCGGCGCGGTGTGTCCGAATGCGAAATGGTGTAATAATAATAGCAAGCGTGAGTGCCTCTCATCGAGTGGGACTGGTATCAACTCCAGTCGGCGCCGTTGGGATTTTCTGAGAAGAATCATTTCTAATTAGGTATTCCTTCGGATGATGGGTCGGCATCGAGTCTGAATGTCACGTTAATACAAAACAAAAAAAAAATCATATAGACCAAAACCCCTAAAAACCAACCACTCAAAACGAGATTATTGTTGAAGGAAATCCTGACCTACATGAAAGGTGATTAATCCTCCACTTCGGACACGGCGTGCCGGAGGGCCAACGTCGTTGCCGTCGTCTTCGGTGTTGTCGCAGCCTACTTCAAAAAGCACTGCGTGTGCAATTTAGACAAAGTGTACAAAAAAAGAAACGAAGAATAATCGAAAGAATACCCCCTCAGTAGTAGGCCGTTTGGAGATGGTGGGATTTTTTTTTCTCGCATTCTTCTTTTGCGGTGGGTGTGTGTTCTTGTGCCTCAATTACCATCGTTCGAGCATCTTAACAAGGGACATCATTTTCCAGATGGTTCATTCCTTTGCCCATTTATCCATCCGAATCTTCGTCGGCCTTCTCGTCGTCGTCGTCTTCGATGTCGAAATGATGCCATCCGGGGGCAGAGTAGGAAATCGTTAATCACAGAATGCGGTTCCTTTGGTCGGTCGGTATCTTCCCTGAAGCGTTGTAGGCACATTCTTATTCGGTCGAGGGATGTTCCATTTTGTTAATATTGAATTATTTGGCTGTGTTGAACGTTTTTATGGTTATTCCAGTTCTCTGGACATACTTTTGCTGAAAACAAACTGTTCTCAAAGAACATGCGAAGTTAACAAAGAGCTCCAAATTTCGCCAGTATTTCAATATAATGCGGATATGTAAAGCTTGTCCACGTTAAATTTCTGACACTTTTCTTTCAGTGTAGATTCCCAAGTAACAATTTTAGTTTTATTCCAGCCGAATAGAACTCCTCCCGGCATTATCGCTAAAACTACATTCAAAACTGTTTTGTCTACCAACACCTTCTCTATGCTTCTTTAAAGCCGAAACTTGTACAAAGTGGCGCACTCTATAGACGGTTGTGAAAACAAGTTAACAAAATTTGTATAAGACCATAAAGATTTTTGATGTTATGACCAATTGAGTACCTTCATAAAACCTATTGGCTGCCATTAAAACCAGCTTACGGCCAAATGGCCACAGCTGTCAAACTTCATCAACTTCTGATATTGTGGTTGGTTTTTGTTGTTCTGCTTTGTTGGACAAATGTCTACGCTCCATACAAAATTTCAAAAATTAAATGGAGAAAAGTCTACGAGGGGGGCCTGAGATTTTCAAAAATGAGTCTACGTGGTTTTTAGTTGGAAAAAATCGCCGTTTTGCCAAAAAGCCGATTTATCGTCACAATGACTACTATAAAACCAATTTGCCGTTTATTGTATTTACTTGAGGCAAAATGTCTTTATAATGCTCTTTCATCTGACCATAATAAGATAATATGAATGAGTCCTAAAACGGCATTTTGAAGCAGCATTTTACGAGTTCATAAAGTCGAAATAAAACCTTTGATAGGAGTAAGAGGAATTTGAGAAAACAAGGTTTTAAGATTGTTGTTAACAACCTGTGAAGGTTTTCATAAACCTAACTAAAATATTGCCAAGAAACTAAAACTACTGAAAAGTACCATGTTTTGTGCTTGCAAATCATTTTACCAGCGCTTGACTGTGGACCAGATTGTTGGAAGTAGAACAAATCGAAAAGTATGCTGCCGACTAATAAACAAGAAGATGGTATCCATTATTGAGAAAAAATCCCAATCTTTCTGTGCGAAATGTGGCTCGCAAAGTTGGGAAGTCAAAATCATACGTACAACAATTGAAGCAGAGGCAAGGACTGACAAGGACAAAGTGAAAAAGGTGCCCAACCGTGATGACAAGCAAAATTTCACTGCAAAAAGTCGTGCTAAGGAGCTTTACACCAATTTCTTGCAAACATTTTATTGAATCATAATGGACCACGAAACATACGTACTCGAAGACTTCAAACAGCTTCCGGGTCTGGCTTTTTATACCGCAATGCAAAGGAACGCCGTTGCCGAGCATTTCCGGGCAAAGAAGGTGTCCAAATTCCCGAGGAAGTATTTGATTTAGCAGGCCATATGTAGTTGTGGTCGAAAATCTAAAAGTTTCGTCTCTACCGACACTATCAATAAGGAGGTGTACGAGAAAGAATGGCTGCAAAAGCGGTTGCTACCATTTATCAGAAGCCACGACTCTCCAGCTCTGTTTTGGCCTGATTCGGCCTCTTGCCAGCATGCGAAATCCGTCCTGGAATGGTACAAAGTACAAGAGGTCAAATACGTGCCAAAAACAGCCAATCCACCAAACTGTCCAGAACTTCACAAAATAGAGAAGTACTGGACTCTAGCTAAGCGGAAACTCTTCGAAGCTAAGAAGAAAGCAAATGGTACCGATAATTTCAAGAGAAGATGGAGAATCGTCACGGCGGGCGTATCTGAGGATATCGTACGGAACCTAATGGCGGGTGTACCATATCGTACGGAACCTAAAGTTCGAGAATTTTACAGAAAAAAGGATTAACATCTTACTCAACTGTTTCAAATTTAGATTTAACTCTATTATTCTGAAATAACCAATCGGTTTTGTTGAATTATGTCTACTTTTTTTGCTGCTATTATTTTGGTGTCCGAAATTTAACGTGGACAGGCTTTTGCGGCCAATAAGCCCCTATATTTCAATAGTGGTTAATTGTGATTGCCCCATTCTTAATGACCTTGACGTTTACACATCTGGATGCAAGTATGTTGTAATATTTTCTGTAATTGTCTATGATCTATCCTGGCTTATTCCCCGGAACTTCTACGAATCCCTTAAATCGGACATTGTCCAGAATCTCACCTCACCTCAGCGACGTTTTTTCCGCAATAAATAGTCTGTTATCAATGGCTGTCAAATACAAACTAATGGACGCAGCTTGTTCATATTTTGACAGAAGTAAACTGACAGTTCCCTGTTGACAGAAGCATGGTTTTTCTTTCAGTTAAGAGGCGGGAATTAGAAAAAGACACGGGCTTAATGATGTTATTCAGTTCTGGAGAGGTTTACATTAATAATGAAGTGCACGAATATTTCGTATTTTTTACTCCCTGTACCAAAAAATTGTCGGAGTAAGACGAAGCCTAGATTGTTTTCAAATCCAATAGAAACCAATACCCAGTGTGGCATTTACATCTATCATATACCGCTACCGAAAACAACAAATCTCGGAAACTTTTTCAAACAGATGTATGTCATTTTGTAAACAAAGAGGGGAAGTAAGATTCAAAAGTAAATTTCTCGAAATTCTCAGTACCCTCACATAAAGTAGCATCACAATCATGTAAAGCAATGTTATTCCTTGTGTTGGTGGCCCAAGTTTGCATGAAAGTGCTAAGGGTTTCGAGAAATTTACGTTTGAATCTTACTTCCCCTCTTTGTTTACAAAATGACATACGTCTGTTTGAAAAAGTACCCGAGAAATAGATGCAAAGGTCTAATGAACAATTTTGTTGTGTATTCTAAATTCAATTATCAATTGTAGTTATTTTCCTTCTAGAACTATACAGTGTTCACTAGAACTTCGGATTAATTGAACGTGTCATTTATCCTTCCTCGAGTTAAATAAGACATAAGACATTAGGGTCAATATTGAACCGGATTTCAACCCTTTCTAGAATTATGCAATTTCCACCTAGAGACAATATTTACACCCCATTTGAAAGGTTCTGGTGACAAAAAATGCACTGGTGGTGGGAAAACCTGGTTCCAGTAGCATTGGCCACCGGGAATCTGCCACACTGGGGGAGGTTTTGATTTCGATGTGTGAACAGAATTGCATACACAGAAAAAACTAATTAATTTCAACAAGCGCGTAAAATTTCCCCACGTTTAACTCCAAGCCAAAGAAGGCATAAACAACAAAATTGTTTGCAATCTTTCATGCGCCATACCACAATGTTTGCAATCTTTCATACAACTGGCTAGATTCAGGCGTTATCTGGCTTAAATTTACATATAGTATCCCATTATTTTCTGCCAAAGCTTGCATTCCCTCAATGTGCATTAGATAACGCAGAAAATTCAATGTTTCTTTTTATCTGTGTACAAAACATTCTAGACTAGTTGTAGAGAGTTGCCGTATTCGACAAAGTTTCTCAATATGTTATTTTCTGTCTGTTGACATCATCCTACTAGTTCAAGATCATGCCGCAGAGATCGCACTGCAGTTTGTCTTTGCCAAATGAAGCGCCAGAGAGTTACCGTCTACGGAAAAGTTTCTCAGTGTATCATTTGTCGTCTTTTGACATTATCATATTTGTTGGAGATTATGGCCCAGGGGGGGGGGTGGCGTTTATTTATGTTAAAAGGAGGTTTAGAAAGGTGGCGGCTTCGGGGGAGGTTTTTAGGTTGTTTTTTGGGGGGTTGGGGGGTTTTTTTTTTTTTTTCGAGTTTTTGGGGGGGGGGGGGGGGGGCTGTCTTTTTTTATAAAATAATGGTGTTGTTTTGAAATTGGAAATATCTTCCCAACATCATGGGATCCCAGTAGTGAACAGCAGTTTCTGCTAGAACCAAAGATGTGAAGAGAAAGTATGGACAGGTACGATAGAGCTCGGCAGGTTATGAAATTGAATAGAAGTAGTTTGAAATTGAGCGTAGGACTTTTGTTGAGCAGTATTTCGAAGCAAACGCACACACTTTTGCCACACATCCCACTGCGAAGTAGGTCAAGTCAGGGACGGATCCGCCACCTTGACTGGCAAAAATGTACGCGTTTGATCGTGCTCAAATACCGCCAATGGCACAGAATGGTTCTAGCGATGTGGAGTCTCTGTTTTTTTCAATGATGGAAATCAATTTAAGATTAGAGGTTTTTGAAAACACAACTTCTCATTTTTACCAGTAATGTTTTTCTTGTCGTTGTTTACTTAACAACCTGCAGATTCTCTAACAGCATGTTTTGACGGAAACCCCATTATGAAATGAATACAATATTGTTTTTATTGCGTAAAGTGCGCCAAATTTAAAGTTTAATGTTTTGAAATTGGAAAATCTTTCCCAAAATAAGGGGGTTTCTTTTTGTGTTTGCCTTGGGGTTGGGAAAATTTTTTCAAATAAAAAAATTTTATTTTTATTTTGGGGGGGAAAAAAAAAAAAAAAAAAAAAAATATAGTATTTAGGGGGGTTGGGGTTTTTTGGGTATTTTTTTTTTTTTTTTGTTTGTTGTTTTTTGTCTTCTTTATTTTTGGTTTTTTTTTTGTCGCGAAGAAGACGCCTTTCTTTTTTTTTTTTTGAGGTATAGAGAGGTTGTCGTTTTTGGGCATATTTTTTCTTTGTGTTTTTTGGGGGGGGGGGGGGAGAATTATATGGGTCCGATGTAGATGTGCAATCGTTGCGAAGATGGAGTCGGAAGAACAGCAGCGGCGCAAAGAAATTTTGCGCACGAACCTCGAAAATCCGGATCTTTCTAATCGTGCCATCAGCAGGGAATGGTACATTCTACGGTGTCTCGTGTTTTAAATCGGTACCACAAACGTTTGACCATCGATCGGAAAGAAAAAAGTGGAAAAAATGGATCTCCGTATAGTGTTAAGGATCACAAGCGGGTAGTTCAAGCTTTCAAGAGGAATCCCAACAGTTCAGTTCGAGATGTGGCGAAGAAACTGAATCTAACCAAAACTTTCGTGCAAGATGCGAAAAAAACGTGAAGGACTACACACGTACAAAGTCCAAAAGGCGCCAAATCGCGATGTACGGTAGAATACGGTAGGTAAAACACGTGCACGGAAGCTCTACACCCAGATGTTGACGAAACCACATTGCCTCGTTATGGATGATGAGACCTTTTTTAAAGCAGACTTCCGGCAGCTTCCGGGGGTCCAGTTTTTCACTGCTCATCATAAATTCGATATCCCTGAGGACGTTAGAAAGCAGAAGATGTCAAAGTTTGCCAAAAAATATATGATTTGGCAAGCAATTTGCTCGTGTGGAAAGCGGAGCACCCCATTCGTGACAACTGGAACGGTCAATGGGCAGGTGTACCTAAAGGAATGCCTCCAATAGCGTCTACTTCCTCTTCTGAGGTCACACGATGGTCCTACGATTTTCTGACCACATTTAGCCTCATGCCATTACTCGAGAGAGGTTTTGGAGTGGTTCAAGGCTAAGGAGGTCAATTTCATGCCGAAGCATCTCAACCCCCCGAACGCACCGGAACTGCGGCCAATTGAAAAGTACTGGGCCATCATGAAGCAGGCACTTCGGAAGCATCCTAAGGAAGTGAAATCGGAGGAAGATATGAAGAAAAAATGGATTGCCACGCAAAAACAAAGTTGGTCCAAATGTTGTACAGGACCTTATGAGTAGTGTAAAGAAGAAGGTTCATGCATTTGGATATGGAATTGAAATTGAATAGAACAAACATGGGAAAATATTCATAACATGTTTTGTTTTACTCTCTGAAAGTTTGAAGAGGATTGGTTGAACGGGCGAATTTTGCCGAATATTTGTGTGTGTCGCCATTTGATTCCGTACACCCTTCAATAAACTATTTCAGCTTTTTGAACTGTGTTTATATGATCAAATGCAACATTTGAACTATCCGCAAATACTGTACTTGACCATTGATCACCATCTCAGAGCTAAGAGACGAACCAGCCACAGGCTGAACGTCCCCAAATAAAAACCAAATATATAATAAAAACCATTTTTAAAATTTTATTGTTTTTAGAAAAAAAAAAATTGTGGGGTTTTGGGGGGTTTTTTACACTAGTGTACTTCTTTCCAAAATGGTAAATAACCAGACCAGCCCTGGGACCTGGTAGTTGAAGTTAAACATAATTGGAACAGCTGACATTTTGTTTTCACATCTTTGCCTTTCCCCCGCCTGATGAAACTGTTATATACTCTTTCAGTTTGATTGATTTGGCTCATAACTCGTTGATGTTTTGACAATAATTATGTAATTGAATGATGAATAAAACATACAACGTTTATTCCTCACATTGGCTAAAAATGATAACGTAAGCTATGCACAGAGCAAAATCCAGAAAAACTCGCAGTATAACATTATTTCTATTTACTTCTAAGTCCGAAAAAAAATCATCGTTACAAAGGGTTAATTAATAACTGATTGACATCAAAATATTATTATTCGGACTTGATCTATCCGTCACCTTTCTGGAAGCATTTTCTCACTTTTTAGCAAAATCTTTCTCATTATTTGCCTCTCCTTTCGATTTCCCAAGGTTTCGCTTCACAATGGCCCAATATTTTTCAATTGAACGAAGTTCTGGGGTGTTCAGAGGATTACAGTCCATTGGTACAATGTTGACGTTGTTTCCGGCATACCACTCCTGAGCCGCTTTACCATAATGGCAAGACGCCAACTCAGGCTAAAACAACACAGAACTCGCGTGCTTTTGGATAAATGGTAAAGACTGGACTCGGAAAAAATGAGACACACAAAAATGATCACCAAAAATTCATTTCAAATCGGATACTTCTCAAATTTTCAGGGATTAAATAACTATATATGAGCTATATTTTGGCAAAATTTATCTATTGAATTTCCTCCCCCAAGCTGAATGTTCGTACATTTCTCTTAACACTGCTCATGAGATCTTGGGCGAGGCTTTGTCCATCTTCCTTACACAATTTCTCCCAGTTTTTCTTCAAAGCTTCATCGGTTTTGAATGTTTTTCCGCTTTTCTTCAACTTCTTCTTCATTATCGCCCAAAACTTTTCGATCGGACTTAGTTCTGGTGTATTTGGCGGGTTCGCCTCCTTCGGGACCACAGTAACGCCCTTCGCTTCGTACCAATCCATTACAGGCTTGGCGTAATGGCACGAAGCGAGATCCGGCCAGAACAGCGTGGGACCACGGTGAGAGCGGAGGAAGGGCAGCAAGCGCTTCTGCAAGCATTCCTCTCGATAAATCTGCCCGTTTATGGTGCCGGTTGTAACGAACGGCTTGCTGTACCGGCCGCACTCGCAGATCGCCTGCCACAACAGGTACTTCTTCGCGAATTTGTCCATCTTTCTCTACCGGAACTTTTCCGGAACCTCCATGCGGGACGTACCGACAAAAAACTCGAGGCCGGGGATTTGTTTGGTGTCCGCCTTGATATATGTCTCGCCGTCCATGACGAGACAGCCTGGCTTGACCAGCCACTCACGGTACAGCTTCCGCGCACGCAATTTGGCCACCGTGTTTTGCTTGTCAGTCCGGTTTGGCGCCTTCCTGACCTTAAAAACACGTAGCCCAGCCCGCTTCATGGTCTGCTGGATGATCCACTTCGACGAATTGACCTTTTTGGCCACGTCTCCGGTGGATAGGTTCGGGTTATTCTTAAAGTACTGCCTTATCTTCCGCGCCTTCTCTGGGTATTCCATTTTCGGTTTTCGGCCGCTTCCAGCGCGCCGCTCGATGGTCTTCGTCTCTTGGAACATCTTCACAACGCGGGACACGGTGGAATGGTGGATTCCAAGCCTTTTGCCGATCCATCTGTGTGACTGACCAGGATTATCGATCACCGCGCCCAAGATTTGCTGGCGTAGCTCTTCTTGTTTCGAATGCATCTTGAAAACTACTTGACCGATAAAATTTTGCACACATAAACATAACACTCCAAACCAGTATTACTCAAAATTTCATTAATTTTTACCCACGCGATAAAAAGTTACACCCAAAAAAAATTATCGCATTTTTTCCGAGTCCAATCTTTAGTAGCCGTTTTTGCAGATACTCGTTGACGTAAACTTGTTGGTTTGTCGTACCTGTACCTTCAAACCACAACTACAAATAGCCTGCCAAACCATGTACTTTTTAGAGATCTTCAATAACTTTTTGGCCTTGAAATGATCTTCAACCTTGACACGTTGTAATGCGGTATGAAACTCAAGACCAGGAAGCCACTTGAAGTCTGCTTTGACGTTTGTTTCATCATCCATAACCACACAGTCAAATTTGGTCAGCAATTCGTCGTACAGCTTACGCGGTCTTGTTTTCGAACTGGTTTCTTGCTTCTCGTTCCTGTTTGGAGTTTGTATTACCTTGAACGACCTATATCCTGCCGCTTTCTTTTTTTTTGAACGACAAAATACGATGTTTTGACCTTTTTAGCCACATCTCGGATGGAAAGGTTCGGGTTTTCCTTGACCAGCCGAAGCACTGCATCCTGTTGGGATTTGATGTTGTCGTTCCGCTTGCCGCCAGTTCCTGGTTTCCGATCGAGAGTCAACCGATCCCGGAAGCGTTTCGAAATGCTACTTATTGTTAAACGAGGAACTCCGAGTGATTTTGCTGATGCGAGATAGATGGATTTTCCACACTTTTGTGCAATTTTTTTCACGCACTTGTTGTTCTTTCGACACTATTTTCAGTACAATGCTTTTGTGACAGCAAACCGTATGTCAAAACGTTCACACACACACACACACACACACACACACACACACACACACACACACACACACACACACACACACACACACACACACACACACACACAATGAAATTGCGTTAGCGGTATTGGTGAAATCTTTATATACATTAATTGTTATGTTTGTGTTCTCCGTGCGTGGAGTAACGATTATGATGTAGAAGGAGATGTCTCGCTCATCGCCATGAGGCACCAAGAGTGGACAGCAATGTTTTTTGCTAGAATGAAAGAAATGAAGAGAAAGTGGAAAGCCCGGGGGGGGGGGGGAGAAAAAGAAGAGGGGTTAAAAATGGGGGAAAGGGGGGTATTCGAACCACAGGCGCTTCGTTTGCCTAACATCCCACTATGGGGTAGCTCGAGGAGCAGATCACCCTGCCACCTCGACGAGGCAAAAGAAACGCGGCAGAACGCACTCTAATACTACCGATAGCTTGCGATAGTTTTCTAGCGGTAGATTGCACACTCTGTTTTGATGCATACATGGGCGAGAGGAGACTGTCTCCCATTGGGTTTGTTTTTGATACACAACGTCTGATAAACACTCACACTCCGAGGTCTCTAAGTCAGAGATGACGAGAAAATAAAATGTGAGCCTACCGTACACTGACGGAACTTTCAACTTTCTCTTCATATCTTTCATTCTAGCAAAAAACATTGCTGTCCACACTTGGTGCCTCATGGCGATGAGCGAGACATCTCCTTCGAAATCTTTATGTTCACAAATAAAAAAAATGTGCCGGCGTCGGTGGTGTTGTGGTAAGCGTGACTGCTACTTGGCACCCCAGTGGGTCTGGGTTCAATCCCAGTCGACGTCGGTGGTTTTTCTGAGGCGAAAAAATCTGGTCACGTCTTCCTTCGGAAGGGAAGTAAAGCCGTTGGTCCCGGCTCATATTCATGAGTCGTTAGGTAGTGTCCAGGTGGTGGAGTCGTCTTCCTGGCGTCGGTGATTGTCACCATGTGAGGAAATAGGCCGACGTAAAATAAAGAAAAAAAAAATGTGGCTAATAAACCATGGCTGGATTTTGCTGTGCGCAAAATGACGGTAGTCAAATTTGGTATTAAATTTAATTTTTATGTTCCTGTAAGTCTTGAGTTCACTTTTATTAGAGAAAAGTAGTTTTTTGTTCATTGCCTTGACAGAACATCAAATACTCATTTTGCTATCAACAGGAACGTTCTGCAAATTTCCCCTTCAGTTTTCTCTCACTAATAGCAGGATCAGTTTTAAATTTGATGTCACGGGACTAAATGTTTGCACTCAATATTGATCTTTTAAACATTAAAACGACCAAAACGACATCAACCTGAGTAATCATTATCAGCAACATCACAACATCATATTTATATTTTAAATCGATATCAGACTTGAAGTTCTTTTATAATTTTGACGTTCAATATGTGCGTATCTTTCTGTTACCCATGAGAGTAGGCAGCACAAAGCACTTCCTCAACTGAACAAAAAACCTTATGGTTTCAACAACAGCAGGCCTACAAGGACGGTAGCCACAGAAAACGCTACCAAACCTGAACACCCCCACTGGTAGGCAGATAGGTGTACATTAGCGCAAATGTAAACAGAACTGTCTGAAGAGAAGAAGATTCTCCTCAGTCGATGAGGAGAAATCGAAAAATTGAAGGAAAAATTCAATTATTGACCCGCGTGACGTTCTTCCACTGTCGTTATTGCCGTTGTTTAGGAGATTTATGGGAAATCGGAAATTTATGCGGTTAGGCTCGATGCGAAAAATGGCTCAGTGAACCACCTATTAAAATCAAATGGAGTTCAGATTTATAACGATCTATAGGGATTGATTTTGAAGTGGATATAATGGTTTTGAACGCTCAACCAAGGCAAAATTACCAAGAGCATCCCCACCCGCGATGTTCAGTTGGGAAAAAAGCTGTCTACCACCCTGCAACACACACCACTATCAGCATATCATATCTACACCTGTAGATGCGTAGGTTGTGCGTTTCCTTTCCCTGAGTGGCATCATGCAAAAAGAAATATAATGAATTCATAATTTCACTCATTATCTCGAATGGTGTATCAAGAAATGCCATTTCAACAAATGGCACTGAGTGCCTATAGCAGGGAGGCGCAAATAAAACTAATTATTCGCAGTAAACGTTCTCATACTCCAAGCAAGCGGCGACCTTCACGCGATGGCGTCGACAACTAAAAAGAAGGGAAAGAAAGGAAAGAAAAAAAAAACATCAGAACTGTTCGGTCCTAATTTGCATCTAAATCGTGAGAAAACGGAACCAGCGTGGGGTTTGGTGAAGGGACGGGGACGTTTGCCGTGCGAAACACAATTTCACCGGTCAGTGAGCAGTGAATTTCTTTGCTTCCACGAGGACTCGTCGAAAGTGCACGGAGCCCGAGAGTGTCAAAGTGCCAATTAGGTGTTCCCGCCCCTCGTGATTTGATGACTTGGAGCAGCATCAGCATATCAAATTGATAACAAATTAGGTAAGTACCACCTTTCGACTGTATACATATTGTCATGAGTACCCCGTGCATTTTCCCATCGTCCGGTCACCAATTTAAATTTAATTGCTCCTTGGGTTGCCCTGGGCTGTTTGCTTTTATAGAGCGGTGCAAGGGCATTTTAAAATAAACCAACTCATCGAACGGAGTTGCCTTTGCTATAGTCGTCGTCGTCGTCGTCTTCGTTTCAGTCATGAAATATCGTAATCAGGTTGTTGTTTTTCCACCTGGCTACCTTCAGTTAATTCGATTGAACTCTCTATATACATAGATATAAAAAAAATAATAGTGGCTACATAGGACTTCACAGGAAAGCGCAGGCATATGGCCGGGCTAAATTTCATTATCCTCTACACAAGCAATCATTTATTCATTTGAGGGTAGATCGGGTTCGCCGCGGTGCCCGCGATTTTCACCATAATGTGATCAATCTCTATGTGGGGAAATCTTCGTGAATCAAATAGACCGGAAAACACATTTTCACTGCGTTAACATTTGCCCACTGCTAATGCATCTGGAAGTAAATCCCCCCTGGTTGAAATTTTACAGCAGGCAGGTGCGGGACAAAGGGGGGAAATCAGTCGGAAAGCATTAGATTTTCACAGCCCTCCTGGATCGCGTGTCATCATAATATGTTGTTTTCTGCACGCGCTTCTTCGCTTTCTTCTTAATTTTCTGCCTCACGCTGTTGACATGGCCAACTAGATTCTCGACTTGTTTGCTTCATGTGACGCGGAGAAACGTCAAAACTCGTGGGAGCGGTATTGTGCTCGAGAAACAACAACAACAACAACAACAAAAAGTCGATCCCTAATCCCATTTTGCCGTGTTCTTTAAAACAGCTCTCCCGGGGGTTGGGTTGAGTGAGCTTTACGTCCATTTTCACGCTACCTTTCCCCCTCTAGTGGTTGTTGTTCTTTCCCGTTTTTGTTTTTAAGTTGTAGTAGTGTTGCGTTTTGGCTCCTGCTCCTACTCTCGTCACACTTTCATCATCCTCTCGACGAGAAGGAGGTGGTGGTTTTTTTTTTGCCATTCCGTTCCAGCTAGGTACCACCGAGAAGCGAATGTGTTTTCCTTTTTCACGCGATCCACACTTTCTTCCCAGGAAAGTAATTTGTGGGTAGGACGGGAGGATTGGGTTTCGGTTACCTTTATCGGTGCTTTAACCCTCTGCCGGTCGATGGCTGGTTTAGGAAAATAATTACGAAATTTGAAACACTTTTTAATTTAACATTGATCACAATTGTTGATCCAATATAGTACAAACAAGGGGATTTCCATAGGTATTTTTAAATCAAAGTATGAGGAAGTAAATGCGCAGCTGCAGCAGAGCCAGATTGTGGAACAAACAATTTATTTGTTTATTTGTTGTTGTAAATTTCATCTGACGTATTTTTGTCTTAATGAATAAATAAGTTAACGCTAGCATTAACACAGTGTTCTTACAAAGGTAGTCAATGGTATTTCCCTATTCTAGGCATGCTAAGCAGAGTCCACCCTTTTATGAATAATTTTGCAGCGTCGTGCAAACATCTGATGTTTTTGTTTGTTAATATTCGTTTGCTCCGTACTCATCTATCTATAACAATCGTCAGAATTATCCAGAAGGGCTTGCAAGTGTTTCTATAAAGCGCCAAACTTCCGAAGTGAGTGCAGCTATTGCCGGCAGCCCCTTTTTTATTCGGCAATCGTTCCATTTGAACATGTTGGAATCGAAGTAATCCTGATGTGTTGAAGTATGCCATGATAATGAGATGTTAAAAAGAAGTTGTCATTCCACTATCGTTACAAACCTACCAAAACGTCTTTCAATTCCGACAGATTGTGCGCCCAGACCACCAGAGGTTAATTTTAATCACAGATTTTTGAAGCAGATTCTCGGAAGACACGGGCAGGAGGCGGGGGGTTGGGGCGTTGGCCACCATCTGTCTCAGTTTGGAGAAGACCAACTACAGTTTGGTGCTGGCCGCGAAGGACGCGAAAGAGGCTTGGGCAAGCTGAAAAAGGTTTTCCAAGATGACGGTACTTACCGGCGGATCAGTTTGCTGCAGCAGCTCACTTCGATTCGGCTGGACAATTTTCAAACAAACGAGACGTACGTGGATGCGATGGTGTCAACGAGCCACAAACTGGCGTAGATGAATTTTGCTGTTAAGCAACAAGTGGTTGGCATCGTTGCTATTGATGGGACTGCCGAAAATATTACACTCCCATGGTGATAGGCAAAGAAGCATCCGGTCAAGCGTTGTCCAATCCAAGATAATGACGTCAAGCCGAAGCAGGAACTGAAAAAAAGCAGCGATGAGGGAGTGATTTACAGCGGCGAGCAGCACCAAAGGCGTCGCAAGAGCGGCGGAACAAGCACGGCCAAGAACGATTCATGTTTCAACTGTAACAAGACCGATCATTGTCTGCAAATTGTCCGGAAAAGGCCGGACCATCGAGGCACGCAAAGGTCGTGCAATGTGCGCAGTTTTTGCTATCGGTGAAGTGCAGCAGGAAGAATGGTACTCCGGAGCAACATGGCGCGTGTGGGAATGAGTTTCAAGAACAAGCAAGAAACGGCGTTTCAAATCGGAACACCGAACAACAGGACCATGTGTTCGAAACCGAAAGGAACGGTCAATCCGCGACGAAGGTGACGTTTCCGAGGAGGATTTTCTGAAAGTCCTGGATCTGTTATCTGTTAGAAATAGTTGCGCCAAGGGGTTCAATGTGCTGTTCACGAAAGAAGGATGCCAAGTTTTGATTCAGAATAGAGATATTTTCACATCAGGGATTGCGGAAGAGGACTGTATCGAGTTAACCGACAAGAGGAGAACAAGACATACACGGTCACCGATATGACGATCTGGCACAGGCGTTTGGGGCACCTGAGCAAGCAAGGCTTGAATAAACTCCAACATCTGGCGGATGGAATCCAGTTCAGGAACACCTATGATTTGGAATGCGTGGCGTGTATCCAACGTAAGCAATCGTGTGATTCGTTCCCTTGTAGCGAGAGTCGAGCCTAGGACAAGCTGGAGTTGGTGCATACGAATCTGTGCGGACCGTTCGAATTCCCTCGATTGGCGAAAGCAGATATTTCATGAGCTTCATCGATGATGCGACAAGAAAGGTGTTCCTTTACAGGCTAGAGACGAAAGATCAAGAACTGGAAGCATACGAGGAGTTCAAGGCTATGGCGGAGCGTCAAACCGGCCCGAAATTGAAAATCCTACGCAGCGACAACGGACGTGAGTATGTCAATTCAAGGTTCAAACAGATCATGGTGCGTGACGGGATGCGACACCAGAAGACGTGTCCATACACTGCCGAGCAGAATGGTATTGCCGAGCGGATGAACCGCACCATATTGGACAGAGTGCTGAACGATGCGAACCTACCGAAAGGTTCTGGGCTGAGGCGGTCAACACGGCAGTTTACCAAATCATCCGGAACGAAGAAGTCACACCCGAAGAAGCATGGACTGGCAAGAAACCGTACCTGGGGCACTTGAAGATTTCTGGTGCAACAGCAATGCTAAATCAACCGAAGCAAAAGCGTAGGAAGCTGAATGCCAAGTCGATCAAGTGTGTTTTCATGGGCTACGCTAAGGATACGAAGAGCTTCCGGGTATATGATCCGGAGAGAGACAACATCTTTATTAGTCGTGACGTCATCATTGTCAATGAGGAGCGCAGCGAATTTGGAACCCAAAAAGATCCAGTTGACTTTGTGGAGACTGAAACTACCGAGTGGATCGAAGAGCGAGGGTTCCAGCTGAGCCCGACTGAAGCGTCGGGAGCGCCGTCCTCCGGATAAGTATGGTGATTTCGTTTGCGCAATCGTTTCCCAACAGAAAAATCGAAACCCTAGAAACTAGCCGATGGACGATCCCATTTCGTACAGTAAGGTACTGAAGTAACCGGACAATTGATCGAAACTATGGAGGAGGAGATCGGAGCCCTGAAAAGGGACCACGGTGCTTGAAGAGTTACCGAAGGATCGAAAGGCCATCCGGAACAAGTGGTTTTTTTTTTAACCAAACGAGGCGACGATGGACAGATTGAGCGGTACAAGGCCCGCTTGGTTTTTAAGGGATATTCCGAGAGACCAGGCATCGATTTTGAGGAAGTTTACACTGATGGCAATGACTGTGAAGCACGATTTGGAGATTGACCAGATGGACCTGTATCCGCTTTTATACAAGGCACAATGGGTGACGAGGTGATATATATGGACCAGCCCGAGCGTTCCGGCCAAAACCAAAACGAAGGTATGCAGACTGAAGAAAACGTTGTACAGTTTAAAACAATCCAGCTGTGTATGGAACCTGAAGTTGGATGCGACCCTTCGAGACATTGGACAAGAGCGCTTGTCTTTACTACCGGATCGAAGTCGAGAAAATGCAGTTCTTGATTGTATACGTCGACGACTTATTTTCACCGACGACAAGAAGCTGAAGAAGGTCCTGAAGAAGTTCCTGAGCAGCCGATTCCAGATGAAAGACCTTGGCGAAGCGAAGCATTGCTTGGGCCTGCAAATATGAAGATATTGAGCTGAATACGAGAAAGCTACATTGAATCGATGCTGGACATGTTTCAAGTGGCGAACTGTCATGCCGTGGCTACGCCGGTCGAACCAAGCTGGAGAAGTTGGAGAAGTCAATGTGCCAAAAACGAAAGAAGAAGAAGACCAGGTGAAGGATGTGCCCTACAAAGAAACCGTGGGAAGTCGCATGCATCTGTCCCACTGTCCGTCATTTAACCCCACAGCAGGACGCTGCCTCCTCCGCAGTAGGGTAATCTCCACACCTTGGATCCGTCGAATCCAAATAAGTTAATTTTCGTCTCGTCGGTGTAAATCACCTTGCTCCAGATCTCCAAACTTGTTCATATGCTCCTTCGCAAATTCTCGTGGCTTTTGAGAGGCTTATTTCGATCAACCTGTCCCTTAAGATTATGTCTGTGTACTACACGCCGTATGGTATGGGCATTGACGGGTCTTCCGAAATTGTCCAACCTCTTTGACCAAATACGGAATACTTGTTTTAGGTTCTTTGTGTATAGGGAAGATGTACCTATATTAATCTCATCACTTTGCAATTCATCCTACTTGAAATAAAACGATATACACGTGACAGGATTAGTTAATTATGTTTGTTGTTGGGGGCGACCCGGGGGGGCACCCATCCCTCCCCGAGACGCGCCCCCGGAGTTACAAAAATACTAAAAAAGGTATTTGAGTGACTACGACGGGAGATGAACCAGCCCAGGGCTGAAAATCTCGATAATAAAGGAACAACAAAAAATGTTTGTTGTAGTTATTTAACGTAAGCAAACATTATTAGAAAACAAAACCAATCCTTCAACTGCCCAATTGTTTGATTCATCGTAGGATGAATATAGGAACAATGAGATTAATATGGGGGCAGTTTCGCACGATTCTTCGATAGTCAGCAGTGGTCAAGATCCGTTTACGGCCTCTGCCTGTGCGGTTTTTTTTAAAGTTCCCTCGAATTTCCACTTGTTTAAAACTTCCTGCATTGTGGACTGCAATGTGTTCTTCCAACGCTAGCCGCTATATTCCGCATCGCTTTTCCACAAAGGCACATACTTATCACTAAAGAACGCGTAGCATTATCGGTTTCATTCCTGGTGGTTGCCACTTTAATCCAAACACAACAAACTTTCAGCAAAATACGATTAATCACTGTCAAAGCAGCTGATGGTTGTTGTCATATGCATTGTTACAAAAATCCACGTTAATTTGCAAATACTGTGTTTATAAAACGAATTGACAAATAATTCATCTTGAAATTTTATTCGAATACAAATTTGTAGGTAACTTTTCAAAAAATGGCTGATCATCATAACCAAAAAGTTCTACTTGCCATGGATGTGCGCTCAATATTGAGATGGACCGTTGATGATTCCAAAGCTATTTGTTTGACAGAACCCATCGGACTGCTTTTATTGATTCAGTTTCGAGCCCAGCCTTGGCGTGCCACAAGGGAGTGTATTCGGGCCCATTGTGTTTATTCTATACATGAGGCAAGACATGCATGGTCTATAGATGCCTATCAAAAAGCTTGTGACATCTTCATACCGTCAAAGATTGAATGGGCATTTGGTTCTTTTCAGCCTTTCAAATCCACCGGGAAAGATGAAATTTTCCCAGCTTTACTCCAACAAGGAAAAGATGCACTCTGCCCACTCCTAAGTGAAATTTTCAGAGCCAGCATTACTATGGGCTATATACCGAAAACATGGAGACAGGTTCGAGTTGTCTTTATTCCAAAAGCTGGAAAAAAGGATAAAATGACTGCAAAAGCCTATAGACCCATAAGCCTTTCCTCTGTTCTGTTAAAGACTATGGAAAACATTGTAGATGACTTTATAAAATCTACAAGTTTAGTAAGGTTACCTCTCAGCAAATTTCAATTTGCTTGTCAATCAGGTAAATCTACGATTACGGCATTACAATCACTGGTAAGTATAATCGAGACATCGCTTCAGGCCAAAGAAATAGCCGTGGTAGCTTTTCTTGATATTCAGGGAGCTTTTGATAATGCATCCTTTAACACCATACGCACAGCAATGGTGGCAAGGGGCTTGGATGAACACGTTATCGAATGGATAATGGCTATCTTGAAAGATCTGGAAATTTCTACTGATCTCGGAGGTACGCAACTATCTATAAGATCAATGATGGGTTGTCCTCAATTTGGTGAGTTTTCACCATTACTATGGTCTTTAGTAGTAGACGAACTCCTTAAAAAGCTAGCCGATCAAGGTTTTGACGTCATAGGATACGCAGATGATGTGGCCATTGTGGTTCGTGGAAAGTTTGATGACACGATTTCAATCCGGCTACAAACTTCTCTCAATATAACTCTTAAATGATGTAGGAGTGAGGGCCTAAATATAAACCCCTCTAAAACTGTTATTGTTCCTTTTACAAAAGGGAAAAACTTACTCTAACACAGCCTTCATTGGATGGATATCAAATTCGGTTCTCGGAAGAAGTTAAATACCTTGGTATTACTTTGGACAAAAAGCTTAACTGGAACTCCCATCTAGACAAGGTTATTACCAGAAGTACAAATGCCCTATGGGTCTGCAACAAAATGGGGTCTATGACTTAACATGGTACACTAGATTTATGCAGTAATAGTCCGACCAAAAATCACTTATGCTTATTTGGTCCAAAACAAATGAGGTAACCGCTCAAAAGAAGTTAGGTAAGTTACAAAGAATCGCCTGTATATCAATGACAGGGGCAATGAAAAGTACACCATCAGTTGCTTTGGATGCCCTCCTCAACATACTACCTTTACATCAATTTGTGAAACTACAAGCAGCAAAAAGTGCTCTGCTATTTATTCGTTACAATAGAATACTAGATGGAGATCTGATGGAACATTTGAAAATCCTGAAGGACCTCAATTTGAACTCAGACATAAAAACAATTGAAGATTGGATGCCAACGAAGACCAACTACGTTGTTCCCTTCAAAGTGGTTTACCCTGGGAGGGAGAAGCAGACTCAAACAATGTGAGTGTCAAGTGGAGCCAGATTCGAGCTGTCACAAACTGTCAAGTCCACTGCGGGGTAGGATGTTTGGCAAAGATGTCTATGTCTACTTCGAAATACTGCCAAAACAAAGCCCTACGCTCAATTTCAAACTACTTCTATTCAATTTTCATAACCTGCCAAGCTCTATCGGACCTATCGATAAAGGGTGTCCACGATGAAATTGCCACACACAAAATTGATTCGCAAAATTGGACATCTTCTGAGTGCGGACATGCTCCGGAACGCTGAACTTATCCTTGGCCGTGAAAAACAGGTTGCCGGGGATCTGTTTGAAGTCGGCCTTCACATATGTTTCGTCGTCCATGATGCAGCATTCAACTTTCGTCAGCATGTTGAGGTACAACTTCCTGGCACGGGTTTTGGCGGACTTGTTCTGCTTCTCGTCGCGATTAGGGGCCTTTTGAACCTTGAACGTTCGAAGCCCAGCCTTAGTTTTGGCCTTCTGGACAAAACTTCGGCTTAGGTGCAGCTTCTTAGCCACATCCCGAACGGAGGCGTTCGGATTTCGGTTGAATGCCCCAACTACGCGGTTGTGATTTTTGGTGTTGTACGGAATACTTTTTCCTTCACTTCTGGGCTTCCGATCGGTGGTCAACCGTTCCTCGAACCGCTTAATCACTCGCGACACCGTGGAATTCGCGATTCCCAACGTTTTAGCGATGGAACGATGCGAGAGATCCTTGTTCTCGTGATGAATGCGCAAGTTTTTATCACGCACGAGCTGTTCTTTCGACTCCATTTCCGCGAGTTCACAGGACTTTAAAACTTGCAGGATGTAAATAATGCACTATGAACTAAATCCACCCAAATTTTCATTAAATTCTAGAAAATAAGAAGAATGATTAGTAATTTCCATTTAATTCCAACTACCTTTATTGCTTATCTTGACAGATACGCGTATTTCGTCTACAATGTGCAGACTTCTTCAGTGTCGTGTACTAATACTCGACTATTAGTATTAGTACACGACACTGAAGAAGTCTGCACATTGTAGACGAAATACGCGTATCTGTCAAGATAAGCAATAAAGGTAGTTGGAATTAAATGGAAATTACTAATCATTCTTCTTATTTTCTAGTTACAGGTATTCCACTAAACAGCTTACACTCTCCATAATTCATTAAATTCTACCCAATAGTTAAAAAGTTAGAGCAATTTCATCGTGGACACCCTTTACTTTCTCTTCACATCTTTGGTTCTAGCAGAAACTGCTGTTCACTACTGGGATCCCATGGTGTTGAGAAGATATTTCCAATTTTCAAAAACATTATAATTTAAATTTCCAAATCAGGCACGTATTTAGTATTATTTGAAAATAAGATTATTGTTCTAGTTATAATCAGATAGATCTCACCCATGTCCGCCTTCTCAATCACACTATCTTGTTCATTCGTAAAAATAATAAATTTCGACGTCGATTCGTAATTAATTTTTCATGCACTCGCCATTAAATACGCGCAAAAAATAACGTTGCTAAGCCGCCCGCTAGATATGCAACCTAACGAACGAAAGATAACGAAACTCTGTGCACCCCGTGGTGAATGCACCTAAAATTATGTGCAAGCTTTTCACCCGCCCATGCACGTTGTTTTCGTTTGCTGCTTCTGACCAGCAAATGGCCGTTCTCTACATTGCACTAGTATTCTTATTTTTTTTCACTCCACACTCTGCCAATAATGCTAATCCCCGCTATGAGGCGACTCTATATCGAGCTTCAAAACTGCTAATAATCATCGATTTACTCACGACAAAGCGGAAAAACACTCTAAACTAATAAATTACGTCCGAGTGGCACAATATTACCGCTAATAACCAAAACTAAGCTGATGTAACTCTTCTTCCGGGTGCGGGGGCGAAGCACAAAAAAAAATTGTTTCAAAAGTATTCTATGCTAAAAATAGCGTAACGTTTGTTTATTCACATTAAAAATAAATGGGAATATTTTTGGATTTGACAACTCTGTAAATGAAAATAAATGTATTTATTGCAACCATGCCCTACATTTTTTTGATAGGGAAGAGTAGTAAGAGAGTAAAAAAAGCGAGACAGAGGCATTTGTACCTTTAAAAAAAAATTCTTACAGGAACCTGATTTTCACACCATTGAAGTGGGTTTATAAACCTTTTCCTTTGGTTGAGATATTTATACGAAAAACATCTTGTTTCGCCGTTGTACTGTAACTGCATTATTCTGACCTCATTGTAAATTTTACCAAGATCGTTCGTGATTTTAAAACTTACTTAAAACGCTATTTAAAAGGCTTAAACTGTCGAAATACATTTTGTTTCACTAAGAAACTGATTGGGAAAAAACATACATTAGTACGTAGATTGACGAACATTTACTTAAAATGAAGTGTTCTGAGCACTATTGACATCTGACAGAAAATCAGAAAAATCATAAAACTAGAATAAATCACCATAACTCGTACCAAAAGAAGTCATCCCACATGTGAAAGTTTCAAATATAAATAACGTTAAATTTTAAAATTTACAAAAACAATTTTTCACCTTAAGTGTCTTATTGTTCCCTCAGGTGAGGCACAGCGAGACAAAAATTTAAGCAACCATCTCTGCCTAACTAACCAAATTTACAACTTAGGCACCTGAAATATTTTTCCAGTCTACTATATCAGTGTACTATTCGATTGAAATAAAAAAAACTCACTCGTAGCTTTTACCAAACCAATAAATAAATTTTAGAAAATGAGTAGAGAGATAAGTAATTTCCATTTAATTCCAACTATTGCTATTAATTCATTTGGATCTTTTAATATTATCACTGCGAAAACACAAAAAAACTTAATCTCGGATAGTTCTGCTGTCTCGGCCACAGTATTAAACTTTGCACTTCATGTTGAACAACTCTGAAACGTCTGCGACAGCCTGCGACCAGCTGCGAATAGCGAAACGAGCGAAACCGAACTAATTTGTTAACGAATATTTTCCGACAGCACGAAGTCATGTGGCGGTAACGCATAAACATCACAGACACGCCAAACAAAAACTACTGATTTCTTGATTATGATAGTGTGTTGAAAATGTTCATGTCTAATATCGAGACCCATTCAATACATTGTATGTGTAGTATATGTTTCTTCCTCCCATGTAAAACCAAGCCGGTATGTATGGGAGTCTGGTGCAGTGCTTGAAGAGGGATCGCTTTTTACCCGTGATTGCGTGAACGCGTACGTTTTCTGCATTCTCTTTGCGCAACAAGAACGGAGGAATGAATGGACAAAATGGCGAAGTCGTTCTGCCTATTTTCGGTCGAGTTCATGATGTTTGTCGTAGCAGTTCTGTGGAAGCCGATTTTTTCATGCGTTTGTGTTGACTACGCCTGAAAAAAAAAGGATTGGCAGAAGCCATGGTCTGGTGGACCTAGCACACTTCCAGGATCTATTGTTTTTTTATACGGATGGGTCAAAGATGGGGGAGAATACCGGAAGTCTGTAGTAGTTATGTATGTAGTTTTTTCGCCACATCTCGAACTGAACTGGTTGGATTCCTCTTGAAAGCTTTCACCCAAGGTGTCCACGTCCCTGTCAACCACATATAGATGCACCATAGTTCACATGACTTTGACAGTTTTGGACATCTGACAACTGAAATCGACAGAGATTTTTCATTTGGGCTTAACTGACAAACGTACACAATTGCTTCTTCCTTGAATAAGTCGACCTTGGAAACTTGCCGCATAAATCTACCACAGACATTTCTAAGAACAAGAGTCCTTCTATTCGATAGTTTTAAAGCTAACATGGGTAGATTTTGTATTACGAGAAGTTTACGGAAGAAGCCATTGTTTACGTTTGTCAGTGAGGATCTATTGAAAAATTCTTGTCGAAATATGGCCCATCAAAACAAATCGATCAATGCCAAGGTATGACAGAACAAAATCAACTATCTCTTTCACACTCGCTTCGTATCCTATAATGACGTGACGATGCGCACATATGAAAGGGTTGAATGTTAGAAAGAACAGGTTGATGCATTCATCCTAACAATATATTCATCACAATGATACTGAAATCCATGTGAGGTACAGCGAAATCCTTAATGATTGCCCCCTGATTTCACTGCCTCTTTGTGATTCTTTACACTACACGGAGATCCCTTTTGGCCACACTTTTTCTTCCGATCGATGGTCAAACATTCGTTGTACCGATTTATAGCACGAGCTACCGAAGACTATAACATTCCCAGCTTCCTGCCGATGGCACGATGAGAGAGATCCGAGTTTTCGAGGTACGTGCGCAAATTATTTGTTTGCACCGCTGCTGTTCTTCCGACTACATCTTCGCAACAATGTAACTAATGTAACTAATACAATGTCAATAATACACATTGAACTAATTTAAGCCAAAATTTCAATAGAAAATACCCAATGGGTAAAAGTTACACTAATTTGAAAGTGATGCAATTTGATTCCGTACACCCTTTAAAACCAAAACACAATAATATTCAAAGTGGCAACTTCATGAGAGTTTCAAAACATTCTTCAACCTGATCCACCTGAAAGGTGAAATCATAAAATCGCCGTGATTATTTTCCGATAAGTTCCGAACCAACCTCCCACCTTCATAAAGGAGCATGACAATTGAAGGGTTCAAAAGAAGAGGAAGAAAACTCCGACACGCCACCGGCTGATCCATCTCCGACACAAACACACGCGCACTCACAAATTCCCGTTCACAGTCAGCAACGGTGGACCGCAGAATGAGTGATGTGAGCAGAAATTGGAAAGAATTCTCGGAACAATTTACGACCAATTAGGAGCTTTAGGTGTTTTTTTTTTATTTGATTGATTTGGGTCGGAAAAAGTGTAAAATGCCACGTCGAATTGATATCACCTTTGCGTTTATTGGATATTGTTTTGTCTTCAGGAGCGTTTGTACATTTTAAGAGACGCCAATTTGGGAAAGAGATACTATATTATACGGTTCTTGCGCTTAGTAAGTATCATAAGGAATGAACGATTCATAATAAATATTATGATCGAAAGTTATATTGTAATTCGATGAAAATGAAGACATTCTAAACCGTTTTCTTGACTCGTTAAAAGGGGACGCGAGTCGCGAGTGCCTTTTTTGGCCAACCTGAATTGCCCTAATAAGGCAAATGAGGAAAGTTTCTTTAGACGCGATTTAATTCAATTTGATATAATTTTACGGAAATCAAGATTGTGGCGTAAATGTTGTCTGATTCAACTCTTACAATCTTATTCAGAATTACAGTCTGGTATCTTATAGGCCAGTGGCTGCTACCCATCTACCATCTATCCATCTTTATTTCTCGCTGATTTTTGGTAGTTGCAAAGCCTATCATAGACCTTAACTACATAGAAAAAATGAGCTCAAAGACAGCCGACAAATCAGGGTGGGTGGATTGTAATGCACATCGTATTATATGTAGATATGTAGATATACAGCAATTCCATAGAAGAAAGATTTACGATCTCTCAGAATTTTATAATAATTTCTAGTTTCGTTCCTTATCGACAAATATTAGACCTGTATTTTTTATTTTGTCATTAGCGTGACCTTTTCTGCGTTAGGGTGGTCCGAAAATTGACTTTTTTGATACATGCATTTTTTCAAAAATTCATAACTTTTGAACCACTGAACCAATTTTAACAACTAAATACGCAAATGAAAGGTAGATAAAAATTTTTTTTGAAAAAAATATGAAAATACACCTCAATTGCAAAACTCATTCCAAAAACATGGATGAAATTTATTTTTTATTATTTCATAGTATCGGGACCGAAACGAGTCCTCGTTTTTCTATTTTTTCTTGAAAGCTTAGATTGTTTTTCATAACGTATCAAAAAAATGTCGATTAATGTATTTTAGTTTTTGCTGACTATCCTACCACGCGATTCCATTATTCGAAGTTACTTGCCAACCATGCGTCCCTATCAATCCAAAGTGACTTTTATAAGTTCATTTAGCTTTTTGAGAGCTAAAATATGGGCCAAAAACCACGTATTGTCTAGCCTTTTCTAAACCACACAACGTGGTTGCTTCGCGCAGACATCAGCAGGTTGCAGGTATTTTGTATTTATTGTCGCCAATCAGGAATAGGCCATATGTTACATTTTGTTCTTAATCCTAGTTATAGTAGAGGTAATAAAATACATAAGATTATTCTAAACAGCGCCTGGTTTACATTATTCATATGGCGTGACCATTTCGTGTACATTATATACTTGACTTCATAACTTATCGATCAATGCTAAACTAACCTTAAAAAGAAGGTTTGCCTAAGAGTGTTTTTATTCACTGTAAAGGGTGTCCACAGTTAAATTGCATCACTTTGAACTCGTCCTCAAAAACAAGTCTCTCAACCGATTGTCATGGAATCTTCAGGGAATAAAATACAATGGATAATCATGGTTTAGGTATTTTTATTTCACTGTATTTCTTTACCAAATCCAAAAGCCCGAACTTTCTTCTTAATACCACGCATAAGATTTTGTACAACGCTTGAACCGGCATTTTTTTTCCACTTTCAACCATGACTTCAACATTTCCTGTTCTGTAGTATAAACTTTAGGATGCTTACGAAGTTCGTGCTTCATTATAGCCCAATATTTTTCAATTGGCCGCAACTCTAGGGAGTTTGGGGGATTAAGATCCTTCGGCACGAAATTGACACCATTCGTCTTGCACCACTCCAGAACATCCTTGGAGTAGTGACAAGAGGCTAGGTCCGGCCAAAACATTGTATGGACGCTGTGTGTTTTGAGAAATCGAAGCAGTCGTTTTTTCAGGCATTCATGCATGTATACTTGACCATTTACAGTTGAAGTTGTCACGAAAGGCTCGCTCCGTTTACCACACGAACAAATCCCCTGCCAAATCATGAATTTCTTGGGGAACTTTGACACTTGCTGTTTCCTGAGAGACTCTGGAACACCGAACTTGTCTTTCACAGTCACATGAAGATTGGACTCGGAAAAAATGCGACACTTTGTTTTGGGTGTAACTTTTTATCGCGTGGGTAAAAATTTATTAAATTTTGGGTAATACTAGTTTGCAGCAGTTTATTTCCCCCCAGAAAATGCAAAAAAAAGGGTAATTTGAGTTGGTTTTAAATTTAATAGAATTATTGAAAATTTTTAGCTTGATGCAAATGTTCACACAAACTTTCGATATTCATAAGATTGCATTATGATTATTTGCTATGAGAAAGCAGTATGAATTTCATAAATTTGCCTTATAAAATATAATGATGTTGAAAAAATAAAAATATGGAGCAACCTGGATTCGTACCTTGAACTTTGAGGTTATGGGTCGAGTGACTTGACCACTAGTAAAGACTGGACTCGGAAAAAATGAGACAAACAAAAATGATCACCAAAAATTCTTTTTAAATCGGACACTTCTCAAATTTTCAGGGATTATATAACTATATATTAGCTATGTTTTGGCATAATTTATTTATTGAATTTTCTCCCCCAAGCTGAATGCTCGTACATTTCTCTTAACACTGCTCATGAGATCTTGGGCGAGGCTTTGTCCATCTTCCTTACACAATTTCTCCCAGTTTTTCTTCAAAGCTTCATCGGTTTTGAATGTTTTTTCGCTTTTCTCCAACTTCTTCTTCATTATCGCCCAAAACTTTTCGATCGGACGAAGTTCTGGTGTATTTGGCAGGTTCGCTTCCTTCGGGACCACATTAACGCCCTTCGCTTCGTACCAATCCATTACAGGCTTGGCGTAATGGCACGAAGCGAGATCCGGCCAGAACAGCGTGGGACCACGGTGAGAGCGGAGGAAGGGCAGCAAGCGCTTCTGCAAGCATTCCTCTCGATAAATCTACCCGTTTATGGTGCCGGTTGTAACGAACGGCTTGCTGTACCGTCCGCACTCGCAGATCGCCTGCCACAACAGGTACTTCTTCGCGAATTTGTCCATCTTTCTCTTCCGGAACTTTTCCGGAACCTCCATGCGGGACGTACCGACAAAAAACTCGAGGCCGGGACTTTGTTTGGTGTCCGCCTTGATATATGTCTCGTCGCCCATGACGAGACAGCCTGGCTTGACCAGCCACTCACGGTACAGCTTCCACGCACGCAATTTGGCCACCGTGTTTTGCTTGTCAGTCCGGTTTGGTGCCTTCCTGACCTTAAAAACACGTAGCCCAGCCCGCTTCATGGTCTGCTGGACGAACCACTTCGACGAATTGACCTTTTTGGCCACGTCTCGGGTGGAAAGGTTCGGGTTATTCTTAAAGTACTGCCTTATCTTCCGCACCTTCTCTGGGTATTCCGTTTTCGGTTTTCGGCTGCTTCCAGCGCGCCGCTCGATGGTCTTCGTCTCCTGGAACATCTTCACAACGCGGGACACGGTGGAATGGTGGATTCAAAGCCTTTTGCCGATCCATCTGTGCGACTGACCAGGATTATCGATCACCGCGCCCAAGATTTGTTGGCGTAGCGCTTCTTGTTTCGAATGTATCTTGAAAACTACTTGACAAATCGCTGCAAAAATATGAATCTGATCATTGATGCTAAATTTTACCCAAACATGTTCAAGGAGTTTGAGAAGAAATTTGTTCAGAATCATAATCAACACTTACAGCTATTAAAACACTGCCACCACATTTTTTGTTGGAGGTGGCAGTGCTGCTAGAAAAAAACAGCCCAATAAGCCGTTCGTTTGGATAGCAATCAGATTTAGCTTAATATCTTTTTAGTCAAGCGTCAGATTCAAGTGATATGAGTTCAGATACTGCTTTTTTTCATAAGTACTGGAGGCATACCATCTGGCGCTGGGTCTTTAGTGGCGTCTGATCTTTTAGACCAGTCAACATATTAGGCACTGGAATGTGACTAACACCAACATTGCTTGAAAACTCTGGCAGGTATAAAAAGTATTCAAAATCACGATCATTATCTGAAAATGTTGTATCGGATACGTCGTTTTAAATAAGTTGTCGAGAAATGTCAAAACCAAAACATCATTCTGCAACCAAATTTGAGTCCGGCACCCTTAACAAATGGCATTTTAGTCTTGCACAAAATGCCTATGATTTCTGAGATACATCGTGACGATGCAAATCTTCGATAATAGCGGCCATTAGTTTATACTTTAAACATTCACCTTAGGAATGATAGTAAAAAAAAAGTGTAATCCACTTCTCCTTTAAACTATAACCCACGCGCAATTGTTGTGATGATCGTATCCGGTATAGCAAAACGACAGACCATTACAAATCATCCCGATAGTAAAAGTCATTTGTTAGTGAGAACGTTTGGAAACCCTTCTACAGTTGGCTCCAGTTCGTCCACTGAGCCTTGGTAGAGCGTCGCTTGCTTCGATGCCAAACCATTACCACCTGTCACGAATCGTCAACAATGTAAATCAATCAGTTGTCCGCTCTATTGTGCTATGCTGAGCGCTGTGATGAATAATGCATTTGCATATTCATCCCGTAATCCATATTCATACCCGTTTACTGAAATGAATCCTGTTATTTGTGTAATTGATTCAGGCAACAAAAGATAAATCATTTTTGATACGCTTCAATCGCTCAGAGCAAAAACCGATTTGCAGCTTGCATTGTTTAACTCGGTTGACAAATTGTGCTTACAGGCTAAAGTTTTCTGTGCCAAACAAATAAAATCGAAAAACCGGAAAGACCTTAACAGCCACCATCTCCATCACACCCAACAGAGAAGGGCTAATTTGGGATCCTTTACCCAGATCTAATATGCCACACAGCTTCCGGACCACCAGCGGTGAGTGGTGAAGGCGGTGGCGGGCGCCGGCACCGGATGGCATTTAATTTCACAAAAACTCATCCAAATACACACACTACACCAATCCTACAGCTATGATAATGTAGCACGCATGAAGGACAAGAAAAGTTTATCGTGGCGTACCAGTGGAGCCAAGTTCCGAAACCTCATTAAAATCCATGATCCCAAAAACCACACACATCTGTCGACGTCGTCGCCGCCATCAGTCGTTGGTATTAATCCCATCGACGCCAGAGATTTTCTCTTCGGCCTCTCGTACAAAGTTGCCGCGAGGCGCAAAATTCGCAGGGTTCGGACGGGTGGAAGCGATCCCATACACAAAACAACAAAAAGCACAACTAGTAGTAGGCAGCGCCGCTTCGCGCGACAGAAACCAGAGCCTACTGTGTTTAGTGCTATTGTATTATGGAGGATATCCTCTTGACGGCCTTGTTTCAGTGCCTGCTATGTTGTGAGTTTTTCTTTATTTTCCACATTCTCCTAACCTAACCAACGCGAATGAACGGTGGTGAGCCGATGAGTTGGAGCGAGTTGGTCCGGTGGTTGGGGACACATTTGCGCTAGGAGCGAAATTTCCTTGAACTCACCACAGAGCTGCTCCACACTGAGAGCGTCATACAATGTTTGGCAAGCGACAGTACGGACGGACGCATCCCATGGACAACCAAACGGCGAGACTTGACCTGTTGATGTGGCGCTGCGCTTGCGTTGGAAAAATTGATTTTTTCCCGAAAGAGGCTCGTTCGCTCCTTTTTGGCTCTCCGAGATGAGTGAGAGAAATTTTGGAGAGGAAGAGCGGTCATAGCCGGTGGTGGCCTTCTTCGACAGGCCTCTCAAGTTCGAGTTTGATCTTGGGTTGGGTGGCCACTCGATGGCAGTGAGGGTGGTCTCCTCCCTCGCGACTGGTTCGTCACTGTGGAGACGCACAACTATTTTTTTTCTTCTGCTCTGAGAACACTCTCGTCTCCAACGATGACGAAACGAGCAGAGAAGCAGTTGCTCTTGAATAGTAACCTCGAAGAATGGTTGCCAGTTCATATTGAGAAAAATGTGATTGTTGTGGAAAGATGGGTTAGGATTAATTTTGGGAATAAACCAATTTAACTTAAAATTATCTTTCAATAAGCGCTGGAAATGTGAGTGGTAGGACAAAGTTGAAGTTGAAAGTTTAGTACTAAAACTGATAGTCGTTATCGTCACAATTATAATGAGAACGAATCTTCTAAATGTAGAAGCCTGAGACCGAGGTTATTTAATAAGTGTTATTATACTTCTTATTTCTTACGTAAACTATGAATCCTGTCCAAAGTAAGTTGAACTTATCGAGCTTTCTTTGGAAGCTAAAACAATACCCCAAAGAAGTCGACGCATATTTCAAAGGGAAGGGAACTTGAAGCAACCTCAAGAGTAAATTTAAGTAGCTTCATGGAGAAAAATCCGTTGCCATATTCTTGAACAAAAAAAATAGTCTCTCTGGAAGGAAGGGAACCATACAAATAAAACACAAATTTGTGGAAAACGTGGGAAACTAATATGTAAAAGGAAAATTATTTGGGAGGGGGGGGTTTGTGGGGGGGGGGTTTTGTGGGGAGGAGATTGCATGTATGAGTTCACTGTTGAAGAACTCCTTGGTCCGAGGTACACCTTGCAGCCTGACCCTGCAATATATTCTTGCGCGGTACTAGGAGTTTTGTTTTTGTTTTGATTCGCCGTGTTATTTTGACAGAATATTTGAGGGTTCGTGTGATTTACGTTATAAGGGGGCGAATCATTAAGTTTGAGATCGATGTGCTTGTAATAACGGCACAACGATTTTTGATCACGATTTCATCAGCGTACCACAGATCGCTCTGGAAGGCTTTACACCGTGTCCAATATATTCTCATACACTTTTTCCTTGCATTGGTGTCGTGCAACTACTCAACATGCTTCACGTATGTGTTGGTGTAGTTTTGCACTATGTTTATACAAACGCTTTTAGGTTATGTCCGATTGTTTTCATTCGGTGTTTATCTTTTACCAGCGATGACGGAGTTTCTTGCTGTGGTGATAAAAAAGTTATTGAAAGGTGAGCGCCCGGGCACTATTTTCAGAAATTTGAAAAACCTCGGAGTGAAGCGGGATTTTGTGTATCGAACCATCCGAAGGTACCGTGACACCTGCTCTTTGGATGACCGTAAGAGATCCGGTCGTACTCGTACGGTGTGGACTGCACGAGTTGTTAAAATGGTTAGGGAACGGATTAGACGAAAATCACAGCGCTCTGTACGTAAAATGGCCACAGATCTGAATGTTTCGAGATCGTCAATGCACAATATACTGCAAAATGACCTCGGATTCCAAGCTTTCAAGAAACGTAAGGTTCACGGAGTTTCGGAACCTTCTAAGCAGAAACGACTCGAAAGAGCAAGTCGCTTTTGTCGCGGCACGGTGGGGAAGAATTTATCTTTTCCGACGAAAAGTTATTCGTCTTGCAACAATCCCACAATGTCCAGAACGATTGTGGGCTCTCTTGTGGGGAGGAATTTGCAAGCGAGGCAAATTACCACTGGTTTTCATCGAAAAAGCCGTTAAAGTGAATGCCGTATATTATAAAACGGAAGTTTTGGAGAAAGTTGTCAAGCCATATGTACAAGAGGTGTTTGGAGATGATCACTATGTGTTTCAGCAGGACGGAGCACCATCGCATACTGCAAATCTCGTTCAGGGCTGGTGTCGAGAAAATTTGACCGACTTTTTGGACAAGAATGAATGGCCTCCCAGTTCACCAGATCTGAATCCCTTGGATTATTTCGTATGGTCGTACATGCTGGCGAACTAATATGAACCAATTAAAACCGTAATCAAACGAATTTGGGTAGAAATGCCGATGGAAGTCGTGCGTGCCGCCTGTGACGGTTTCGAAAAATGTCTGGAGCTGGTCAAGAAGGTTAAAGGCGGTGTTATTCCAAAACATATGCTGTAGTTGATCAGTATTATATTGCAATATAATGGGTAAAGTTATCAATAAAATCTGGATTATCGATTTGAAATAAATAGAGTTTTATTTTGTATGAGAATATAATGGACACGGTGTATATCTCACTGTCATTCGGCCATTTCCCTGTTTTAACGACGAAATAACGTGATAGTAAAATTTTGAGAAAATTGCATGTTAACATGCCATTACTAAAATAAAATTATTAACATGGACAATACAGTTTCCTGCTGAAGAGTTTCGTCCTTCTTCGTATATTCTCGAAGTCCGACACCACTTTGGGGCTATTTCGCATTTAAATTAACTGGGCCGATAGAGGGTTGTTGGAACAAGGACGCTTGCATGTTTTGGTCTCAGGGACAGAAATTTACAAGACATTTTGGTAGTGTGTGGTCTAGGAATTTTTCGTAAAGGAAAATTTCTCGACTCCCTGGGCATAGCGTATGATTGTACTTGCCACACAATCATACTAATGCAAAAATGGTACCTGTCATCGAAAGCTTTCAATCAATAACTTTGGAAGTGTATTTATAACACTACGTTGAGAGCAAGCAATAAGCTAATTCCGAAAGCAATATGCTTGAAACGCGAAGAAAGAAGATAGAAGAGTGTTGTTGTTTATAATAAATATGATTCATTTCACTTAGTTTTTTTCCTTTGGTTGGGGCTCCTCCTCATGGTTCACCTGCCACGGCACTTTCTCAAGATTCAGCCAAAATATCACCGGACCACCATGGGACCATGGGAGTATTCGCTTCTGGAGACATTCGGTTTTGTAAACCTTCATCACTTTCTCAGTGACAAAAATCTTTGTATTCTGACTGCAAATTCAATGCCAGATCATAAGTGTATTCATACCACCATACAATGCCAGCATTGGAGCAAGTCAGCGAAGCACTCAGAAGTAATCCCAGATACTCGTGTTCGACTTCAATATTCCTGCGATTACATTGGACCTCGTTGATTCCGCAATCCAGAAGCTGAAACTCTCAAACGTGGCTGGCCCTGACGAAATTCCTTCATGTGTACTAAAGAGTTGCTCTGCAGTGCTTATGGTTCCTCTTTTGAAGCTTTTCAATATTTCGTTACGCGGAAATCTTAGTTCATGTTCCCGAATTTAAGAAAGGAGATGCCGTAGGAGATGCCGAAAAATGCCGAAAATTAGCGGGGAATCATCGCTCTGTGCCTGCTCAAAAGTCTTCGAGATCATCGTCAACGACTTGTTGTTTGCTAGTTGCAGACACTACATCTTCCTTGAACAACATGGATTCCACCCCAGAAGATCGATCTCAACCAACCTTTCGTTTCCTCGTGTCTCCGGAATATGGAAGCTGGATCTCAGGTCGACGTTGTTTACACGGATCTCGAGGCTGCTTTTGACCGGGTCGACCATGCTATAGTTTTAGCAAAGGTAGACAAACTTGGCGTGTCAAATAACCTAACGGACAGGATACTCTGTGTGAAGGCTCAGCTCAATCGAACTACCCAGGTTACCAATAAGCATTAGTATATGCAGTAAATCAACCCTAAATCTGCATTTCAGATGCTACAAGCATTATATTAGCAATATATAAGCATCTTGAATGCTATCTGCTGTAAAGTTGCATTTCAAATGCTATTTAAATGCTTGTAGTGTAATAAGCATTTCGAATGCAAAATAGCATTAATGAAGCATTATCATAGCGTTTCAGTCAGGGAACATCCATTAATTATGTCACGCAAAAGCTGACTTTTTATAACCCCCCCCCCCCCCCACGTCTGTCACGTTTTTTCTATGGACCTTCAAAATGTTTTATATGGATTGTCACGTTTTCCCAACCCCCCTTACTGCGTGACATAATTAATGGACCTTCCCGAAAGCAGCCGTATATTGGGCCAAAATTTATGTTGCATTTATGGGGGGGTGGGGGGTGTTACATTTAAGGCGACTTATTGCTTGCTAGGCTGCCACTGCTGTTCTCAATTTTCAGCAACGAGGTTGGACTGATACTTCCATCTAACTGCAGGTCGTTCTATGCAGACGATGTGAAAATGTATGTGGTTGTGCTTACGACTACAGCACTTGATCAATAGCTTTTGAGAGTGGTGTTCCAGCAATTTCCTCACTCTGAGTGTTAACAAATGCTTCATTATCACATTGCATCGAAAATTGAACCGAATTGCATTTCATTACATGATAAACAATCAACCTCTGCAGAAAATTGATACTGTTCGTGACCTTGGAAACACGCTTGACTCCGGTTTGATATTTAGACAACACTACACGGATATGATTACCAAAGCCAACAGACAGTTCGGTTTCATGTTGAAGATCTCCGACGAGTTTCGTGATTCCACCTGTCTGAAAGCATTTAACTGCTGTCTCTTGCGTTCTATCCTGGAATTTGAAGCATTGGTGGGCCTGTATCACAGAATCTGGATTGCGAGGATTGAATCAGTTCAAAGAAAATGTGTCCTGTCAACCTTCCAGCGTACCAGGATCGTTGCTCACTCTTGGGTATTGTAACATTGGAGCATAGGCGTACAGTCATGCAAGCAGTCTTCGCGGCAAACGTGCGTCTAGGTGAAACCGACTCGCCAGGAATTCTGGCCGAACTTTTTATCTACGCTCCTGAACGAGTTCTGCGAACAAGAAATTTTCTGCAGCTTCGAAGCACGGCTGCAAACTACGGTCAACAGGATCCTAATCGATTCATGTCGTCGCGCTTCAATGAACTCTACGCCCTATTTGACTTCAACTGTTCCGCTGAGACCTTCCGTCACCGGATTCAGCGTATTTGGATGGAAAACCGCTATTTCAGAAATGATTCAGAAGATATCAGACGACTGATTTCATCACGAAAGATTATTGCTGACAAGTTTTGTGTGTGTACTAGAATTGATTTTGTTTTACTTGCTTTTTATTCCTTCTATTTTCATTGATAAATGTAGTGTACGGTTAGGAGATAGGGGGTTTTTACGCCACATGGCTTTTACCTATTACATTTCAATGAGATGTTTAGTCAGTTGGAATTATGTAAATAAATAAATAGATAAATAAATGAACAAATAAATGAATAAATATATTTGCGTGCGAATTTATCCACGACAACAAATTTGAATGCGACAGGGACATCTCCTCAGGCCTTCGCCTTGTAAAATTTTGGTCCTAGTAAATTCTAGCTCAAATCTCGATCGGATTTTTACTCAAATCTCGATCAGACATACCTGTGTTGCTTCCGATGGACCTAACGACGTTTCCATGGAGCTGACGGTTGGCAGTTCCTCTCCGCTTTTTTTTTCTTGAAAGTTTTCCCTGTACGCTTTGAGCACGCGCCATACGGCGTTTCCAAGTCTAAGAAAATTGGACGTGGACCACGATGGATTTTCCAGGTGATTGTGCACGATTTTTCGATCTACGCTCCTCTTGCATGGTGATTGCCTCCAAACGAGAGCGATTAATGAAATGAAAAAATACACTGTTATTGTTATTGTCAACAAATGGACGTCAAAAGTTCCAAAAACAGCTGTCAAAACGTTTTTTTATTCAATCGCGTCAGATCTGGATCCGCTCTGGATCCGACCCAACATCGATGAGGTTCGCTCTCAACTTTTGAACTGTCAAAATATAATGTTCATGTTTACGTCACACACTGCAAGTCACACGATTGCACTAATACCATCATGCTGACTCGACTCTAGATCCGTTTTCGTTCGGAAAATGCAAGTCAGAGTCAGACCTGACCCAGGTTTAAAACCGAAAACGACATAAGTGGCTCATTGGGAGTTTAAGCAAACAACATTTTGCTTGGTACTAATCTGTTACGAAAGCCGATGGCAAAAGGAGGGAGAACTTAAATAAACACTTTTTTTTTAATTGAGTTTTACGAGAGTTACGCATTGACTACGAAACTCGACTTATCTCGATGAGATTGGAAAATCAGCAACTTATTTAAACCATAAAATAAATTGACAATTAACGGTCTGGAAAATATTTAGAAAACCCGAAACACTGGCAGTGCTGCCTCGAACCTACAATGTTGCGTGGAGTGTTTGTCGGAAAACTTATGTCGTTAATTGGAACCATTATAGTAAAGTACTGTTAATTGTAGCTTATTTTCAAACACTTCCATTTATCATCAACAATGTTATACATTGTTGCCATAGAAATTGTCATTATTAATTTTCAAAACAAATAGGAACTCACAGGAGCCACTCATCGTCATGCAATTATCTAATAACATCTCATAATTGCTTTCCGTTTAAATAAAAACCAACTCCCATTAAACACTCAACATTTTATAAATCCACTTCAAGTCATACCAAAACCATTCATAAAATGACATCATTCCAACCCGTCCTCTGGCATCACCGGCAGCACATTGCCCATGGCGTCCCATCTCTCTCTCTCTCTCGCTCTCTCGGAGAATTAGACACGCTCTCAATTTTCCACTCTTCAACTTCCATGGCCTTCTTCTCGGTTGCTCTGGCCAACCGTCACAACTTCGCTGCCACGGCCGCCGTCTCCGCCATCATGGTGTCAGCACTCTCGAGCCGAGCACGAGGGACATGGATACCGATGAGAGTGCCGAGAGAAACGAGAAACCCGACAGGACCAACTGGCAGCAGCAGCAGCAGCAGCACCGTGTTAATCCAGGAAGTGTCCCGCAAACATACATTTTAAACGCGTCCGCCGAGAAAGAAAGGCCACTTCTTCAGCCATCCGAACCGAACACAGTTCGATCCTCGCTCGCTCGCTCGCTTGCCAGTGAAAATACCTACCCACTAGTTGTGCCGTGCCGTGTCTGTTTTGTGTGAGTGAAGTGAAAATCGTGAGTGAGAAGTGGTAGAAAGAAGGTGGAAAAGTCCCACATTTTCCCCGAGTCGAGCAAGCAGCAGCAGCAGCAGAACCAGGCGGCCGTAGCCATCCCGAGAATTGATTTTTCTTGTTCCTGTTCCAGAAAATCAGTTCCCTGTTCCCGAGTGTTCGATACTGCAGACCGAAAAAAAGGGCCCGATGATGTTTGCTTCTTCGAGTGCGTGAAGGGGATGGATCTGTGGAAAATCGCCTTTTCCTAGAACGAGCGACGAGAGCGGGACGAGTTTTCCTTTTTTTTTCTTCTGTGTGCTGTGAGCAGCGAGCAGTAGCGTCAAGAATCGAAGCGCGTCAAGTGGTGCGGTCGAACGCAAAGGCCTTCTCTACTCTACTCTGCCTATCCCGATCGTAGTAGGCGAAAAACTAACAAAAGTTGTGTTGCGATATTTCGAAGAGTTGTATTTTCTTTTGTTTGCGAAAATCGAAGTGCGTGCTTTTTTCAGTGTTTGGGTGTGAAGTGTGTTAAAAGCGCGTGTGAGCCAACGGAGGAAATCGGCAGAAGGAAGGAAGCGAAAAGGAAGTCAGGAAAGCGTATCGTTGTCAAAGTGGGGTGGGTTGAAAAAGTGGCGGGGCCATATAGGCTAAAGCAGCAGCAGCAGGCAGTGCGGATCGATTGCCAAAGGATTAACGTACTACACACAGGAACGGGAGCAGCAGTGGGACGAGGTGGAGGAGGGGGAGACGGTTCCCGAGTTGGACGCAAAAACGGAGCACTTTTGCACCAGCCAGCAGCGGCAGGAACAGCAGGAGAATCACCAGGAGTGCTGTTATGCCTTGCTACGCTTGAACCAAAATATTTACCCGCACATCTCTGGTGGATTGCAGTGCTGCTTCGGGCGAGGACATCGAACAGATCAGCTACAGCAAGAGGGGCAGGTAGTAACAGGAACCGTACCGGACGAATTCCTCCAAGTGGGGTGGTCGTCCGGGTACAGAGAAGACGAAGGAGCTACCGCAGTGGCTGCAACCTCAACGGCCCAAACGACAAGGTATGGGCAACAGTTTATCGCATCTACGAGGCATAGAAAAGTTTCCCCATCTTTCCTAACCCATTTCCCTGAGCTCTCAAACAACAAGAACTACCAAAAGTAAAAGAAGCCTACCGAAAGAGGACAAGAACAAACAACTCTCGGAAGAAGGGTCTACACCTAATGAAATCTGACATATTTTCCACGGGCTTATCTTCCCGTTTGCCATCAACTAGCGTGGGAAGCAGCAGCACATACACTCACTCACACTCTCTCTCACAGAAACACACATTTTTTTCGTGGCAGATTAAGGAGATAATTCAATGCTGCGCGTTTGTTTATGTGTAGCATGGCATGATTGACAGACAAACAATTGCCTCATAGTTTCTCAACCGCACATTAGTGTCACTTTCCACATCGTATTTCACAGACATTCGACACTTGATCAATAACTTAGGACTCACTCATTCCATTATTGTTAATACACCTCCACCGCGAGGGAAGGGAGAACAGTAGGCGCTGATTTAACGATGATTACGTTTTTCCATGTCGGACTGACTTTTCCGTTTTTCTCATTCAAATGAAGGCAACTTAATGCTGGTGACAGCTTTCCACTTCAGCTGATGCTGCCCACACTGTTGTGCATTTGTGCAAACTTTTGACACTTTTCACGAGCAACGGGACGACCGTCCCCCCGGGGGAACAATTCTCACGGTTCTACTTTACTTTTCAACCCCATTTTTTTTTTCGCTCGCTTTTCTTGTCTGTCAAACTTCGGCACGGAGGGACAGAGGGCAGAGATTAGGATGGCCAAAGCTTTTGAGCTACTTTGCTGGCTCATCGCACAAACCAGACCTTTGTTGGGTCTTAGCGCTAATCGGGTATGAAAGTCACAATTTCTAGCTGATGCTGCTGATGGTGCTGGTGTGTGATTTAGAAACAAACAGATTCGTTTTTAGCCCGAAGATAAATGGGAGAAAGGGAAATGATGTGCTTTATCTCGGCACGCTGCTCCGCCTCGGCTGGCGTTCATTCCGTGCGGATAGATGTTATTAATCTTAATATAAATGTTGAACGCCAGCCGCTGCAGTGGAGGCACGTCCAATGCTGTGGGGCGAAGAATTCGGGCTCCATGGATATTATTATCATTTCATTAGAAATGAGAATCCTTCAACTTTAATTCTCGCATTTGGGTCAGTGTGGTGCTGGCTGCGCTGGTTGAGCAACTTTTCTGTCTGTTGTCTGATTTGCGAAGATAAGATCAAAGAACTGGGTTGCTTTGAATGGGGCCTGTTGTGTTTCAATTTATTAAATGAACATTTCACGAGGAGCGACGCTTTTCATAATTGGAAAAGTTTGGCTTGGTCGGTTTGATTCGCGAAGAATTAATCAACATAGATATCTGATGGAAATTGTTTCGAGGAGGCTATTCGGATTAACCAGTTTTTGAATCGTGAAACCCGTTGCTTCGCTTGGAGGTATTGTTTTATGGTCTTTATGAGAGAAAGAAGAACTTCTTTCGTATTTGGGAACCGTGACGGTGTTTTTTGTGTTTGAATGCGGTTGAAAAATCGGCTTTTAATCTAAGGCTTCGGTCTTTGTTGATTTTTTGATTCATTTATTTGTACCGCTCACCTGGCCACGTCCATGCAACCATTGAAGCTATGGAGGATTTGGTATCTACCTTAAGAAGACACTGGGAAACCCACGTAGTCTTCAGTGGATATCAAAAGAAAAGGGAAACGAATAGTCGGAGAGAGTAGTTTAACAGAATGCCCTGTTCAGTGTTCAACACAAATGAAAAAAAAAAAAAAAAAAAATGGTCGTTGAGAGCATCTAGTCTGAGAAGCGGGCGGGTGCTCCATTTTCAAACGGTTGAAACGTATCATTAACTTAAGTCCTAGCCCTATATGGCTTATGGCTATAACGCCATTACTTGCCGTCTGAAAAGAGAAGAATGTCTGAGAATAGAAGAACGGGTGATGAAAGAAAACGTATCTGATTTCTTGGATTGTTGCAACAACATTTCGTTACTTTAGTATTAAATTTTGTTTCATGTTATTGACGTATAAGGGTATATAACTCAAAGTCACCACTTCTAATTCAACTACTCAAACCTTACATAACACCAAAGGATAGTACAGGGTGGCCACTCAAAATTAAATATTGAATTCCGTTTTTTCCCGGTTTTACATAACCAAAAAATAACACAAACACAATATTTATTTTTATTTTATTTATTCTATTTTTCAAAACCAAGTTTGCAAAATCAATAATAACGACTCATTGTTTCATTTTTTTTTCAATTTTTCGTCCACCAAAGAGACCTCCTTTTCCGCGTCTGTCAGAATTTCAGCTCTTTTGTTTTCCAGCTCGTTAATCATCTTATCTGCTTGTTTCTTGTTTTCTTTCCACTTATTGTTTCTTCTCGCTTTCCTTTTTGCGCTGCGCTTCTAATGCCTCCTAGTACCGAGAATGTGCATTTCTGGCGTACTGCACCAGGCTTTTGTCAATTGGTACCTTACTAACCCCTCCCGCGTTGCTCACCGCATCATAGACAATACGCTATGCCACTAAACTTTCCTCTAGTTGGTTCACAACCAAGCAATCTTTATTGATAGAGAATCCACGTTCAGAAGAAGCATTATCGTGAGATAAGATCAAAATTTTCTGCAAAAGCTTTACAGGAACTCCAAAGCCTTTCCACAGTCAGAGATTGTAGTCATCCAAAAATGGTCCACACGTCGATCAGTCCTCCGGTAGACCGACAAGCTATGTTTGAACGATGGAAGACACGTCAGTTGAGCATATTCGTCTTTTGCTTTATCTGCAGATGACCCAGCCATATGCCCCTTTTCTACTACCGTTTCCAAACAAAATTGCAGTCTCTTTATCGCAATATCCGGAGAGTGAGCAATCAGCTCTGGATTGAGGCATGTCACAAATCTGGCAAACGGATAAGTGAGGGGGGACCGTTCGAACATCTTTTTCAAGATCCCGACGAAATATGCCTTACAGCTAGTTCGAAACAACAAAACGTCCTTGCCTGCTGGATCAAGCTTCAATTCATACAGCGCAAATTTTGCAGCAAACCCAATATTGACCTTAGTTGAAGATACAGCAAATTAGCTTCAGCCAGCTGAATGTCGCATATCAATTTCAATGTCGTTGACGTAAGGATTTCTGGTTTAACAACCTTCTCCAGTACCGGCTGAACTAGCCCAATAAGGTCATCATACAAAAAAGGTACCATTGGTTCTTCACTCTTGAAACTTTTTCAAGAAAGGTTCGACTGATGCAGCCGCAGACATGGAAAAAGCCAGTTAGGCTTTGAAAAATTTGTCAATGACTGCTGCAGCGACTACCTTGAAGTTTTTGTTCGCGGAAACTCCCGCAAAGCTCCTCCGGTAATGAGGGTGACTGTCTTTCCATTTCTTTTCAATTTGCTTATTAACAGCTTTCACATAAACTTTCAATTTTGGGTTTTTTTTTTAGCTCTTTCAGCCACACTCTGATTCCCAACCCACCTTACAGCGCAAAATTTCAGCGGGAGCAAAGTTGATGCTGTAATTGAAGTGTAACCCACACGGCGCAACGGAACGTCGCGGAACAAATAGAAAAGCAATTGTAGGAATTCGTCAATCCGCCATTCTGCTTCCTTCATCCCGCTTGAAAGCATTATGGACGACGGTAAACCGCGAAATAAGGAGTGTATCGAAAATAAGCTATCCACAAACTTTCTTTCAAATTTTGTTGAAAAGCGATATTTTATTCATACAAAAAATGATCCTTTATTGTACGAGGTTAAACTTGAACATAATGAAGACCGGATGAAATTTAAGTTATTCCTTCACGAATTTTCGAACTTTGGATCGAATGCTCTTCATCAAATTCCGGACAAGTGTTGCATCGCATTTTTTGGACGCTTGAGCCCAAATTTTTTGAACTCCTGCATGTTCCCAGCTGCCTTACCAGTCTTCTTGAAGACTCTCTTCACGATTGCCCAGTAACGTTCGATGGGTCGAAGCTGAGGGCAATTTGGTGGATTGATATTTTTCTCAACGAAATCTATACCCTTTTCCGCAAGCCAATTGAAAGTGGTTTTGGCATAGTGAGCCGACGGTAAATCCGGCCAAAACAGTGGAGGTGTACCATGCTTCTTATATAAATGAATCGACCTGTCCGCATCGCTCACATCCTCCCCAACGACGGCAGTAAAGTATTGTGGACCTGGAAGGGTTTTTGAGTCCTCCTTTACATAGGTCTCATCGTCCATCAAAACGCATGCATCCGGACGCTGCAAAAGACGCGAATACAATTTTCGGGCCTTTGTTGCTGCCCGCTTGTGTTCTGCACTTTGTTTCGAGATTTTCTGCTTCTTGTAGGTCTTCAGGTGGTTTCGCCTCTTGATACGCTGGATCATTCCGACACTCGTTCCTGCTTTTTTGGCCAAATCACGTATTGACATTGATTTGTTCTTCATGATTAGCGATACCACTTTCTGCTCCAGTTTCGGGTTGGAAGAACCGGGTTTTCTGCCTCTTCCTGGTAGCTCATCCAAAGAATAGTGTTCCCCTAACTTATTAATGATGGTTTTAACACTCGCATGATGAATTCCAAACCGCTTCGCCAATTTTCGCATAGTAATACCCTTCTCACTTAGCCATGTGTCCAGAACCTTAATTTTCACTTCCTTTTCAATACGCGACATTTTGAAAACGCAGAATTTGAACCGCACAAACAAGTAAACAAATGAAAGCTGACAGTCAAACGCACAGCATGCAGTGTTCAGAGCATAAAAAACCATCACAAATACATGCGTACAACGCAAATGTAGTGGATAGTTATTTGAAAATGGTGGAAGTGTGGGTTGGTGGTTTAGGGATAACACCTCTGCTTTGGTAACTTTATCATTCAGCAGGTATTTACTTATTGTGTTTTTGTCTCGAGATTCCGTAACGCCCATCTGGCTGTTCGACTCCTCCTATCCCCCGGTCTTATCAGCATCGGTGATCACCACACTGCTCTGTTTTGAGGATCCTGCAGCAATAATAAAGGAAATAAAATAAGAAACATTCATATTGTTTAATGCATTACAGTTACTTACCAGCTTTTTGAGTTTTCAAAAAAATTGGGAACCGCAAGTGCTCTGGGCTTTTGACATTTGTACTATACGTGATATTTTCATTTTTCATGGCTCGTAAATGCCTTCTTACCCATCGTGTCGATTTTAAACGACTTGTTGCACACGGTGCAGCGGGCAGATCCGGCATCCTTGGTATCGGCGGCACACCATGGAAAGTGATCTTTGTAGCGCAGCGAAAACTTTGTCATTGTTGTCTTCCAACAAACGAAACCGAAAAAAATTGAAATCCTGAATGAACTACTGCCATTGATCGCGATGTGAATTGTGCTGCTTCGATAGATTTTGTAACGTCTGGTTGCTTTCATACTCAGGCGACGGATTCGAGGAGTGTGCATAAGTGTTGTGATGCAAATACTTTATAATAATCATTTAGTTTATTATTTTGCATACATACACAATTTTAAAAAGTAAAAAATATTTTTACAATCTTAAAATAAAAAAAAAAACGACGCGAACACCGTCTTCAGCTATTCAGCTGTATCAGACACTAATCAACGAACAAGGCATGCTAAATTGTATTTTTCTTGCAGGCGGACCCCCCGTTTCCACGATGCTTCGTTAGAGTGCGTGACAGAATTCAAAACAGAAAATAAAGGGATGCCCGAGTAAAAATACTTTTACGAATTCTCAATGGGAGTCTGAAGAAAAATATTTCAGCTTATGGGGCAATCCAAATGATGGTAATCTGAAACAAAACATTGAATATCAAAATTTTCCCGGTGCATCCTTGAAATTCCCGGTTTTTCCCGTTTTTTCCGGTACTTTCAAATTCCCGTCTTTTTGATTTATTATTTTTATATTGATCGAAAAACTTCACACTAGCAAATATCTCTTTGGAAAATCGTGTTTAATTCATCAACTTGTATCGCTCTCCATCTTTTGGCTGGTTTTTTTTTAAATCTTCATTAGTATGCTGTCTATCTACTAAGCATGCGCGTATCGTGTATACATTTCCTGGATCTGAAATAGATTCGGTTTCAGGCGAAATTTCGTAAACAAATTTCTTCGGTCGAGAGTATTGCAAATTTAAATTTTCGGATAAGGACCGAGAAAAAGGGAACGAGTTAAGCTACTTGCGATGTAAAAATATTCCGCGAGTTTTCGTGGAAAGCTGTTTCGATGCGAGCTAAACGGTATAATTTGATACGCCGCATTTCTCTCACGGAAGAGATGGATGTACAAATTCGCATGTGCATAATTTAAAAAGCCGCTCTGAAGCCGTGGCTAAATTCATCCCTGCATGATTTCTCACAGGAAGGCTTTATTTATATTTTTGCCAAACCGTAACGTAAAGTGGGGCAAGAGTTGGGTGAGCTTATCTCCAGAAGAGTTGGATGTGGTCTAGAAGTGATACCAAATGATAGTATAAGACTTTACCATCAATCTGTAATACAAAATAGTTTAAATTTTAAATGAGGGTTGAGAAAAAATCAGGCATGATTTTCAGAAAACAATAGATCATAATTTTTAACATGTACAACTAGATGTAAAACTTTATGCATATCCTCATATCGGTTGCTGAAGTGTTGAATAACTTCAACCCGTTTCTATGAAAGAATTGCGGAGCGATTCGACAAGCATTCCTAAAGATTTCATCCCGTTGTAGTTCTTTTTTTTTTTTCACTACTATCAAGATTTTCAGCCTCGAACTGGTCCACCTACACTTAACGACATACTAGATCAAGTCCCTATCACTTCGATGTTTTCTGAGCACAAATCCTTTCTCTTCGTTTCTAATGAAAATTCACACTTTCTTCTTTATTCCTCCCATCAAACGCTGCACACCTCCGGAGTCAACTTCCTTGGCACATTTGTTCCACATTTTGGTCATCTGAGTCGCGTCCCGAGCCGTTTTTCCACTTTTTTTTAAGCTTCCTCTTCATTGTTGCCCAAAATCTCTCGATGGGCCGGAACTGCGGGCAGTTGGGTGGATTTCTGTTTTTATCGATGAAATCTACGTTATTATCGCGGTACCACTGGATGACTTCCCGGCTGTAGTGGCAACTCGCCAAATCTGGCCAAAACTTCACGGGACCTTTATGGGCTTTAATGAAAGGTAGTACGCGGTTTTTGAGGCATTCTTCCTTGTACAGCTTCGAGTCCATCGTCTTATTCGTCACGAACACTTTGGTCTTTGCTCCGCAGCTGCATATCCCTTGCCAAATCATCAGTTTTTTGGAAAATTTGTCCATAAAAGCAAACTTAAACTTCGCAGGAACATCTCCTCGTGCCGTCGCCATGTAGAATTTTTGGCCAGGAATCTGTCCGAAATCCATTTTGACGTAGGATTCATCGTCGATGAGCAGGCATCCTTGGTACTTCGTCAAAACCTGCTGGTACAATTTCCGAGCTCGAGTTTTGGTGACGAAACTTTGCTTCAACGTTCTGTTTGGTTGCTTGCTGGCTCGATAAGAACGATATCCTGCTCGCAAACGAATTCTTCGAACGGTACTGCGAGCAGCAGCGTATTTTTGTGCGATTTCATTATCTGATAGTTCAGGGTTTGCTCTGACGGTTCTCAACACCTTCTGGTTCAGCTTGCGGTCATATGTTCCACTACGACGCTTACCTTGAGGCACTCGATCCACACTCTTTTGCTCACTGAAACGGTTGAGCACATCATAGACGGTTGATTTGGCGATTTTCAACATTTTTGCGATTTTTATTGCGAACCACGTTGGATTATCAACGTGGGTGTGCACATTTTTTTCTCTCCCATTGGCTTCCATCACTCACTGCACGAAACACCGTCAAATTTATACAAATAGTGGGCGCCTAGGTAAAAAAAAACCGCTGTAAAAGAATTCTTGCAGCGGTTACTTTCCGTGCCGCTGCAACACAATAAGTGATTCCGGATTCTAACTGGACAGACATTTAGGTTTATATGTTATTATAGTACTTTTTATGTGTACATATAAGCGTAGTCTAACTTCGAATGGCAGTTTCATATCAATTCGTAAACCTTTTTTTTAGTTGGAAATTTTGCATAAAAATTCATTATGACCATTTTAAATCTCAACTAACTTTTGAGAAGCGTCTATAGAAGATCGGCTGGTATATCTCAACAAAATTATAACTGGAGAATGGTTTTGAGCTTGCTTGTAGGTAAAAGTGAGGACTATGTTGAAAATAAAAATACACTGAAAAAATTATTTTTTGTTTTTGTTTTTATTTTGAAAATAATCTTAAAAATCTAAATTTTACTGAAAAAGGGATCTTAAAAATACATAGTATGTTATATAGGATCGTGTTTGCAAACTGTTCTTAAAAAAAAAAAAGATGAACAGAAAACCATTATAAAGATTTATAAAAATATATTTTACTACCTTGTAATCTTAACAATTTTCTTAAAATTAGAATAATTTGAACACTTTTTTACTTCTAGTTCATTCACAGAAATAGGAACAACGGAATGATATTTCTGGGTTCCTTGAATTGTTTTCAAATTTAAGTATTGCTTACTAAGCTCTTCTGATACAATTTCGTATTCTTCAGTGGTTGCATAACAAAAGAACAATTCTAGGTTATTTTTCATTTGGGGGGGTTCTTCATTTGGGATTTTTTTTTTGCTGTTTACTTTCTCTTTCACCAATATGTATATTTTTTTTTCTTTTTTTGTTTGTGTGTTGTTTTTTTTTTTGTCTTTGTGTGTGTTGTGTTTGTGTTTATAATTGTTTTTTTTTTTAAAGGAATATTTATAATAATTATATTAGAAAAACTAAAATATTTTTTTTTTTTTTTTTTTAATATTTTTATTTTTTTTGTTTTTCTTATTTTTTAATTGGATGTTCGCGTGCTAGACTTGCTCTGGTGGCCATTGATTTCAATGTACCTCCTATAGCATCACATGGCCCTTTTCTATGCGATGTTGCAAAGAAATGCCATTAATCTTCAATTCCATACTTATTTTTAAAATGACAAAGATAAGAAAAAATCTTTCTGTGTTTATACTGTGATGCAGCTCCATCAGACATGAAATTTTATTAACAGTTTATTAAGTTAAAATTGAATAGTTTTTTTTACAGTGCACTTATTTTTTTCTGAATATTCCTTTACATTATTTATAACTGTGCTGAAGACACCAAGTAGATCAAACAACCCATTCTCGAGCTATAATTTTGTTTAGACAAACCAGTCATTTTGACATACGCCCTTCGCAAAAGTTGGTCGAGATTAAAAGTTATTAACTGATGCCAAATAGCATGTTTGGTCATAAGGAACGTTTATGCAAAATTTCAACCACATCAAAAAATATAAAGAAACACGATTCGCGAATCGCTATGGAACTGCTCAGTGACCGAGTCTCTAAAAAGAGACCTGCTGCCAGCAAAGTTATGTGAGCTTTAAATGCTGATACAGTTCAACTTATAAATGCTTACTGATTACTTAGGAAAGGCACCTCAAGCAAAAATTTAAACTGAAATTGTTACTCTAGCAGGCACGAGCAGTTCAGTCGTGTTAGCTCAATCATTTCGAGACACCGTACCGAATAAATTCACCAAGCCGTGGGTGGTTATCAGAAATCGCAATTTACCGATTGATAAACCTTGAAATCTTAAAAAAAACCCATCATGCTGATTGCGAAACACTCTACAGTGCAAATGAAGAATGAGTGTATTTCAATGAGTTATTGATTTATTATGGCAGTTAATCAAACACTTGGCTTCTTTTCCTCTCCCGCCCATCCCATTCCCAGCGAACCGTTTCATGGACGTTAATTATATCCAATCGGGGAACATTAATTAGGTTGGGATAAGTATCGAGCATTACTACAACATACCGGCAACCGTTACACCTCGTTGACCCCGGAAACAATTAACCATCGTCCAAGCAACAAAGCGAAGGTCGACCATAGTAATACCACCGAGGCTTTTGAAAATTCCAATAGGCCCCCATCACCCATTCGGCTCATGAATTCGTCCCGAATCGACAAAAACAAAAACCACCTTGGCCACGGCCACCGACCAGCCAAAGGCAACACAAACCATTAAAAATCCCATTTCTGCCATCGTTGCTCCTCGCTCGTCCGATTCGGTTTCGAGTGGAACAGCAGAAACGTCAAAATCTCCTTCACTTTCCATCGCAGCAAGCGCTGCCGCCGTACACTGCCCTATTTACATTGCTCCAGCTCATGATAATTACTGCCCGATTTTCCCGTTGAGCGTCCTTCGGAGGAATTCTTCTTCCTATTCGCTTGCATTCTTCTACTCTCGGTTTGCACCGGTTTTTATTGTTATTATTATTCTTGCTATGAAAAGATGTGGATTTCCCTCCAGGGGGTCCTAACTCTGTCTCGAGCTAGAGGAGTGCCGCGCATAAAAATGTTTCCCATAACTTCGCATCAAGTTTAATATTTTCACTCGCCACCCCGCTCTGCTGCCTTGCCGGAGATATGCGAAGCAATAATAACGACGAAACACATCAACAATCCGTTCAGCCATGTTCGTCCCGCACACATCATGATGTTGATGGGCTTGATGGGTTGGTCGTGTGTAGGAAAATTCATCAATCCTCCTGTGCTCCGTCCGTCGTCGGTCCGATGCGATCGTCCTATTGCTTAACTCGCAGCGTGGGGTAGTAATCGGTCGTTTCGGTGGCATGCATGGATCGGAATGGCGCGTGTCTCGAATAGACGACCATGCGTATCCATCATATTGTCATGATTGATGTTTGCTGCGGCGAATTCGAGTTTGAAAAACTTCGGATTAGAAACTCAGTGGACCTGAGAACTCTTTGGCAGATATAGTAGGCACCGCATTTGATACGGGCTCAATCTTTCATTTGAAGAAATGTCAACAGGAGGACGGACGATTACCTCCGTAGAAAGTGGACTGTTAACCTGATTTATAACAAAACTGCAGAACATTAAGTACGACAATCTAGCGCTATCAAAAGCACCCTGCGAGCTAAATCAACCAAGAAATTCTTGACAAATGAACGGTACATAAGGAAAACACTCTAACAAAGGACAAAGTGCGAAAGATGAGCAAATTGATCCAAGATAAAAGAGAAATGCGAAATGATAGAGACGCAATTGGGCATCCGGTCTGAGGAAAGAGGATTAGAGCAAAGGGACACATTTGACTAGCATCAAGAATCCGGAGCTATTTTTTTTTATCGGCATGAAAAATTAGGTTTCAGCAGAAAACGACAACCTTTCCTCCACCGGGTGTTCTTCCAGTGCAATAAACTATGGCCCATTCGACCCGATTGCTGATTATCATACACGACCTGTGCTCGAGGTTATCACCACTCGTCGGTGCACGACCGAGTGGACTGACTCAAAGTTGGGTTGAGTTCGACTCTTGTTGCTTTGTACCCTCTCTTCCATTAGTATTACTAGTCCTTTGATTTTTTTCACGGATAGGATACTGAATTTTCATTTCAGATACTGTGACTGTTTACGCGATTGCGAAACTGAGTTAATATTAACTCACGTTTGAGTTGTTCTCCTCATCCGTGTGTCAATATGTTCATTGTTGATGGTTGCATTTTTTCTTCACGTCACCGGACGATATTTTGCCATCCTCGTTTCTCGTTTAGTTCTTTCTTCATTTTTTTCTTCCTTTCCTTCGTCCATCCATTGCTATAGATCGAACAAATTGACCCACCGTCCCAGCAGCACAATGAAATATTTCCCGAAGCATGTGTGTGCGAGAGGATTTCAGCAGGACCGGGCTCAGCTTTTGCTGAAGAAGGCACATACAAACAATTATCATAAAATGCTCCATATTGAATATCACACATTATTCTTCGTTTTTACGATTATGGCCGCCGGATTTGCTCCCGGGAGTCGACCCAATACGACGTGCTTCCCCATGTCACTCATGCCGGTCGCCGCCATCCTCGTCAATGAGAATGAGAATCAGAATGGGAGGGGAAGGGGCGTAGGTCACCGAGGTGGAAATCCACATCCAAAAGCCACAAACATAGTTATTTTCTTCTTTTGCTTCGATTTCGCCTTTGTGCCGTCATGTCGGAGCTCGATTCTGAATGGCAAACAAACGGAACGGTACGGTGGCAGTGAGTGTACACGTAGTAGGCTTTGCGAGGCGAGGCAGAGCTGTTGTTGATGTTTTCTCTGTGTATGTGTGTGTGTGTGTGTGTGTGTGTGTGTGTGTGTGTGTGTGTGTGTGTGTGTGTGTGTGTGTGTGTGTGTGTGTGTGTGTGTATGCCAATGGCATCTAAACAAACATCTACCATAGAGCACACGCAGTCAGGCTAAGGCAATCTAATACTGCCTACCAATCCGGATAGGCTGGTTCAAGCGTGTTGTTTCAAGATGATTATGTGGAATCCGTTAAGGTTAAGGTATTCTTTAAACAAAGCGAATAATTGGTTAAAACTGAATGCTAGTGATCAACCAACAACAGTGAAATGCAGGTCCTGTTAGAATAAGTGTAATCAAACAAGGAGACAGTATTCGGAAAAACTCAAATCTTCCAAACTAATATATGAGTTTATGCGCGCATGAGTTTTGCCAAGTCGAATATAGTAGTGACTTTAGTGACCAGAAGGTCGTAAATAGAGACCAAAATTGACTCAGAGGCAATAAAAAAAGAGACCAAATAGTGACTTTGGGATAGTTAAAAATTAATTAAAAGTGACTTTGTATAGCGTTCGCTATTTGTTTGGTTTCCCATCAAAAAAACCAGGAGAGCCTTTTTTCTACAGCTTCCTGCACATGATCGGCTCTCTCAAGTATTGCTTGAACCAGCTCCACATCCGCCATATTATGGTTCTCAATCGCTTTTTTAATCGGACATTAAGATTAACACATTTATTAGAACCTACTGATGAGCAGTTCACCTTTTCTCGTCCGCTTCCTTGCGAAGAATCTTCAACTCCTCTTCTTTCTTTTCAATGGATGATTTGAAATAATTCATTTGTTGCTTATTTTGCTCTGCTTCTTCCATCCTTGCTAGCTCCTTTCATTTGTCTTCTCGTTCTTCCTCCGTTTTTGATCTTCCAATTGCTTATCATTAGCATTCGCTTTGTTAGCCATCATGAGCAGTTCTTTGATGATGAGAATGAGATGCGGCTCGTTTCCGAATCTTATGCTTTCGCAATTAGCTTATTGCTTGCTCTGAGCTTAATGTTCTAAATGCACTTCCACAGTTATTGAGTGAGAGCTTTCGATGCCAAGTACAATTTTTGCATTATTATGATTGTGAGACAAGTACAATCATACGCTACAGCAAGGAGTCGAGAAATTTTCCTTAACGAAAAATTCCTAGCACAAACTTTGCGTTTTGCTGAAAACAAATATCAAATACTATTAAGATTATGAAGTCTTAAAACTTTTAAGACTTCATAATCTTAATAGTATTTGAGATTTAATTTCAGCAAAACACAAAGTGATATTTACTTGGTCTTGTATGTCCTTAGGAACCGACTCCAATAGTCCTCAATTCTCTCTTTTGCACTGCCTTGCATATCTATTCCACTTTTGAGCAGGTCTAACTCATCCACTAGCAACTTCGTTTTGATTTCTAACGGACGTTACTTCGCGATCTGTAAAGTGTCGTTAGAACTACGACTAGATTTTGATTCGATGGACTTATGCATCAACAATGCTTATCGCATCCCTCATATATTCAATAGTTGCTTACATGAAGCGATATAATTCTTTCAGGATTACACAATAAGCTGAACTTATCGATGTCTTTCAATTTAGTGAACTGAGCCGCTGTTTCATCCCCAATAATTAAAATTTTAGGAGGTTATAAGTCCTCCATTGTCAAGTATATCCTGCGGTAGCACTGAGTCCACATTGCATTCTCTGGTCACGATAGTACGAACTAACCTCGAGTTCTGAATGCATATATAAGTAGAAGAAACCTAATTTTTAAAAAAAGCATGTATTAGGACTGCATATTTAGTGCTGCGTTATTGGTTACAGACGAATAACATTACTAGGCTTTATTATACTTAGCTTAAGCATTTTAACTTTCGCATATTTTAGTTTGAAATACATGCCGTGTCATATCGTGGACCCCCGGTAAGTTTGAACAGCTAAATTTGCAAATATTCGGCGTTCATAGAGAGTTTGCTCAGTGTTTTCGATTTTAGCTCTTCAAACTGACGGGGTCAGCGTTATTGTATTTAAACCTGTTCGCAACGATTTTGTTGACTACAGATGTTTCTACCCACCACCATTTTTTTCAAAAACTCAGTTTCAACTTAACCACCCACTAACACCAGTGGATGGTATAAGAACAGTTTTGACCTGTAAATCGAGTGAAAATGCCAGCACTCGATATTACGAACAACACCTCCGCTTTCATACTTAAGTTATCTTACGATTCTTTTATATTTTTTTCCCCAGCCGAATTCATTGTCGCATCGTAGCATAAGGTGTACAGAGAATTAAACGCATCGTTCAGCGTAAGCTCACGGAAAACGGTGACCAGAAGCATCAGTCACTAAATAAAGAACTTTAGTTCTGCTCAATAAAAAAATCTGCAGGAAGCGCGTTCGGAAATCGTAGCACAAAATGTGTCCCGAATTCCATCACAGGATGCAGCCGGAAAATCAGATACAATACAATTCAATAGCCATATCAACTCGGAGTTGGATTTGGACCACGAAGAACCATCCTGCCCTTCTTATGACTCGAGCAGTATTCTCGTGCTGCTCAAAAGCCTGGAAACCATTGGATATTGTGAAGGTTTTACTGCAAATTGCACTGAACGCTTTGTCGGCTTGCTGTGTTTTCGGGCCCACTCCGAAATAAGACAGTCATTAGGATGTGTTCTGTAACTTTTCAGGACAGAAAGTGCATTTCCCCATGCTGTTCTAAAAAATGAACCAAATACCAATAATTGGTTTTTATGTTCAGGATTTGTTTCTCTGAATTACAATGAGATTCGAATATATTTACCTGAAACACTTGTGAACTGGGACCAAGTAGCGTCGACATCTATGGACAATATTGCACGATTTGCATCCGCCTTTTCGAAGTCGTCGAGCTGAATCACGAAAACTCACTAAGCATGCACACTATTCATGTAATTTGCATGTAAAAATTGACTTCTATTAGAGGTAATACAAAATTCCGAATTCAAACGAACCCAAACGTTACTGTCAACCTGCCAACATTTTCGCTACCCACAAACCGGTGAGCCGATTTGAAAACATGTTTACATAATATTATGAATTTGCACACCGGCGTGTTGCACATTTGCACATTTTTGTTTTTATTTACTGATTGAGTAGTTTAAAAAAAAAACGTGCAAAACTAAGTTTTATCAAATAGTGTTGAAACATGACGTGTTGCCAAAGTAAATCTATTTATTTTTGTCGAAATATTCAGTGCTAGAAACGATTTCTGTAAAAAAGTGACTTTAGTGACCAATTTTCGGAAAATAGTGACTTTTTAGTGATTGCCTTGAAAATAGTGACCCGCTACCAGCCCTGGTTGCTAGGGAATGCATGATTTTTCTTTCTGGCATGTATGAAACTTGTTTTTAAAATATTATCTTATTTTTTTTTTTTCCCCAGCCAGCTTCAAGCATTTTTCCTTTCTGGTGAATCTGCTTGGTTTTTTTTCCAAGTTCCCTTTTGTTGTCCTTGGTTTGGTGTGTCATTTTAATAAGGAATTTAAAAGATAAGCCCACGCGGTTTTTAAATTCAGCTCACTTTTGACCAAAAAATCACTAGGGAAAAAAAAGAAAAAGGGTAATATTTGTTTGATGTTGTAGTACTCACTTTTGAGTGATTTGAGCCAAACGTACTCAATTTTGGATTGTTTGGAAGCAGCGTGTATGCTAGTTGTTTGTAAATATGTTTTTAGGTTGCACTCAAGATGTACTCTAAACATGTTTGTAACATGCAACATACAATTTTCTGGCAGTTTTGACAGTTTCCTATATAACGACACGGACAAAATCTGCCATTACATGGGGTTTGGACAACGTTTTAGGCGACCTTTTTGATTTCCCATAATGAACGAAGAGAATAGGACCAAACGCTGCGCAATGTTTTAGCTAATCCAAAGGCCACGTGAAATATTGGGAAATACCTCAGTAAAACCCTGGAATCGCTATCTAAAAACTAGCCATTGTAATGACCGTTTCATCACACTGAACGAGGAAAATTCTCAAGATTTCTTTCACAAGAGCCAATGCCGCAAACGTAAACAACTTCTTTCGCGAATTTCTCAAGAATGGAATGGAATGGAAAAAAGCTTAAGTACACCACTACAATGATTGTGGTAAAAGAAAGTTCGCCTTCTCAGTAGAATTGGTGATTAACATGAAAATGCTTGGAATTATGAGAAATTTATGTTGGCGGCGTTGGGCTTTTTCAACTCACTGAGTCCAATTTTAATTACTTCCAACTTCAAAGGTATAAAACAGGCAAAAGACCAGCTGATAACGATTTATTAGAGAATCAGATGCATAATATAAAAAAGGGAACGTGTTCATGGTTTACAAAAAAAAAAAGATGTTACGCATGGGAATGCAAGCATAACAAATAATCATAAACCTAAATAAATTTGAAATAAAATGTTTTCTGAGTGTACTAGCTACATCGTAAACTCACGAGTGAGAAAAAAGTACTAGTGTGATATATAAGTAAAGGTGCAATTTTTGTTGGGTTTCGAAGCTGTGGCAGGAATCGGAAACCTGGGAATAAATGTCTGTTCAATTTCACAAAGAAAACACAAACATTTAAAATTCAAAACTGTTGCTACTGTTTTTAACCGCACTGTAAACTACATTTGAAAATCGCCATGTTGATTTTTGTAGGTTCAATAAAGAAATCAATAATTTATTCGGGTTACCTTCTACATTTCTCAATCCCATCAATGGCGCATGAAATTAGGGAAGGTAAAACGGAAAGTTGCACTGCTAACCTTGAGCCGCATGTACAATTTTGATGCAACTTCCATGCGTAAATCACTTTTAATTTTCCATTTGAAAAAGTTATATACAATCAACTTTAACGCGTAAGAAAGCATTAGCTACGATATCGTTTCGCCACAAAAAAATCTTGTTTATATTTTTTTAAGTTTGTACTAAAATAGTACCGTGCTTCATATAGAATGCAAAATTATAATCTCATAGAACATTCGTTTGTCATATGCAAGTCTATTGCATGTTTTCTTCATGGTAAAAAAGTTCCTTTAACATTTTTTAAATTTTTGGGATTTTTGAGAGGTTTTTTATTTATAAGCGGGGGTAGGAACCATAGGACATAATATTTATATTATGTATGTTTTACTAAACATCTGGTATGACCTCAATGACGTTCAAAAATGTCACATTTATTGCGGTTGTATGCGTGTATGAAATTAAGTTATTGACGTTAGAAAAAAAAACTTAAGCTTTGTTCAAAAGATGCATTTTAAACATTAATATGACAAGTGGCGTTACTTAGGATTATTGTTGTTGTTTGTCAACAGTTTTACGAGTTTTAAGTCGGAATGATTGGCGTTTGGCGTTTTGAATATAAGTGAATAAAAAAGGACGAGAGTCTCAAGCGTGAGATTTGCTTGCCTAACTCGAATATGAGTTTATTCACGCAAGAAATTACAAAGAATTCGATTGGAGAATGATTTTCCAAACACTGAAATACTTTTTGTTTTGTTTTGATGCACCGAGATAGGAACGAGCGCTATTTCGTGAAATGGAGGCCAGGATTGATTCAATAACTGGACGCAATGTTTATTTTACTGCAGTGCTTCTAGTGGTCGGATCTGAAATGTTTTGATAGCAGTTTGTTTTGAAATGTTTTCTTTTTCATTGCTGGAAAGTTCGTCAATTTTTGACACCCCCTTCGAAAATCCGACGTGGTCAGGTTCAAAAATCGCGAAGTCGTTGAAATTGACTAAGTCGACCGTGTGCAGCGTTCTCAATCATTTCAGTGAGCGACATACTACCGATCGGCAGGATCATAGCATGCGTCGTAGTGGAACTAAGGATTGGAAGTTGCATTTGAAGGTGTCTAGCGACTAGGGCAAACCCAGGGCTGTTGGAATATGATATCACCAAACTTTTAAACTTTTTGACGAGCAATCGATGAATAGTCGCCACTCATTCGATTCGTGTTTAAAGCCCATTTAGTCAAACAAGCCGCCGACATCATGACAAAAGCAAAATCCATCCTATGTTAAAAATGATGAATAAGACTCATGCCGGTTCTAATAATAATAATAATATGTGTAATAATTTTAACGTCACCATCGAGGAGCTCTCATTCTTTTAAACGTAAAACTTCCCTGAAGTTCTCTGAAGAACTTGTTAAAACTTGTTCCCTGAAGTTCTCTGCAGAACTTCCCGGCAGTTCTCTAAACAACTTCCCTGAATTTCTCTGAAGAACTTCCATGAAGTTCTCTGAGGGACTTACCCAAAGTTATGTGAAGAACTTCTCTGAAGTTCTCTGAAAAACTTCCTTGAAGTTCTCTTAACAACTTCCCTGAAGTTCTCTGAAAGACTTCCCTGAAGTTCTGAACAGAACTTCCCTGAAGTTTTCTGCAGAATTTCTCTGAAGTTCTCTGAAATACTTTCCTGAAGTTTTCTGAAGAACTTCCCTGCAGTTCTCTGAAGAAATTCCCTGAAGTTCTCTGAGGGACTCACCCGAAGTTTTGTGAAGAACTCCTCTGAAGTTCTCTGAGGAACTTCCCTGGAGTTCTCTGAAAGACTTCCCTGAAGTTCTCTGAAAAACGTCCCTGAAGTTCTCTGCAGAACTTCCCTGAAGTTCTCTGAAGAACATCCATGAAGTTCTTTGAGGGACTTACCCGAAGTGGTGTGAAGAACTTCTCTTAAGTTCTCTGAAAGACTTCCCTGAAGTTCTCTGCAAACTACCCTGAAGTTCTGAACAGAACTTCCCTGAAGTTTTCTGCAGAATTTCTCTGAAGTTCTCTGAAATACTTTCCTGAAGTTTTCTGAAGAACTTCCCTGTAGTTCTCTGAAGAACTTCCCTGAAGTTCTCTGAAGAACTTCCCTGAAGTTCTCTGAAGAACTTCCCTGAAGTTCTCTGAGGGACTCACCCGAAGTTTTGTGAAAAACTTCTCTGAAGTTCTCTGAGGAACTTCCCTGAAGTTATCTGAAAAACTTCCCTGAAGTTCTCTGTAAAACTTCCCTGAAGTTCTCAGCAGAACTTCCCTGAAGTTCTCTGAAGAACTTCCATGAAGTTTTTTGAGCGACTTACCCGAAATTGTGTGAAGAACTTCCCTGAAGTTCTCTGCAGAAATTTCCTAAGTTTCTCTGTAAAACTTCTCTGAAGTTCTCTGAAGATTTTTCCAGAAGTTCTCTGCAAAACTTCCCTGAAGTTCTCTGAAAGACTTCCCTGAAGTTCTCTGCAGAACTTCCCTGAAGTTCTCTGCAGAATTTTTCTGAAGATCTCTGAAGAATTTCTCTGAAGTTCTCTGCAGAAATGTCCTGAGGTTCTCTGAAGAACTTTCATGAAGTTCTATGACGAACTTTCATGAAGTTCTATGAAGAACTTTCATGAAGTTCTCTGGAGGACTTTCATGAAGTTCTCTGAAGAACTTCCCTGCAGTTCACTCAAGAACTTCCACAAAATTCTCTGAAGAACTTCCATGAAGTTCTCCGAAGAACTTTCCTGAAGTTCTCTGAAGAACTTCCTTGAAATTCTCTGCAAAACTTGAATGAAGTTCTCTGAAGGACTTACCCGAAGTTATGTGAAGAACTTCTTTGAAGGACTAATCCGAAGTTGTCAGAAGAACGTCCAAAAAATATCCATATTGGGGTTATCAACCTCTTATGTGAACTAACGATAAACATTCATTACATAGTTCACAGGCAGACCAGTGCCACGCTGTGAAATTATTCTGTACTATGAAGTCGACCGTCAGGAAGACCATGATTACTCGTGTATGTATCAAAATGCTGATATTACAAAAAGTTCACATGAACACTAGCGCCACGTAGCGGAAGAATTCTGGGGCCGTATTGGTGATCTCGAAACGAAGAACTTTTTCTCACAAGCGTTCGTTCAAAAAGTCGTTCGTTTCGAGCTACATAATGCCACCCCGGATCTAATGTGTACACCATTCAAAAAGTACTGACCCCTCGAATATCCGTTTTGAAGATACCATCATGCTATACGGCAATATTCTCGAAATCCAAATTATACAGTAAGTTTACATGCACACTAGCACCACGTAGTGAGATAATTCCGAACTGTTAAGTCAAGCGTCTGGAAGCTCATAATTTTACAACTAACTTTCCTGAAAACAGTAAATTTATACACGATCTAGATCTCAAATACAGGTTATACACAAAGTTCACATGTACACCAGTGCCACATAGCGGATGAGTTCTGAACTAATGTTAACACCATCCTAAAGCCCTCCATCAACCAAACAGCATCGTCCAAGACACCAACTTGCTATATGTCAAAGATCTCGAATAAATTTACATGCACACTAGCGCCACGTAGTGAGATAATTCTTAACTTTTAGGTTTACCATCATAAAGCCCTTGATCTCCTATATACGAAGGATCACGAGATATTTTCTGATGAAACAGCAAAGGTCAATGTCCATATATCATTTGAGACCACCATCAAGAGAATCCGCGAATGTCGGGGGGTTTACTGTACTATGCTGTTTTTTTTTTTTTGCTAAAATATGCTGCCTTTCAACGGTCATAACTTTTTCTGGTGAAGTCGGATCGGCACACTTTCATCTGCAAAGTTGTTTGTTTAAGTCTGAGAAATTTAAAAACAATGTTTCTAGAGCATTTACATTTAAGCTGAGGCAGTTCTCAATATATATCAAAATTTAAATTTTTGATGCCAATTTGTGAAGAAAAAAGCATATCGCATGAGGTCAAAATACGATTTTCGGTGGTTTTGGGACCCAAGCTAACGGAAACTGGCATGGAGCTCTTCGGATGTTGTCGACCAGTGTTGCTTGATATTGAGAGGATCTCCACGTCTTTTCCTCATTGTGTTTCGCGAAATTGCCCAAAATCCGTCGGTGTACAACAGATACCGAACCACACAACCACTTGCACAAAAATGACAGTTTTCTATGGGTGTGTATAATTGTTTGAGGTCGTATACACATACAGGGATGATCATTTTTGTGGAGTGCTACACTGATATAAAACCACTACAAGAATCTCTCACTCCTGTTATTTCATTTGTTTACTCTGATAGGATAGCTAAAAAAAAGCTGTTAACATTTAAGGGGGTAAGGGGGTGTATTATTACGTACTGTAGATCCAACATTTCTAACGCACTTTCGTACAAAATGATCCATGTTCAAATTTTCATTCGTTCCACCCATTAATCATGTTCGATCCACCGTACTAGTCCCAGGGAACGTCTTACACAGAAATCTTCTATTTCGCGGTTCTAGGCAGCCGTCTAGATGTTTATTTCCCTACCACCCCGAACCAGTCTAACCCCCGGCGAGCCGCACAAACAAAAATACACCAAAATCATTCTTCTCCCGCCTCCACACCGGTTAATATTTCACTCCCTCGATCGAAATGGAATTAGTTTATCAAACTTTTGATTCGAAGCTACTTGCGTCCCGTCCGCATCCGCAAATCTGTCCCTAGACCATGCTCGGCCATGGGAGAGACAAAAAAGTTCTTCGAATGTAAACTTTTCGATCGAGATTGCTGCCTTTGGGCGGGAGGGGCAGGGGTGGCTGCGAAATTATGTTTTTTTGATTTTATCGCTTCGTCGAAGTGGATCTTCTTCCCGATGAGTTAATACACCTCTTCAAACAACCTAGCTACATTAAAAACCAATTTGGGTGAGTGTCTTTGATCGAGTGGTTCCACTGAAAAAGTAAAGAGCCGGAATGGGGACAGGTGTTCGATTCAATCAGCATTGAATAAAGGGCCGCAAAAATTTACAATCAAAGTGGGACTTGAATGGTTCCATAAAGCGCTCGCTCTCGAAAGTTGATAGAATGGCTGTTGGAAAAGTTCACCGTGCACCTGCGAATTGACCAACAGTAGTTCAGCACCGAAAGCTCCGGTCATCATCGTAAACTGGGGGACCCATGTGGGATGTCGGATATCACGTTCGCTTTAAGTTCTCGGAATTGCTCAGAGCAGGGGATGGGCAGCAGTAACTAAACGGGTGGGTGTGCAACCGAAGGAATGCAACACGAGAGGCTTAGCAGAAAGTCGGTTTCAGGAATCCCCGAGAAAAAGGGTCGGGTTGTGATTTGAGGCTCGGTAGATTTTTCCCCGGTCAGATTATCCTTCTTAGGGAGGAGGAGAGGTGATGCATGGTTGGGCGTTATGGATTCCAGCAGGCGAAATTCCATTACTGAGAAAATCTTTTAAAATATGGCATTCTTAACTGGGTTTGGAATGGGACGGTGGGTTGGGTGCGGGGTGAAAATGTTAAGTTTTTGGGTAAGGTCGCTGTGATGGGTTTTTGTTTGGATTTATCTGAGCTTCGGAAATAATTTAAATCGGCGTAGGCAGGTTTGGGACAGTATAGTCTTCTATGAGTGGATATCAACTTGACTACATCTCACTTAATCGATTTATTGACAGTATCAGAAATCTTTCCTTAGACTAACTGTATCATTATTCTTCGAGGTCCCTAGAATACCCAGCTGGAAGTCGTCTTGAATTGAGCACCACGTGCGATCTACTGGTTTCGAATCTACGGCTGTGTTCCAACTTAGAAATGGGGCACCTTCAAATGCGTGTATTTCTTATACTTTTCTTTCAATCGAAAAACATTCTAAGAATGCAACAAGTATATTATTTTATTTCATAAAAATAACTGAAACAAATCATTCACCGTTATTTCGAAATTCGCACACTTTCCTGTTGATGCCGCTCACCAGTCGGAGCACACTTTCTTCAGTCATTGTTTTGGCTAGCTGATTTCACCAATTTTTCATCGGGCCTACGTCACTGGTGACTGCTCCCTTCATCTTCAGTTTCCGCCTAATTATCGCCCAACATTTCTCTATTGAACGGAACTGAGGACAATTTGGTGGATTCAGCTGTTTTGGGATGAACAGGACCCCATCATCGTTGTACGATTTCTTCCATTTTGCCCGCATTTGCGCCGCTTCGTCGAAGTTGCTGCTTTGAAATTGCCCAGTGACTTTCGGTTGGTCAAAATTCCGGGCAATTCGGAGGATTCATTAGCTAGGGGACAAAATCGATCTTGTTGGCATCATGGTTCCGTTTACAGGCAACAACTGCAAATCATGGCCTTCTTCGCGACTTGTCGGCTAACACGAACTTGAATCTTCCCGGCACATCCCAACGTCCAGTCACGATGTAAATATTTTGAACGGTAAGCTGCTTATAATCGGGTTTAACGTATGTTCCGTCATCGATCAAAGTGCAGCCCTTGTGTTTCGACAAAACACGGTCGTACAAGAGCCTTGCACGCTTTTTGGCCACGAAATTCTGCATCATGTGCCGGTTCGGATGTTTACTAGCTATGTACGACTTGTATCCTTCCCTGACGAGGATATTCCATACCGTTTGAAAGTTGGCTTTGTACCTTTCGGCCATCTCGGATCGAAAGACCGGGGTTGGCTTTAACGCACCTTAACACCTTGTTGCGCAACTGACGATCCGTGGTTCCAGTTTTTTCGTAGATCCGCTGATTCCTTTCCACACTCAGGGTTTTCTATTAGGTTTTGAGCACTCGACAAACTGTTGTTTTCGGCATCTTCAGCACTTTAACCAGCTTGTAACCGGACCACTCCGGATTTTCCAGGTGTTTGTGCCCAATATGTTTTTTTCTTTCGAGTTCCATTTGACGTTATTTCTGAACGCGATCGACTACTTTGATCAAAATTGCACCAGTTTTTCTCTATAGAAGTGTAAACAAACCACTGTCATTTTCTATTTTCGATTCCCAACACTAGAGGTATGCTAGCGGCGCTCGAGGGCGTACCAATTTACTTTTATTCAGCCTTTAGATCCGGCCACGGCGTAACTGGACCCTCGTGGGACTTTACGAGGGGTAATATCCGAATATTGAGGCACTAACTTTTGTAGACTTCCGAGTTCATTGTTTTATCCATCACGAAAACTCTGGTTTTTTTTGCCACAGGAACAGATACCTTGCTAAATCATGATTTTTTTTTTCACGAATTTATCCGCCAAAAAAAATTTGAATCTGCCAGGAACCATGCCGCGAGCAGGAACCTTCTGGAACTTGAGCCCCGGAATTTGTTTGAAATCTACTTACGCATATGTTTCATCGTCGATCAAGAGACATCCATCGAGTTTCGTCAAAACTTGGTCGTACAACTTACGGGCCCAAGTTTTGGCCACTGTTTGTTATTTGAGGCTTCTGTTGGGCTGTTAACTTGCTCGGTAACATTTATAAGCTTCTCGGAGACGGATTCGCCGCACAGTACGGTCGGCATTCAGTCTTTTCGCCAAATCATAATCCGAGATTTCGGGATCAGCATTGATTTTCCGAATGACCTTCACCCGCAGTTGACGATCAACGGTTCCACTCCGACGCTTGACACAGTAGTTAAAGTTTCCTTGTACCACGCCACAGTACTATTAGCATAATCTAGCAGTTTTGCCAGCTCTCGAGTTGACGTAGATGGATTATGCAGGTAACTGTATAATTTTTCTTTTCTCTTCCTGCATGATGAATATCTTGCAATCACGTTAGTTTTTAACTGTGACAAAGTAGACCGAGCAGCAATGTTTACAAACTACAAAACGCTGAGAAAAACGTTCATATCCGACCACTTGGAGCACCGCTATCTCTAAAATGAAGTACCCAATTTTGTTTCGGAAATCCTGAATTTATAGTACAGACAAATACAGACATTTCTTAAACTGATATGCTGACTATTGGTGTTTTTGGGCGGATCGTGCTGCAGCTACTAGAGCAGCCGCTTCTGCCGATGGTGCCATGGGTCTGTAGACTCCTATCGACTAATAGATTGGGGTCAACAACACCGATGCCAACTTTCCTTCTAGTTTTTGATCCACCGGTGAAGATCTTCGTGTGATTTTGATATTCTGTCTTGAGACACTCTTGAGTAATGATCCTTGCTGCGGTTTTCCTTCTTAAAGGCATTCTCAATAGTTCGATTTATTTTGACTCTGGGAGATTTCATGGGCTTGGAGCTTGGAGATACTAGGAATAGTAATTCCGATAGCGTTATCAGCTTAACGGCAGCGGGGTTAGTCATGAATGGATTTTTATGCTAGTCGACAGTATGTTTTGACAAACTCCGCAGTTTTTACTGCAATGCTGTAGGTGGGACAGGATCTGAAGACTTCCGAAGGTAATCTTAGCAGTTGATTGAAATATTGGCAGTAGTGGGGTATTAAGTTTTGTTCCAAATAGTTCGACGCCGTAGGTACGTTTTAATGTACACACCGCATTGCTAATTTTCCATTCCATCGGGTATCCTTTGGTGCCAGAGCCTTGATGAAATATATTCGATTACGCAACGCCTTTTTAGTCTTTGAGCCATGTGTCAAGAACTGTCCTCTCCGATAAATACACAGTCCTTGAAAACGCGCAGTTTGTCATACATGTAGGATACACCGTTTCGAAACTGATTGTCCAAACTTAACTATCTCTGCCCAGGTATTTACTACATGTATTGCGGTCGAGAGCTGTCGGCGAACTGTTTAGATTTGTTTGGATGCGGCAACCAGGACAATGTCAGCCGCGTACCCCAAGATCCGAACGTTTTTGGGTAATGTTTCGAAGACTGAATTCATAGCTAGAAGGAACTATGTCAAAGCTAGTGCAGCTCCTTGAGGGACACGATTGTCTTGAGATTGAACCACCGTAGGGAAATGAAGGAACTTTCGATCCTTCAAGTATTCGTTGATATATAATTTCAAACGTTTGCCGAAGTTGATGTGGTTGAGCTGATGTAGTAGGTGTAATCGCCAAGCTAGATGATAAGCCTTCCGGAATGTCCAGTAGAGTAAATTCGAGGTGTATGTTTGTTCGTTTAGCCTCCTCGAGGATTTCGTTCAGCTCAGCGAAGTATGTTGAGGTGCCTTGGCCAGCCCGGAATCTATGCTGCTCCGGATGTAAAATTTCTTACGCTTCAATAAAGATGGTGAGACGATGATTCGTTCTTAGCGATGTAACTTAGAAACGTTATTGATCGATGATTCTCCGCCGGGTTTTCGAATTGAGACATTTATTCCTTCTCTCCAGCGACCCTTTCCTGAAATAATTCGAAAGCATACACACTCAGAAGTTATGAATTTTACACGAGATGTAATTCAAGTTTATAAAAAGTCCGGGAACGTAAAGAAAGATTTCGTGTAAAATAATGTCTCCTAAAACGGACACATACGCAATTCAACGAAAAATGTGTTTAGTTAAATTTATTTTCTCATCTCTTTCAACTCATTCTTATGAGCTAAAAACGCTTGCATGTGTCGGTGTTAGGGGACAGAAATTTACATGACATTTTGGTAGTGTGTAGCTTCCCAGAAGGATATTGTAATCTGCTGGGTACCGAGCCACTCTGGAATTACCGGAAACGAAGAAGCCGATCGAGCAGTTCAAGAAATTGGACACCTGTTTCTCAAAGGAAAATGTTTATTTTAGAACAAATCCATGAGTTTGCTTTATATAAATGAAAATCAACATGCATACGACCGAATTTACGTGAGTTTGAATATTTACTTCCCTATTTATGAAGAACGCACGGACTGCACAACTTTCTCCCTAACTTTTCGTTGTGCTGCAGACCAAATTTTCTTGAAGCAGTCAACAGAACTTACTTCTCTTCCATCTTTCTTAATATGCCGCTTAATTATTGCCCAGTATCTTTCTATAGGACGCAATTCAGGGCAGTTTGGGGGATATTGGCATTGTTCGACAAAAGCGACTTTTTCCTTCCTGAGCATCTTCAACGTAGTAGAAGCATAGTGTGCAGATGCCAGATACGGCCAACACAATGGAGGATCCGTATGCTTTCGGGAGATGGGTGGAAGCCGTTCTTTGATGCATTCTTTTATGTACTTTTCACCGTTGATTGTGCCCGTTGTGAAATATGAAGAACTCTTCAAGCCACGGGAGCAAATGGCTTGCCACACCAAATTTTTCTGTTCGGATGTATCGCACATCATCAGGCACATCTGTCCTCTGCTCAGCGTTAGAAAATTGCGGCCCCGGAAGTGTATTGGTATCCAATTTGAAGTAAGTCTCGTCGTCCATCAAAATGCACCGGTTCGGCTTTTGGAAGAGAACGTCATACAAGTTCCGTGACCGTATTTTCGAAGAAGCTTTCTGTGAATCCATTCTTTTGGGTGCTTTTTGGTTCTTCTAGGTTCTGATATTGTTACGCTTTTTGATATTCTGCACAAGTTCCGACGCTAATGTCCACTTTTTTGGCAATTTCACGAACGGAACACGGTTTATGAGATTTCATATGGCGTACCACTGCCAGCTCCTTTTTCTGGTCCGATGCTCCCGTTTTACGTCCAGATTCCGGTAAATCTTCAACACGTTTCTCCAAACTTCTTAACAATCTTGAACGCTGCAGATTTAGTGCACTTCACGCTTTTTGCCAATTCTCGAAACGACAACTTTTCGGAAAACCATTTTTGCAAAATTAATCTGCGAGTTGATAAGCTGATCCGACCCATCGTTTGAAATTTCTCACTTTTTTTTTCGATTTTTCAAGTGTGTTGTCAAAGTAAACAATGTTTTTAGACACTGAGCGAAAATTTACAAGTTTTAACCCTACACCATTGACAAACAGGGGTCCACTTTATTTAATGAATAGTCGTTGTATTTTTTTTTACGGCTGGCTTCTAGGGCCTGGACCAACCCCCTGTCTCGCCGGAGAACCACCGTGCACAATTTCAGCTTCTATAACAATGAACATATTCTCTCACAGAGGTGAATGAACCACTCTTGGTTTGAAACCTCTCTCTAAAAAAAATCATTAACTCCCTACAGACAACTTGGAAAACTATATGGCACCCCTGGCAGCAGGTTGTTCTGAATTAATTTAACGCTTCCTTGTTGCTTCTTCCCATCTGCCGAGCAACCGGCTGCCAACTTGCCCACAGCGGATAGCAGTATACTTGGTCGTTGCACGTTTCCGGCTGGTTACAAATTAACTACTTGACTTGACTTGACTAGATGTGGGACACTGCAACTGCCTTTTTGAGGTTCCCCTTGACGATTGCCCAGTAGCGTTCGATCAGTCACAGTTGGAGACAGTTTGGTGGATTGATATCATTTTCAACGAAATCAACGTTGTTAGCAGAAAACCACTGTCGAGATGATCTGGCTCAATGGAGGCCAGAACCTGCCAGAAGAGAGGTGGAGTCTCATGCTTCCGATATGGTGGAAGCAACCTCTTCTGTACTTAACTCGTTTTTGTTAATTTCAGCATTTATTGCTCCTTTCGTGTAGAAAATTTAAGATCGCAAGCCACATGAGTGAATCGCTTGCCAAACGAGTACATTCTCACCGATTTTTTTTCCGTCGCAACGGTCGTATCTGCATTTCGGACGCTCTCCCCAACCCATTTGTTGTAGAATTGAGATCCCGGCAGTGTTCACGTACGTTTCATCTTCCATCAAAACACACTGGGAGGGATTGCCCAAAATACGGTTGTATAGCATTGGTGCCCTCATATTGGCAAGGCAGTTCTGCTCTGGAGATTGCTTTGGTACTTACTGCCTTCTGTATGACTTCCGCTGGATCATCCCGATACTGGTCCTGTATTTCTTCATCAAATCACGAGTAGAGGTTGATTTGTTCCTAAATATTATGGTCGACGCTTTGTTCCAATTCTGGTTTGCTGGAACTGGGTATTCGTCCAGTTCTCGGCAGATCTTGAAGCGGACACTGCTCCATCATACTTTTCAATCACTCGATTTACACTTGCTGGATGCACTGTGGCCATCTGATTGTACGTTACATCTTTTTCAGCACACCAAGTGTGCAGAAGTATCTTTTGTACTTCAAGTTCAATCCGCGACATTTTGCAACAAACTGTGATAATGAAAAGAAACAAACAGAATAAGGCTTTTTGAGATGTAAACAAAGCCTAATACGAATACACGCTAAAATAATATGCACTTGTTTGAGCTCAATTAAGTATCAAATTTTTAAGGGCTGTATCGAAAATAAGCTATCCACATATTTTTCTTTCAAATCATATACAAAAATGATGTTTTATTCAAACAAATGGATGATTCTGTATTGTACGGGATTGAACTTGAACATTGTGAAGACCAGATGCAATTAATTCTTTCCCGAACTTGCGAATTTTTGATCGAACATTTTTCATCAAGTTTCGCACAAGTGTTTCATCACATTATTTGCCAGCGTTCGCCCAAATTTTTTTAACTGCTGCATTTTCTCAGCTGCTTTACCAGTTTATATGAAGACTCTCTTCATATTTACTCAATAGCGTTCGATGGGCCGAAGTTGAGGTCAATTTGGCAGATTGATGTCTTTCTAAACGAAATCGATGCCCTTTTCCGTAAGCCAACTGAGAGTTGTTTTGGCGTAATGCGCCTGTGCTAAATCCGGCCAAAAAAGAGAAGGAGTACTACGGTTCTGATATAAAGACAGCAAACTCTTCTGCAGACACTCAGATCGATTGTTTTCTTGGAGGTCGTATAAGTAAAAGCGACTAGTCTAGTCAATGGTCAACTAAGAACTAAATTTATTTCTCAAACTCTTACAGACTAACAATATCATGGCATGCTTAAGTTTGGGGCGATCGTGTTGCTTCGACTACAGTTTCTCAACACTCTTCCTCAATCACGATCCTTTGCAGGCCAATTGATGTTCGTAATCTTTCCAACTTTATTCGTGGTAGCGGCTTAGTAAGGACATCCGCTTCCATGAATTCGGTTGGACAGTACCGAACGCTCAGGACTCCAGAATTCCTCAGGTCCCGGACGAGGTTGTACCTGGTGTCAATATGCTTGGTACGCCGGGTGTCACCTTCATTTCGTAGCATGTTGATACAACTTTGATTGTCCTCCTGGATGAGAACCGGGTACTGGATATCCTCGCGAAGGTCTTGCATCAGTTTGATGATCCAGAGTAACTCCTTGGTTGATTCTGCCAGAGCTACGTACTCCGCTTCGGTTGATGAAAGCGTAACGCAATCCTGTTTCCGTGATGTCCAGCTGAGCGGTCCTCCTCCAAGTTTGAACACAAATCCGGAATTCGATTTCCGATCAGTCCGATCTCCAGCCCAATCCGCGTCTGCATAGCCTTCAAGATTTCCTTTTCCTCCTAGTCTCAATCGCAGGCTGGCAGTACTCTTCAAGTACCGCAGGGCTCGCTTTGCTTCCGTCCAGTCGGTTTCCGTCGGCTTACTTACTCTGCGCCCGAGAATAGACGCTGTAATAGCCAAATCTGGTCTTGTACAAACGGCCACATAAAGCAAAGCACCAACGAGACTTTGGTACTTCTCGTTTGACGACATAACTTCCTCCTCCTTTTGCTTGATGTTGGGGTAACCAGGATCCATCGGTATTGGTGAACCCTTCGCTTGCTCCATGCCGAATCTAGCCACAATTCTCTGAATGTAGCTCTCTTGCAACAGCAGAAAATCTCCGTCCGCAGTCCGTTCCACCTGGATCCCAAGGTAGTTTCTCACATCGCCAAGGCAGGAAATCTTGAATTTCTTCTGCAGGAAAGAGCAAACTCGTTGGTATTCGACGTTCCCATTGGTGACGATCAACATGTCGTCGACGTAGAGTAAAATAAACGAAAGTTCCCCGTCATCGCTCCTCACGAAAAGACAGCTGTCGGCTTCTGCTTGTTTGTATCCGAGCTTCATCAGGGCGTCGGTGATGGTTTTATTCCAGACACGTCCGGCTTGCTTGAGTTTGTACAAACTCTTCCTTAAGCAGCATACTTCTCCTCGATTCCCGGTTTCGTATCCGGGGGGGTTGCTGCATGAAGATCGTTTCGCTGATTTCTCCATACAGATATGCCGTCTTTATGTCAACGTGCTTGACGTCCATCATTCGCCGGGCAGCTACTGCCAAAAGTGACCGGAATGTCGTGTGTTTGGCTACAGGTGCGTAGACTTCGTCATAGTCAGTGCCAAACTTCTGACTGAAGCCCTGTGCAACGAGGCGCGCCTTGTATCTCGCTACATTTCCATGTTCATTCAGCTTCTTTTTGAATATCCACCGGCATCCCACTGGCTTCCGACCGGTGGGCAATTGAACGATCTTCCAGGTGTTGTTTTCCTGCAATGAGGTAAACTCCTCGTCCATGGCTTTCTTCCACTGCTCTCGCTCAGGACCACTCAGAGCTTCCGAGACGGTCCGTGGCTCAGTGATCCGCTGAATGGCAACCTGGCTGAACTCTTCGTATCTCGAAGGTGGTACTCCTTTCGTTATCCGGTTTGAGGTCCTCGGTTCAGTTGGTCCAATCGTTGCGTTGCGGGGACGTTCATCTTTATCGTTCGGTTCAGAGTGCGTGGAATCGCAATCGGTAAACGAATCAATCGTCTCGTTTTGATCATCATCCTTCTCCGTTTCGAAATCGCACTCCTCCTCAAGTTCCGCTGGCTTACTGAGAACGCCCCCTGCAACGAAAGGAAAATTATTAGTTTTGGGAATAGCATCCCCCCCAACACGGCATTCTATGCTACTTCCATTGTCTGATGCTTCATCCTGAACGCTGCTGTTTGTTGTTAAGAATCTTGCATCCCTGCTGTTAACGATGCGTCCTGTCTTCAAGTCCAGAAACCGGTATGCTTTTTGCTGCGTCGAATATCCCACAAACGTCATTTTCTGCGCCGTTGAGTCCAGTTTCGTTCGATTCTGCTTGGGAACCCACACGTACGCCTTGGTGCCAAATATTTACAAATGGTCAACATCCGGTTTCTCGTTCCACCATGCCTCGTAAGGTGTCACCTTGAGTGCCGTGGTAGGAAGGCGATTTTGGATATAAGTTGCCGTGTTCACAGCATCGGCCCAGTATCGTAACGGAAGCTCCGCATCCAACAGCATGCACTTCGCCATCTCGTTTAGGGAACGATTTTTCCGTTCTGCAACTCCATTCTGCTGGGGTGTGTGGTGTGGTGAACTGCTGCCTGATGCCCTCTCGTCTACAAAAATCTTCCATTGCTCCATTCTTGAATTCACCTCCATTATCAGAACGAATGATTTTTGGCGGCCGGCCGAAAGTTGTCTTCATCTCCATCACGAATTGTTTCAGTCTCTCTTCAGCGTCGGATTTCTCGCGCAGGAAATACACGGTTGTGTAACGAGAAAAATCATCGATAATAGTCAGGTAGTAGCGGCATTTATTCTGCGTGACATTTTTCATAGGGCCACACACGTCGACATGGACCAAATCCAACGGTTGTTTTGATTTCCTTTTGGATTGCTTCGGGAACGGAAGCCTCGCAAATTTTCCTTCCAGACAGCACTCACATTGAATTCGCAATCCACAGTCTTCGATTTGCAAACCAGTCGCCAGATTCTTCTGCACCAATTCCTTCACGGCATTGTTGTCACGGTGACCCATCTTTCGGTGCCACGTGTGCTGGCAGTTGGTTGTGTGGCATTTCCCTTCCGCCTTCATCGCGTTGTAGACGTTCTTCAATACGTATAGTCCATCAGAAACGACTGCACCAGCTGCAACCTTTTCGTCCTTCAGAATCGTGCATCCTTTTGAATCGAAAATTACTGTCCCATTCTTCATCACCAGTTTTCGTACCGAGATCAAATTTGACTCGAGGCTCGGCACGTAGAGTGTATCTGTAAGGATAACCGTCATATTTTTTCCTTCCAGATCACAGCAAACAACACGGCAAGTCCCTTTGCCCTTCGCAACTGTCATTTTGCCGTCGGCGAGTGCCACATGTTCGGTGATAGTTTCATCCAGGTCCACAAAAAAATCTTTTTCAGCGCACATATGTGATGTCGCCCCGGAATCGACGACCCAGCATCCTATTGTTCCTGATCTTCTCGCCATAAAAGTGGTTTCGCCTCTCGGATCTGCACGAACCGTCTTCACTGTGGACGCGGTTTTTCGATTTTTCTTGTCGCTCCGGTTCGCTTCTTCTCGGTCACTGGCCAGCTTCCGACAATCTCGCTTCTTATGGCCCGGTTTTTGGCAGTAATGGCAAATAATTGGCTCCTTACCAGAAGCTGCCCGCAGACCGGTCTCGTTGCTATAGTTACCAATTTTCGTTACCTCATCGACGAGCTTCGTTTTCACCAGTTCTAACGTGAGCTCGTCATCAGCTCTGCTCTCGAGTGCGGTCGTCAGCGTGTTGAAAGACTTCGGAAGGCTGCTCAAAACTAAGGCAACCTGTAACTTATCGTCCAGTTTCAGTCCTGCCACCGATAGACGTTCGAAGACTTCTTCCATCTCGACGACGTGCTTCTCGATGTCCTCACCTTCGCTGTATCGTTTCGCTATCAGGTTCCGTAGATAGGACACCTTGGAAGTTAAAGTTGGCTTCTCAAAGTGGTCCTTCAACTTCTCCCAGGCTTCACGAGCTGTCTTCGTCTGCTTGATGAGGCTATGTTGACTGCTCTCCATCAAGAGCCCGATCGTGGCTCGTGCTCGCTGGTCCCCGAAATCCCAGGCTTCAATCGCTGCTACATTTGCACGTGGTTCCGCAGCCGCATTTGCTCCTGGTACCGCGGCTGCAACTGGTCTCGTTCCTGCCACGAATTTCCACAGGTCTTCCCGGATCATCAACAATTCCGTGCTGAATTTCCAGCTGGTGTAGTTGGATCCATTTAACTTCGGTATCTGGATCTTTTCCATGTCAGCTGAAACTTTTTCTTCACTGTTGACTCGCGTTGCTAAGCACCTAGTGCTGGGCCCATAACCTCTTGGAGGTCGTATAAGTAAAAGCGACTAGTCTAGTCAATGGTCAACTAAGAACTAAATTTATTTCTCAAACTCTTACAGACTAACAATATCATGGCATGCTTAAGTTTGGGGCGATCGTGTTGCTTCGACTACAGTTTCTCAACATATAGATCATTGCACGATGGCGTCATCAATGCATTTTTGACAGTTCAGGGAGCTTGTTTACGTGGACTTGGAATATTTTCGGTAAGATCGGTTTTAGATTTTGTGCTCTAAATTTATAACGATTGAAGTAAAATTGCCGAAAAACAGACACCAGTGCTTATTTTTACATCATTTCCTGAATCTAATCGTACAGAATCCGGAAAAAGCCAATGAAAAATTTTGTTTGAGCGGATCAAATTCTAACATCTTGTAAACAAGCTCCCTGAACTATCAAAAAAGTGAGGTTAATACATTCGGTGAAATGATCTATAATAGTGGCTCATACTCTGAGAAAAATTTCATCGTTGTACCGACAATTAAATATGGTCAGGATGAGATCGCATATATGGTTCAATAACAATGAAAATGGTAAGGCGCCGTGCATGGTGGTTTTGGTTGAGTGGTGACAGGACATGTGAGATATGGGATGTTGGATGTTGTTTTTTTTTGGTGGGGTGGTCAGTGGTGGGTCCAAACAATAGAATTCCCCCCAAACCAGATAATGGTAAATTTGATATCATTTTGTGGGGGGCGCTGTGTGTGTGTTATAGATCATTGCACGATGGCGTCATCAATGCATTTTTGACAGTTCAGGGAGCTTGTTTACGTGGACTTGGAATATTTTCGGTAAGATCGGTTTTAGATTTTGTGCTCTAAATTTATAACGATTGAAGTAAAATTGCCGAAAAACAGACACCAGTGCTTATTTTTACATCATTTCCTGAATCTAATCGTACAGAATCCGGAAAAAGCCAATGAAAAATTTTGTTTGAGCGGATCAAATTCTAACATCTTGTAAACAAGCTCCCTGAACTATCAAAAAAGTGAGGTTAATACATTCGGTGAAATGATCTATAATAGTGGCTCATACTCTGAGAAAAATTTCATCGTTGTACCGACAATTAAATCATGGTCAGGATGACTATCGCATATAATGGTTTCAATAACCATGTAAAAGGGGGGGTTCCCCCCGGGTATGGGGTTTTTGGTATTGGTATGGGAAAAAGGACTATTCCGACGTTAAAGGAAAAATTGACTATTTTTAATGGTAGTTTTGACCATGATCATAGTCGGTTCAAAATCACTATACTGCAATAGTCATCCTAACCCCCAATAATGGTAAAATTGACAATCAAATTCCTCTCTGTGTAGAAGCGAATTTTACCAATAGAAGGGTCCAGTGCAGATTTAAAGTAATGCTTTGTTCAGACTACAGACTTGTAACATAATATTCCTGGTGCAGTTGAAAACCGGAATATAGCAGTCGCGCCAATCGCTTTTACTCCCGTTCCATAAGTCCAAACAATAGCGCATCTAGTGCACTGTATGGCGCATCTGATGCGCTATACAGCGCACTAGATGCGCCACTGTTTGAATTCATAGAACGGGAGTAAAATCGATTGGCGCGACTGCTATATTCCGGTTTTCAACTGCACCAGGAATACAAGGGTGTTTTGCTATCTACAAGGAAAATGTCATCAAAATAGTCTTGTATTATGTTACACCGCTGGGTAAAAAAAAGAATACCACCATAGACTAATGCCTTGTTCAGACTACAGAGTTATAACATGTTATAAAGGTTGTCAAATAATTTCAACATGAAAAACGTCATCAAGATAGCCTTGTATCATGTTACAACTCTGTAGTCTGAACAAGGCATAACTCTGTTGCTACCATATAAAAAACATGATACATAAAATAAAAAAAAATAGTTTGTAGGTTAGTAGTTGACAAAACCAAATGTAGTCCGGGGTTGTAAAACATTTTATTCTTATTTTCAAACAAGTCTCTATTAAACTACTCACATATAATGCAGCATTATACACGCTTTTTATTTCAAGTTTATACTAAGTGATTATAAGAAGTTGCCGTTTAAACGAAGCTTAGTGTCAACCAGGCGAATGTCGATGTAGTGTGAACTTTAAACTAGTTTAGATTATTTTCTCTAAGTAAGTAATATAGGTTGTAGTCTGAACGGAATACTAGTTGAATTACTCATTTGATTATTGTTTAATCCAATACAACCATGCACAGAATCACCAAACTGCCGGCATGTATGCGGGCAATGTTTTGATTGAGCTGCATGCACTTTACATTAGTATGGAACCGCCTATATACATCCTCCATACTACGTTAGCCACATAAAAAACTGTCAGAAGCTGCTCCAGAAAAAAAGATCCACAGAGCATAAGCGGCCGTCGCGTCGAGTTCTTCGCGTGCGGTGGATTTCCGAAGTAAAAGAGTGAAAAAAATCAATCGCCGCCAAGTTGGGTTCGAAATGTAGAAGGATGGATATTCGGATAACCGATCATCTGGCAGATTCAACCTGATCAGCTTCAGTTTCCCTTCAAACTATCTTCTCGACTACCCAAAACCTTAAGAGTATCTTATCTTGCTAGTGTTTTTTTTTCTTCTGGTGTTGGATTTTCGTTGTCTGCTGTGTCTTGTCGGTCGCTGGTTCTTCGGCTTTCAATGCGTTAGTGGCAGAGCGCTTCCGTCCTATCAAAAATCGTGGAAAGTAAGTAATTACTCGTTGATAAGATGGCAATTCGACATGAAGTTTTCATAAGGGCCAATGTCGCAAACGTAAACGATGGCTTCTTCCGCAAATTTCTCGAGAATGCTAACTTAATCATAGTGAATCAACACGATGATTGTACAGAAGAGGAGTTCCTCTTAACAATAGAAGTGGTAGTTTACTTGAGCGAGTTAGAATTTTCAAGAAATTGGCGGAAGAAGCCATTGTTTACGTTTGCGACATTGGCCCTTATGAAAACTCCATTTCGCATTGTCGATTATGACCTAAAACATCATTCCTTCCAGGCGCATTGGTGCAGTACTTCTTACAACATCAAATTGTGATATCGTTTTTAGTGTGGAAGAACGAGTGAGTGAGATAGCATGATTAAGTGTCGCATCTCGTTACGGCAGGTGTACGCGTTCGTGGCCTATTTCATACTGCTGGTCTATCTGCTGTGGCCGGGTCGTTTCGCCAGCCGATATGAGTACATTGAGGGAGAGGAGATCTACGAGCAGCTGGTACGGAAGACAACCAAGAATGTGAGTCTGATGCGGAATGGAATTCGGTGTGATTACAGTGATGTACTTGAAGAAAATTTGTACCTTTATCGGAGGCCTTTCACCGAAGAGATTATCAACAATAATGTTAAGCTGGGTGGCGAATGGTACCCGGAAGACTGTCTTCCCAGTTTCAGTACTGCTATAATTATTCCGTACCGCCAGCGTGAGAGCCAGCTCAATCAGTTCCTGATCTACATGCACAACTATCTGCGACGGCAGAAGATTCATTATAGGATATTCGTGATCGAGCAGTACGATCCGAAGCCCTTCAACAGGGCCAAGTTGTTCAACATCGGTGCGGTGGTAGCGATGAAGCTGGACTATCCGTGTCTGGTGCTGCAAGACGTAGATCTGTTGCCGATGCAGCTGGGCCATCTGTATGCGTGTACTCAAAAGCCGAGACACATGTGCTCCAGCTTGGATGCATTCCGGTACAATCTACCCTACCGGGGTCTGTTTGGCGGTGCGGCTGCGATCCAGTCGAATCAGTTTATAAAGGTAAATGGGATGTCCAACATGTTTAGCGGATGGGGCGGAGAGGATGACGATTTCTTCGCGAGGCTGAAGAATAAGGACATAGACATTTGTCGATTCAGTCCGGAGTACAGTCGGTATACGATGTTGAAGCACCGTAAGGAGGAAGCAAACAAGGACCGTATTGCGTTTCTGAGGAACGGACACTTGAGGTATCACTCGGACGGATTGAACTCGCTGGTGTACAAGGAGGTGGGCTTTAAGCTGCATAACTTGTTCACTCACGTGCTGGTGGAGACGTAAGCTTGAGGATATTGAGGATGTAAGTTAGAGTGTGGATAGCACGCGCGTAGGCAATTGTTGGGTACGAATCTGTATTTAGCTTATTTATTTTGAAGATTACCTACACTCATTCAATTACGATATAGCTTACAATAAGATTAAACTAAGTGAACCATTTTATTAGTAATTATATTTTAGGGGGGGAAAGTAGGAATCTTTGATTCAGTTTGCGAAATCGCAGAGGAACACAATTCTGATTCTTACGGTAGTATGTGACACAGAAATCATGTGTTAATTTGCCTTAGCAGGTTTGATGGTGTTTCGTATTATTCTAACTTTTGTAAAATCTTTCGTAGGTTATTTTGCAGCCTCAAGTTGAAGCTTCTTGTAAGAGATTTGACATTCTGATGGGTTAAACATAGAATACCAAAAAGCAGTTTATCAAATCGTAGCTAAGGCTTTACCATATACCAGCAGATTCATTGCCTCGTCAATATAAAATGGTTTTGATTATTTTTGGGAGTCAGTTTTACGACAAATGTTTATTTTTCTTAAAAAGTTGTGGACTTCAGGAATCCTTTCTCATAAAAAATTGTCGATCAAAATCCGACAAACAGTTTGTTTTAATAGTTGATGGGAGAATCTTTCATCGCCTACACTGCAGCAATTAACATCATTAGGACCTTAACTTGGTCTGTTGATGCATAATTACAAAACACTACGGTAGGCTGGGCACGGTGGACGACAGTCCGGTTAAAAAAGTCCTCGAGACCGAACCGACAGACACATGAAGTATAGGAAAAGTAAGGTGGATTCAATAAGTTGAAGGTGACCTTCGTTTGACCTAAGCCCCTTCGTTGGGGCTTCGTTGAAAATGATCACACCTTTTCCCGTTTCTGAGCGACCCGGAGCCGGAGCCGTCATCGAAAAAAGTTTACTTTTGTATAACGGATCCGCCTCGTTAGGAAATGGGAATAGCAGTGGATACCACTGAACCTTTTGGTTTAGTTAGGGCCATGCACCCCTGCCCTAACTTCTAGTTTCATTAATGCGACTAGGCAGGGATCTCACCTGAATGGGTTATGCAGCCTTTTGACAATGTTCTTTGGTCGGAATATTTACGCTCTCTTTAGTTTTTTCCGGCTAACTGCAAAACTATCGATGAGCCGGTTGTTGCTTAAAATGGTGTAACAACAAATTATTTGACAGAAAACTCAGATTGTAAATCTTTAGGATATTTGACGTTTCCCGAATTTATTGACTACTGCTTGGGTATCGTCCGCTGGATGGTCATGGCCAACTCTGAGACCTAATGGCTGGCCCACAATTGATACGTTGCGGATGCGTTTCCTATAGGTTTTCTGCCAAATTAACGTCAACGCATCTGCAACGTATCAATTGTGGGTTAGCCATAAAGGGTCACCCACAATAGATACGTTACGTTGGCGTGGTGCGTTCGTGGAAATTTGACAGAAAACCTATGGGAAAACTGTCAAATTCACGCAAACGCAACGTATCAATTGTGGGCTAGCCATAAGAGAAAGCAAGTTAGTAAAACGGATCTACTGCTAAGTGTTCGGCTTGCAGTTCAAAACTGGAAAATTTGACTGGCGACCAATCTATTTTATTCCCGTTATGTACGTCGGAAGAATTGTATAGCGCATCAGAAGTGCGCTGTGTATCGCATCGGATGCATAACACAGCGCACTACTTCTGGCGTTTAACGTACAGAATGGGAGAAAAACAGGGGGGCAATCATTAAGGATTTCACTGAAGCTTATGCTTTGTTCAGACTACAGACTTGTAATATAATGCCTTGTTCAGACTACAGAGTTATAACATGTTATAAAGGTTGTCAAATAATTTCAACATGAAAAACGTCATCAAGATAGCCTTGTATCATGTTACAACTCTGTAGTCTGAACAAGGCATAATACAAGGGTGTTTTGAAAAGTATCTACAAGGAAAACATCATCAAGATAGCGTTGTATTATGCTACAACGCTGTAGTATGAACACAGCATTACATGGATTATAGTATCACTGTGATGAAAACATGGCTAGTTCTTCCTAATGTCTTGTTCAGACTACGCAGTTATAACATGTTACAAAGGTATCTTGATGACATTTTGCTTGTTAATAATTTTATGACAACTCTTGTATCATGTTATAACTCTGTAGTCTGGCGAGAACATAACATTATAAACTTTCATAGACAATGACATCTACCGTTTTTTCCTGGGATCTGCTTGCTCCCACAAACAAAATAGCAACAGAAACAGATACAGGGAGTAAATTACCTTCCCGTCGGTAGTAGACATAGATGTTAGCAACCTGGCATATCCAGGAAATTTACGTTTTAAGTCATTGTTTAGAATTGTTACTTTCGACCTTTTGACGATTTTGTCTAGATATGAAGCGAGTGTGAAAGAGTTAGTTGATTTGTTCTGTCATACTCAATTTTTGAGTACAATTGTATACTATCTCTTTTTCTCTCACGGATATGTTACTCAATTTTCGTAAAAAGTGGATCTACTCAATTTTATGAGTAGATCCACTTTTTACGAAAATTGAGTAACATTTCCGTGAGAGACAAAGAGGTAGTATACATTTGTGCTCAAAAATTGAGTAAAATGAAGCGGGAGTGTATCGTGCTTTGGCATTGATAGATTTGTTTTGATGGGCCATATTTCGATAAAGATTTTTCATTAGGGCATAACTGACAAACGTAAACAATGGCTTCTTCCGTAAATTTCTCGTAATACAAAATCATCCAAATCTATCGAATAGAAGGACTCTTGTGAGCATGAGCATGAGCATGAGCATGATTGACAGCCCGAAGTTGCTACTCCGTTATTGCCAGATCAGCTGTTATTACACAGAGAACCAAAAGATGACGCTTGGGACTAGCATACATCCTCAATGTGTAAAAACTGGTGATCCCAAACTAAGGCAATATCGACGGCAATGCAGGTCAAGTTGGGAATGGGAAGGAATATGTTGATTTGATACTCGCTTTATTAGAAGCCGAGAACACTTCTGCACTTCCACGAGAAATCACAGGGATCTTGAATAAAATGGTTGGGTTTGCAGCGGGTTCCGAGATTATGGGTCGAGTGACTTGACCACTAGTATATATCAACACTTGTAAATAGGAAAGCTTAAAGGCGAACAAGAACAACGTCGTGTAAAACAAAATCCATTCATTAGTCAACCTTATGAAAATTAGAACATCGTTCATAAGTTGAACCTTATGAAATTCTTAAGATTATTTGGCTCAGTGTAGATGCAAGCGGACGACGATTTTCTAGAAATTAGATGATTCTCCTTCGAATGTTGAGCAACTGATAATACGCGAAGTGAATTGACCTCCCGTTCAAATTAAAATGCATGCTGTATGAAAAATCGTCATCCCAAAATGGTATGCGTATTGCACTGGAAAAGCCCTATAACGCAAATCATTTGAAATATGGATAAAATACATTCTGTTTTACATCATTCAGTAAAAACCTATCAATCGCTATCATAACTGGTACCAGCACGAATAAAGAATGGAAACCCGACTGTTACAATTGAAGTATTGGAGAAATGTCTCCTGACTCTTCCGATTTTGAACTCCCGTGGCCGTCCATAATTAACGGTAGTGGGATGTGAAATGTAAAACAAATTAATTTCTTCCAATTGAATTCATATTATAGCTAGAAGGCTGATGATGAACTCAGTTATGAAACAAACATCATATTGAATATGGTTGAGTGTCATATGAAACATGGATGATCGTCATACGAACCTTACCATAAGACTATCATCCGAATGCTTTTCGTTAAGGGGCACAATCGATTTACTTTTCAGACGGTCTTGGGATGATGTTTGGGTTCAGTGTAGGCCATCCACGCAAACCAATACCATCATCATGGAGGGAAAAATTTCCCCTACACTTTGATGCTGTAAGTTTGCGTGTGTAGCCTTCGGCTTGCGAGAAAAAGGGCTCATAAGTGATAGTTTACAAATGTTGATAGGCCCTATTCTATTGTTGGTTTTCCAACAATTGCCAGATGTCCAAAATTGTCAAAACATGTGAACTATGGTGCATCTATATGTGATTGACAGCGATGCAAAGCTCCTGGAGAAAAACGATTACCGCCAGTTGAATTTTCGATCGATCATTGCACGAAATGTATTAACCTCACTTTTTTTTTATAGTTCAGGGAGCTTTTTACGAGGTGTTAGAATTTGAACCGCTCAAACGAAATTTTTCATTGGATTTTTCCGTATTCAGTATGATTAGATTCAGGAAATGATGTAAAAATAAGCACCGGTGACTGTTTTCCGGCAATTTTACTTTAATCGTAATAAATTTAGAGCACAAAATTGCAAACCGATCTTACCGAAAATATTCTAAGTTCACGTAAACAAGCTCCCTGAACTTTCAAAACTGCATTGACGACGCCGTCGTGCAATGATCTATTATTGAACAGCAAGGGGAATTACTTTCAATGAAAACCTCGATACCAATGCGGGCAAGTTCTCAACAAGCACATGATAGGAAAGCAAGTTCATGAAAGAACAACTTACTGCACACGTATTGGCCTCGATAGGTCAAGTGTTGAAAAAAAAACACGATAACGTTACTATCAAATGCGTTCCAATGATGCCCCAAAGATAACACCAGCTATCATAAACACTTCAATTTGGCTAATAATTTATGTCAACTTATTAATATGTCACACCAACAGCGTTATCCAAATTGTTAAGGTTGATTGATTTCGTTTGATAAGGGGTAAGCAGCAATCCATTGATAAGCAGTTCAGGTTCAATCTAGCGATAACGATACCGAGTGTTTGATAATTAAATGACGACTTCATATTATGAGTCTTAGCTGATAGTGGGAAGGCAATTTTAACGACCCTCTGTGACAAACAGTGATGGATAAGTTCATGATTCATGTAGTCACTAATGTCGTTTTTGTTTTTGCAGCGTAGCTACACCGGTTAGTGCATTACTTCCCGTCGAAAAACGAACAGTTCTGGTGCAGCCCACGGTTGTCAGGATTTTCATGTTCGTGTTTGTGGTGCATCCACACCGGTGTCGCATTTTTTGCACTGAAACTGTTCGTGTTTTCTTTGTAGTAACACTGGTGCATTGACTGGTAAACTTCAATGCAAAAAGTGCAACACCAGTATTATAATAGCTACACCGCATAAACCAAATCGACATAAGTAACGTTGACAGCTCTGTTGACAGGTGGGATTCAAAATTTTCTATTTGAGATTTTATGGAAGCATACAATTTTAAACATACGTTGCCTTAGCGGCAAAAGTGAAATAGCGGAACAAAAGAAAGAAACATGCTGAGTGATTGGGCACTAAAAACTATTGTTACACTATAACCTTTAGTTTCGGGTGAAAATAAGAAAATAAAATAGTATAGTACTGAAAGGACGCGATAGATGATTCGAACCATGCAATAGTTGTAAAACATAAGTTTTTGATTATCAGTTAATTTATTGAATTCCAAACCAAACCTAGAACGTAAGTAGGATTTTCAAATTTGCAATTAAAAGAGCACAGAGAAGAAAAGAAATCTAACCAACTAATCCAGTTTTATGCTCTTACACGCGCTTGATGAAAGAATTAAACTATATCTGAACCCCACACCCATAAACTAGAAGGAAGAAATGCTTCAGTTTTCTCTTACTCTAGAAACACGAGGAACTCACTTAATGAGAACAATAATCTTAAAACATACAAGCAAACCAACAATATCATCTCAAACGTTAAAACTTTGATAACAATGTTAATTACTGCTGCAGCAGCGATCGGCACTTGCTACTCTCCACTTGATGACTTGATCATTAGAATTTAACATGAAAGAAGAAAAAAAAATACGCGAAGAATTAGGGAGGATTGATTTAAACGTACATTTTTTTTTTAACTTTGAAATTAGATGAAGAAACTCATCGGTCTCGTTATTTGAGGCAATAAATATATGATATTATAAATTGATAGATCAATACACTGACCGAGCCGAGAAGCGTATAAGAAAAAGTCAATAAATAAAAGCATCTGATATTAATTGAACATTTTTGTTTTAATTTCAATTACTAGCATTACCCCAAGATTAAAAAAATACATTGACACACTCTATGACCCAAGCTTTCCTTGTAACTGAGGAAAGAATTTTAACTGTAACTGGGGAGACTTAAAAAATTATGAAGAGCTTTTGAGTGAGTTGAGTTATTTCCTTTTAATTCCGTTATTATTGCTTATCCTGTGACCGCGTCCTTCCAGCAGTAGATACATGGTTTCAGCAATGTACGGCGAAGTGGGGTAAGATCGCCATACAGGGATGCGCTAGATGAGCACACGCCCTGTTGTTCAAATTATGCATAAATCCAGCAAATAAAAACTGCAAATCAAGCTGAACAATGCATTAGGTCCTAAGTTACATTGAGAGATTATCTTCGTCGACTTTCTCTTTGCGTGCCTACGGCTATGCTAAAACATTTTTAATTGAATTCAATTAACTTATGTTAGAGGAATAGAATTAAATTCAAGCTGAATATTCAGTAAATTTTTTAAATTTATGTTGCGCACTTCAAATCCACGGCTAAACTATAATTGACAATCAATAAGAAACTAGCGATTCAAAATTGATTCACTGCTTTAGAACCTCATTGGTCCCCGGCGTCGATGGTTGTAGTGGTAAGCGTGACTGCTACTTGGCACCCCAGTGGGTTTGGGTTCAATCCCAGTCGACGTCGGTGGTTTTTCTGAGGCGAAAAAATCTGGTCACGTCTTCCTTCGGAAGGAAGTAAAGCCGTTGGTCCCGGCTCATATTCATGAGTCGATAGGTAGGGTCCAGGTGGTGGAGTCGTCTTCTGGCGTCGGTGATTGTCACCATGTGAGGAAATAGGCCGACGGATTATTTTGCCTTGTTCAGTCATTCCGTTGTCCCTGTGTTCCACACAACTCATTCACACCACAGCAAAGCACATATCTGGCTATTCAAGCGTCAAGAGGTTTTGATTGCTTGACTGAATGTTCTGGTAACCAGTCATTCATTTTCGCGTTCGTGAGTGATTTTTTCTGCCACAGGATATTTTTTTTTCAAATATACTCGAACATGGCTGAAGGCGAAGGAAATTTCTCGAATGTAAAGGAAGCCAAAACACGAAGCTGTAGCAAATGATCTATGGCCGAAAGTGGGCTTCGTGGTCAAGCGGTTAGTGGCGTCTCCCGTCGTTCAAGCGATTGCCATGAAGTAAGGGTTTGATTCCCGCTCCAGCCTGTGGAACTTTTCGCAAAACGAAAATGTCCAATCTGGTCCACTGGGTGTCCGTTGTAATTCGCTCTATGTTTGATGTTCAGACGGTGTAAATGTCTTTTCTTTCCATGAAATCGCTACAGAGTTTGTGGCTTGAGATCTATGAAAATAAGTGCAGGCAAAATACAATGGTGTTTCCACTTCATTGATTCTTCACATGAAGGACTGTTCTTTCTTCTTCACGGTAGAACGTTGAAATTTAAAGAGTTGTTTGCGCTCATTTACAAATGCTAATAACTTAATAAATGCTCATTAGATATTCAAGATGTTTACATCAATCGATTGGAAATTTTCCCTATCTATTCAATTATCAAACATTATCCGTTAACAATTTCAAGCTATTGAAAATAACCAAAATATGAGGTGATGTCTTATAATGCCGATTTTTCAGAGTAAATTTGCTAAATGAACTCAATTTTACTATCACAGATTTCAAATGTAAGCAAGGGAGGTCTCATATGCAGCAGTGAACGATATAAAACGGGTACACCTTCGCAAATTTACTCATTCGTGTTGCAGTGCTGGAGCTGTGCGGAGCATCGAGCCAGTATGGATTGGCAGCTGGCGCCGGGCGATAGCATGTACCCTGGAGGGTGCACTAGCTTCATTCAGTGGAGCGGCAAGACGCCAATTTGGATTTGGCAGCTGGCTGTGGCAAGCACCATAGAAAGTGCACTGGCGACCTACCAATTGGTCAGGTAGCTGATTGCGCTGCAGTCTGTTGTTACCGGGCCGTTGGCTAGGCAACCGTTGCTAGGCAGCCATACATTATGTGCTAGGTGTGCTAGGCAGTCGGTTGCTTGGGCAAATAATGTCTTTGTAGCGGTGGGTGCTACCGCTAGGAGCGAAATAAGGTGCTCGTGTGTGTGTGATATTTGGTACACATCTTTTGGTAAGGCGCAGAGAGGGTTTTAATTCAAATGCGGACCATTTTCAATTCCGTCCTTTTCAGGACGACCAATTTAATTTTGAGAGAGTTTGATTGATTTGAATGTTTGGTTCTTACCGATTGGATGACAGCGGTGGCTAAAACAATATTAGTTATCTCTTTGTTGCACCTTTCTTCTTCTTTAGCATTTCAAGCTTATTGCTTGCACAATTAGCTTATTGCTTGCTCTCAACTTAGTGTTCTAAATGCATTTCCACAGTTATTAATTGAGAGCTTTCGATGCCAAGTACCATTTTTGCATTAGCATGATTGTGTGGCAAGTACAATCATACGCTATGCCCAGGGAATCGAGAAATTTTGCTTTACGAAAAATTCCTAGACCAGACCAGGAATCGAACCCAGCCACCTCCAGCATGGTGTTGCTTTGTAGCTGTGCCTTTACCGACTGAGCTAAGGGAGGACCCTCTTTTTTTGCATACCTTGAGCATTTTGTACAATTTACAAATGGCTACGGTCACGAAAAATTGAAACACCGAACGCTAAGAATTCGATTGTTTCTTGATTGATTTATTTTTGAGACTTCTCTAATCAAGAAATTTATACGATTGCCATTCTATTTGCTAAGATATATAAAATTTTACAAATAAAAGATTAATATCGCATATATATTCATCAATCGGTGTGTGAACATTTTAAAGAATGTTGCGTTCTGGCATGTTTCAAGAAATTCCCTATCACGGACAATGTTTTGATTCTCGAACATGCTCATTTCAATGAGTACTGTTATGAATAGTTATTCTATTGTGTTAACGATTCGCGTTGGATATCGTTTTACCAACAATCAATATGCAACTAGCGATTTAAAATTGGTTCACTGTTGTAGAACCCCTTGGTCCGAAGTAAACCTTGAAGCCAGCACCTAACTACACATATTTGCGCCTTTATTTTGATTTGCTGTGTTATTTTGACAGAATATTTGAGGGTGTGTTCGTGTGAGTTCATTATTAGGGGCGTATTATTATGCTTGAGACCGAGCTTGGGACCGATGTGCTAGTATTGACTGAGCCAAGAAAAAAATCGTAATTGTTCGGGACCTACTGGTCTTAGGGTAAGTCTATGGTTTTACTTCTAGGAAGAAATAAGTTTTGAGAAACTGTGAAAGGGTGAATAAGTGCAATGCCTATTCGTTTTGATGCCAGCCGTTTGCGCAAATTTCGGAAGCGCGTTAAGATCGAACATTAGAAAAATCCTCCGAATTGACCATGTACCGATGCCGAGCGAACTCGAGGTTATCGGGCGAAACTAAAAGTAACCAGAGGTAATGCATTGCTAACTACTGGTCGGAAAGCTAGAGAAGGGCCTTAAACTCGAGGTGGGAAATAAAATCAAGTGGTCAACCAGCTTGACAAAGTGCAAATGCTTTCTAAAGAATGTACAATAAATTTTTGCTAATATACTCACTATCTTATGCTGGTCTAACGATCTTTGGAGGACAAACATCAACGCTATTTAAAGCTTTATCAAATATCGATAGATTTTCGAGATTACATGATAAGGATAATGGTCTCCAGCTGGTCGATCATATCAACACAATCACTACAGGCAGCACAATTGTTGCCCATTCATCATACTAACATTCAAACCAAAAGTTACATTCCACGGCTGCCAAATAATTTTTAAGAAGCGAATCATAGCATGTTCTAACATACTTTCTCACTTATTTATGCTAACCCAACGTACCATTAGAACAGTACACTACGAAACTAATCAAACGGGTTAACGTAGTCTACGTCAACCGGTCGTGTGTTAAACACAACCCCACTGATTTTTTTTAAATAGCGTACAGATTGGGCCGAATAGTATCAGATTGTTACGAAGCTTTGTTCACGCGTAGGGTTCATTGATACCCGGATAAAAATAACCATACAATTACAACAAAATAATATAAATTAACAGTAAAATCTATTTCCAATAATAAATCTTATTGTTCATGAATCAGATATATGAAAAATGCATACTGTCAATACAATAGATTTACCATTCACTCCATATGCTAAAATTTTCCACAATTGTGAAACAATACAATTAATAGTGATTGACTCAAATTTCTTCGTGAAAAAATGAGTTTTTCCATAGTTAAGATACATAACAACTCCGCATTTCTATTGTCGATGTCTCAATTTACATTAGATTCTATTGTAGAAACAGTAAGTCCTAATGTTATCTTATCTTCGCTAACAATACGATCAATTGTACATACTATTGATTATATTGTATGGTTACAATACATTTTAGTGTAAATCTATTGTACTTTTTTATTCCGGTATATGAACAAAAAACAGTATGCTCCAAATCACAGTGACATCACACCTTAGATTTGACAGGTACTGGTGCCCTTGTGTTCATCCTCCTCCGTCCTCCTCCTCATCCTCTGCTTCTTCTTCATAATCGTCGCTATTTCAAAATTGTCGACAGTGGGACCACTTCCGCCACGAGTTGCAGGACACCCGTTTTCTCAATCGTAACCGTTTGGATCTACTGGTCATTAAGGAATGTATCGAAAATAGGCTATCCGTGACATTTGCGTTGTACGCGTGTATTTGTGATGGTTTGTGATGTGTTCATCTTAGCATGCTGTACATTTGACTGTTTCATTTGTTTACTTGTTTGCACGGTTAACATTATTCGTTTTCAAAACGTCACGCATTGAAAAAGACGTGAAAATTAAGGTTTTGGACACATGACTATGCGATAAGTGTGTAACTATGCGACACGAAAAGTATAATGAGTCAAAACCATTACAAAACTAGCGTTTTGACATCTGCTCTATTAGCTCAGAGGTGTCATCTGATTGCTTATTGCCACTTTCAAACACGGTGGACGCCATGTTTTACACACATGTAGGCGAGTTCAGCATGAACGTCTGTCTGCGATTATACCTAGATAAATAGGTTGCTAGTTACTCATTTTCGAAGTAAACGGTCCTTTCCATTGTTGGTTGCCATCCACTTTTATTATTTGAAACACACCGTTTTATTTCATTAAAACTCTCGATCGTTAAATCTATTCGCTTCAAAGCCTCCCCAAACTGCAGCGTTTTTTTGCCGTCGCCGCAGTGAAATCGCGGTGAAACAATCGTCGCGATGAGATTAAATGGTGGCTTATGAGAGCGCAAAAACCGACGCTATATGTTTTTTAATCGCGTCGGTTTGTGCGCTCTCATAAGCCACCATGTAATCTCATCGCGGTGATTTTTTCGCCGCGATTTCGCTTCGGCGGCGGCAAAAAAACGCTGCAGTTTTGGGAGGCCTTAATAAAGAGATTGTCTTAGTCTACACAGAAAAAATTTGATAGTCAATTTCACCATTACAAATAGTTGATTCAACATTGACTATATTGTCAGAATAGTCCAGTTAACCATGACCACACACCAAGGGATGAGTCGCTTAGAACAGTGTACCAGGCACGCCGTAGTCGAAAATCTTACACCAAACGGAACATGTGTGGCACTTTTATGGCACACTTTTGACAGTTGTATTTTTCGTAGGTATAACCTGGCAGCCCTGGAAAATTGATGTTTTAAGTTTGTGGTGTTAATTACGCAGAAAACCCATATAAATTCCGATTTTTAAGCGGAGAAGCGATGTGCCTATGAGGATCCCGCCAATATCATGTGCAGGAAAGTTTTCAATTCCAAAACCGTCACATCCAACATCATCGAATTGTTCGACCAAAGTTGCTGAACAGCACTAACGTGTATTTTACGAGAAAATTATGCTGCATTTTGCTTTCAATAAAGTGTATTTAAGAATTATTCACATCATTCATATCTCACAACCACTTTCTGTAACCAGAGATAGGCTGAGGCTGAGCCTTTGATGCCTTTTGTAAAAAAGCTGAAAAACATTAAAATCAAAGTTTTTTAATGTTTAAAGCTGTAAATTTAAAGCTGTGGAAAGTTCCGGATGAAGGCGTTGTGCCCTAGTTGCTAAACGAATGGGCAAAGATAGCAGTTGTCGTTTTCGATGGACGAGAGAAGAAACTGGCACACTTACAGCCTGATCAGGCATAGCAATAATCTTCATTTTCGAATGCCAAAATGTTCTTAAAGGAAACGACGATGAACATATCCGGACACATCGACATCAAGTGTAACTAGTCACCCTCCTGTTACAGCACAGTTCGTAAGGCTCAGCAACGCAGACAGAGGAAAATCTTTGGAGACTACTTATCAGAGTGGAGTTGCACCATAGACTAACTCTAAGACCAGTAGGTCCCGAACAAATACGATTTTTTTTTTGGCTCAGTCAGTACTAGCACATCGGTCCCAAGCTCGGTCCCAAGCTTAATAAAGGGTGATACGGTCAAAATTTGGTCAAGGGAAAACGCGTGTAAATCGGTGAAATCGTTTATTTAAAAAATCAAATTAAATTTCTTTTTCAAGTTCAATTAGTATAAAATTCAGGAAAAATATTCAGTTAGGCTTCCGCTTTTCCAAATCCGAATTGCCGGGCCTTACGCTTGACCCCTGCCATCAGATTTTGTACAGCCACCTTGTCCACCTTCTTCGCCGCAGAAAGCCAGTTTGCCTTGAACTGCTGCTCGTCCTTAGCAGTTTTTTTGGTCTTCTTTAGGTTCCGCTTGACAATAGCCCAGTATTTCTCAATTGGGCGGAGCTCTGGCGTGTTGGGAGGGTTCTTGTCCTTGGGAACCACCTGCACGTTGTTGGCGGCGTACCACTCCATGGCCTTTTTACCGTAATGGCAAGATGCCAAATCCGGCCAAAACAGTACGAAACAACCGTGTTTCTTCAGAAAAGGTAGCAGACGTTTATTCAAACACTCTTTCACGTAAATTTCTTGGTTGACAGTCCCGGAAGCTATGAAAATGCTGCTTTTCAAGCCACAAGTACAGATGGCTTGCCAAACCAGATATTTCTTTGCGAACTTTGACAGTTTCTTGTGCTTGAAAATATCTGCTACCTTTCCCCTTCCTTTTGCCGTATAAAACTCCTGTCCCGGAAGCTGCTTGTAGTCGGCTTTGACGTAGGTTTCGTCGTCCATTAGCACGCAGTCAAACTTCGTCAGCATCGTCGTGTACAGCCTCCGGGATCGCGCTTTGGCCGTCGTATTTTGTTTATCATCGCGATTTGGAGTCACTACCTTCTTGTAAGTCGATAGTCCGGCTCGTTTTTTGGCTCGATGCACGGTTGTAGACGATACACCCAGCTTATTTGCGGCATCTCGGAGAGATAGGTTAGGGTTTCGCTTGAAACTACCGGCAACTCTCTTTGTCGTCTCAGCGGCTTCCGGTTTTCGATTTCCCCCCGATCCAGACTTCCTGGCTGTCGACAAACGTTCCCCACACACTTTAATTACATTTGTAACGGTTGATTTGGCAACTTTTAGCGATTTTGCCAACTTTGCGTGCGAGTAGCTCGGATTTTCGCGATGCGCGAGCAAAATTTTGATACGCTGCTCTTCTTGCTTGGACGGCATTTTGGCAACTGAAGAGTGAATTCCAAAATCAAAATAGGAGCAACATTCTACACACACACACCTTCAAAATGAGTGGTGTTCAGGTTTTTTAAATGCAAAATTGAAAGAAATACGTCAAGTTGATATTGACCAAATTTTGACCGTATCGCCCTTTAATATGCCCCTAATAATGAACTCACACGAACACACTCTCAAATATTCTGTCAAAATAACACAGCAAATCAAAACAAAGGCGCAAATATGTATAGTTAGGTGCTGGATTCAAGGTGTACTTCGGACCAAGGGGTTCTACAACAGTGAACCAATTTCAAATCGCTAGTTGCATATTGATTGTTGATTGCACCTCGTTCATAGTTTTCGCAGGCGTACGTGAACTACTGAGAAAGCGGATAAATCAATCATAAATGTGCATCAGCATATAGGAATTCTCGCACTTACTTCCAGCGATTAGCTCTTAAGCTCCATTTGTCACCCAAAATTGCTGTCTCAACACAAGGGTATTAAAACGCGATTTCCGCAACAAAATCCTTGACTGAGACCCAAATCACTTGCAAAAATTTGGCAAAGCAAAACAAAAACAATCGCCTGGTTGCCAGGCGAAACCAAACTATAACAATTGATTTATCAAGTTACCGTGGCACAAATGGGCACCTATTGGCACCACGATCGGAACACCAGGGTTCATCGTAACGTATAAAGGCGCACTAAAAAAATCGGCACAAATGATGTTGTGCTGGGCGACTCACCCTTGCCACACTCATTTTTTTCGCTGGGAATCAGCAAAATTTTGCTGCATTTTGTCGAGCTGTAAAACCCACAATCTCTCCAGCAAAAGAAATGTTACTGTTATTCCAGCAAAAATAAATTTCATGAATCTGACAGCACTTCACTGTAACTTCAGCTAACTCACAATCCACGTAATTTACTGTTTTGCCAGCAATTTTTTGGCGCTACTGAAATAATAGAAAAACTAGGAAGATTTGAATCAACACTTCACTTGATCACTTTTTCTAAAAAAAAATCTGAAACACATTTTTAAACTATCACTAGTAAACGCAAGCAAATTCCGTTAAATTCCACTACAGATAGCTTATCTCTTGACAGATAGGCCTATTTCGTCTGCGCCTTACTTCTTCAGTGTCGAGTTCTGGACTGGGATATCAGTGCAATGTTTACTAAAAAAATATTCAATAAAAATTAATGAATAAATAAAATTGAAGCTGAGGCAACTTTTTCGGACATGTAAATATTGATTAATGCATTCAAGATAATAAAGTTATTCAATCTTTGCTTACATTCACAATCTACGATACATTTCTGAGGAGATTACTTCAAGTACCTATCGATCCATCGAATTTTTATTTAGTATTGCTCATATGAAAGTGCATACTATAGCTCGCAAACGAAAATAAATAATAATAAAAAAAACATTAATATACATCAATTGAATCCACCATTTCATTGTCTTGAAAACATCAACCAACAAAAATCAAATGTTATTTATGCATTATATTTTACTTATTAATAGTTCTTCGAAATCATAGCTTTCTAATTTCAATGTTTCGATGATGTTATGCAGATTCGGATCCATTTTTTTAATGCCTTTCCAATCAAACAAAGAACTCACAACTTGAAATAAAAAAATGCTAGATGATAAACCAATACAACTTTCCGTCATTGATGCGTGACTTATATTTGACAGGTAAACAGGTTTACAGAGATTTCAGTAACATTTTTGACATATGCTGTTTTTCAGTTATTGTTGAAACCGTTTGTTGGATCTCAGCAGGAATGGGAATTGCTGGTTAACAACCAGAAAATCATTATGCTGGAATGAAAAAACAAAATTTAGTGTGCATGGTCAAAAATACCATGATCGTGTTAAATTTGACCATATTCATGGTTATTATAACTATTAAATGCAATAGTTATTTTGACCATGATATAATTTTCCATACTCTGAGAAAAATTTCATCGTTGTACCGACAATTAAATCATGGTCAGGATGACTATCGCATATAATGGTTTCAATAACCATGAAAATGGTAGGATTCACCACGTTCATGGCATTTTGACTATGATCATGGTAACAAGGACTATTCCGACATTATGGAAAATGTTGCATCAACTATTTTTAATGGTAGTTTTGACCATGATCATAGTCGGTTCAAAATCACTATACTGCAATAGTCATCCTAACCCCCAATAATGGTAAAATTGACAATCAAATTCCTCTCTGTGTACAAAGATAGCATTTTTCTTACACTGTAACGGGCCAGTACCCATTAATGGGTAAATATGTACCAATTTTTCGATAGTATATGAAGCTGTAAAAAAATGGGCACTTTTAAAATCAAAATAATGCATACAAAATACCCATTCTTTGTTTTCAATGTGAGACCAAAAGATTTGTATTTTTCTACCCATTAATGGGTAAAAAATATCTTAGCATTTTCCTGGCTCGCTGTGTTTATTTGAAAGTGCACTGTTCGAAAAATAATAAAAACTTCGCGGAACCCGTTCCACGAAAACGCGAAGAATATGGAAGAACTGAACGTTAAACTGGATAGCGAAAGCTTCCAAAAACTAAGAGGTACGTTAATAATTTAATATTATAATATAAAATGCTTCAATTTCATCGGTAGAATCGTACTTCCGAGTATGTGTCTCTTCCGGGGCGTAAAATCCAAGCTTTCACCAAGTTGACGTCAAAATTATTTAAATCTTATCAGATATATTCCACGGATATCCTCTCTGGAGGATAACGCTGATCGCTTCAATGTACCACTTGAACGTCGCCGGAATATTTGCTAGTGTGAAAACTCCCGAACGAAACTTAACATACCTGATAGGCCTGAAGCTAAAGGGTTGTCAAAATAAAAATACACATTCAGTTATTGCGATCTATCATTAGTCAATATCACAACAAAATGCGAATCACGAAAAATGTGTAATTTCGCAAAAAAAAAAATTATTAAAAAAAAAAAAAAAAAAAAGCTGTATAAAAGGGGTTTTGTATTTCTTATTCCAAAAATAAAAATATTTGTAAAAAGGGGATAAAATACACGAGAGCCTGAGGCGCAGGTTTTTTTAATAAATGAAAAATTTACCCATTAAAGGAGTTAACCCACTTAAGTTTGAAATGGGTGATATTTTACCCATTAATGGGTACTGGCTGGTTTCAGTGTACACTGAACCCAAACATCATCTCGAGATCGTCTGAAAAGTAATTCGATTGCGCCCTTTAACGAAAAGCATTCGGAAATCGGATGATTGTCTTATGGTTAGATCCGTATGACGATCATCCATGTTTCGTATGACACTCAACCAAATTCAATATGATGTTTGTTTCAAAAGTGTGTAGATTTATTAGCGATTTATGAATAATTTGAAACAATTCCACGACATAAACTTATTTCACTTCCTCAACCGTTGAGCAAAGACTGCAACGGGAGTACAAAAGTTGAAGTAGCTTAAAATATTTTTCGATCCTTTATTCGTGACGGTACCAGTTCTGATAGTGATTGATAGGTTTTTACCGAATGCTGTAAAATGGAATGTTTGTCATCCTCATTTCAAATGATTTGCGTCATAGGGCTTTTCCAATGCAATACGCATTTAATTTGGGATGACGATTTTTCGTACAGCGTTCATCAGAATTTTAACGGGAGGTCAATTCACTATTAGTGTATTATTAGTTGTTCTACATTAGAAGGATAATCATCTGGTTTCTAGAAAATCGTCCTCCGCCTGCATCTATCATTCGAAAATGCGATTTCAATGTTACGATATCAACCGACGGAGAATTCATCCGATAAAAGGAGGATGTTTGGGTTCAGTGTAGATTATTTGAAAAACCAAGCGAGACCAGTGTCTTACTGGTAAAGATACACGCTCTGAGTTGATATCATCTACCGTGTCTATCTTCGGCATGAACCATCGGTATGAAGTATGATATGAAGATTTTGACAGCAGTGAACTCTCGTGGTGCCTATGTGAATTTACTAGCACACGTGTGCACGAATGAGGAGATCAACTCAAAATAGCGTTGTAAAGTAAGTAAGTATTTTATCTCTCAAGTCTGCGAAAACTGAATTAAAGCACAGTTGAGTAATTTTTTGTTGGATTTTCGAACCAAAGCTACGAAAATGCTTTGCTTAGAAAATCTTAAAAAATCTGGCTAGGAAAATCTTTTACTCTCCACAATTGGGGTGGGACGTAATGAACGGCATTACACTTTTTTTCAGGCATTCGTTGATGTGTAACTGTTTGTTCATATTGTTGGTTGTGATGGAAATCAAAGTCTTTCGGCCACAGGAATCTGCCTCTGCCAGATCATCAATGTGCTGGCTAAACTTGTCCGCTCAAATTATATATCTTGGAAACATCTCCGCGACTTCTGGCAAAGAAAACTTCTGTCTCGGAAGCTGTTCGATGTCAAATTTAACGTTCGTTTTATTGTCCACAAAGATTCATCCGTTTACTTTGGTCATATAACTTTCGGGCCGTGTTCTAACCCTAATGTTTTGGTCTTCCGTCCGCTTCGTTTACAATAACATGTAGTATAACTATACAACAGAATCTATAGTTTGCTCAATTAACAGTATTGTTCACAACGATAAGATGATAATAGCATTTATTTTTTCGACAATACAATCTAATGTAAATTGAGACATCGACAATAGAAAACTGGGGTTGTTATGTATATTAACTATAGAAAAAATATTTTTTTTGAGTCAACCACTATCAATTGTATTGTTTCTCAATTGTTGAAAATCTTAGCATATGGAGTGAATTGTTATTCTATTGTAAATACAATGTGCACTTTTTCACTTATCTGATTCATGAACAATAAGATTTATGGTCGGAAATAGATTTTAATGTTATTTTATATAAGTGTATTGTAATTGTATGGTTATTTTTATCCAGGCTGATAATAGAATGAGTATATTCCGAAGTGCATAAAGCACCGAGATTGTCCAAATGTCCTGGATGCGCACTTAAAACCTTAATAAAGGGTGTCCACGATGAAATTGCCACACTATGAAATTGCTCTAACTTTTTAACCGTTGGGTAGAATTTAATGAAAATTTTGGTGGATTTAGTTCATAGTGCATTATTTACATCCTGCAAGTTTTAAAGTCCTGTGATGGAGTGGAAATGGAGTCGAAAGAACAGCTCGTGCGTGATAAAATCTTGCGCATTCATCACGAGAACAAGGATCTCTCGCATCGTTCCATCGCTAAAATGTTGGGAATCGCGAATTCCACGGTGTCGCGAGTGATTAAGCGGTTCGAGGAACGGTTGACCACCGATCGGAAGCCCAGAAGTGAAGGAAAAAGTATTCCGTACAACACCAAAAATCACAACCGCGTAGTTGGGGCCTTCAACCGAAATCCGAACGCCTCCGTTCGGGATGTGGCTAAGAAGCTGCACCTAAGCCGAAGTTTTGTCCAGAAGGCCAAAACTAAGGCTGGGCTTCGAACGTTCAAGGTACAAAAGGCCCCTAATCGAGACGAGAAGCAGAACAAGTCCGCCAAAACCCGTGCCAGGAAGTTGTACCTCAACATGCTGACGAAAGTTGAATGCTGCATCATGGACGACGAAACATATGTGAAGGCCGACTTCAAACAGATCCCCGGCAACCTGTTTTTCACGGCCAAGGATAAGTTCAGCGTTCCGGAGCATGTCCGCACTCAGAAGATGTCCAAATTTGCGAAGAAATTCCTGGTTTGGCAAGCCATCTGCACGTGCGGGAAGCGGAGTGCACCTTTCGTGACCCAGGACACGATGAACGGACAGGTGTACATAAAAGAGTGCCTCCAGAAGCGGCTGCTTCCTCTCCTAAAGGCCCACAACGTCCCAACAATCTTCTGGCCGGATTTGGCCTCATGCCACTACTCCAAGGACGTTGTGCGCACCACGTAGCACTACCGAAATACCCTGCGACGTGCTGTACCTTCGAGACTCGAGTGACGTTGGCCCTAAACGTCAGTGAAGGACCGTGTGGGAAATGAATCGACAATGAGAGAGTGTGGGTATGCGAGGTAAATCAAAATAAACAACAAATATAATAGATGAAAAGATAATTGAGAATTCATTGTAATAAAAAGTGAAGGAATTTGGCTGTTTTTGCTTTGTTGGGCGTGAGAATAGGTTGAGAACTGGTTAAAAAGTCGAATATTAGTCGGTGGAAAAGTGATTTATTTCGGATGTAAGTAAATTGAATTTGTATTAATAATCAAACTAATTGAAACTTATCCCACCATCCAACCGTAGAATAGGCTTTTGCTGCATTGGAGAAATCCTCGACATACCTGTAAAAGAAAGGTATTAGCAAACTATAAATGTAAGTGAAGAATTACTGTAACAATGAATTTATACTAATGAAAATACATTTAGTTTCAAGCTGCTTCATTAAAAAAACGCTGCTGTGAGAATTGGTTTGTTCTGGTCCTAACAGACGTGCTGAAGTGGTATGCGGACAATAAGGTCAATTTCGTGCCGAAAATGTTCAACCCTCCCAACACTCCGGAGCTCCGCCCCATCGAGAAGTACTGGGCGATTATGAAGCAGCACCTTCTTAAACGACCTAAGGTAGTGAAGACAGTCGAGGAACTGAAGAAAGTATGGGTATACATGCAAAAAACGGTTGATTCACAGGTTGTGCAGAATCTTATGGCCGGGGTTAAGGCCAAGGTGCGGGCATTTGCGTATGGACTGTAAATATAATACGAGTAAAATGGTAAAATGAAGTTTAATAGTTATTTCTCAATCCCTGAAATCCCTGATGGCAATCGGATGAAAACTCGAATTTTGCGAATCAATTTTGTGTGTGGCAATTTCATCGTGGACACCCTTTAACCATCTGAGGCAGCTTCAGCCATGCGAATTACGCTTCGCCAAAAACACATTGGAATGGCCTCGTGGATCGTGGATTTTTTCCTATCAATAGAATGGAAAAAATTGAAATTCGGTAGAAGCAAACTATAAAAGAACTTCGCACTTAGAAATGTCTATTAAAATTGATAACGTTGAGATCGAAGATAAGTTTGCCTTTTCTGCACGATGAGTCAACAATGGATCATTATAGCCCAAAGCAGTTCTCAACCCTATTAAAAATTGCCAGATAAAGCCAGATCCACTGTAATGAGGTCAATCCTTATTGATGTAATTATAGGCATTCTTACTGTCCAAGTAATCGCCCTATTGCTAGTTAAACCAAGCGATCAGCGTCGAAACTTGATAGATTTGTTTGGTTCGGGTTACAATCCTGCAAATACAACTGTTCTTCTACGCGAAATACCAATCCCGATAGGTCCCTGCTTGGGGTCGGTGAATATGATCAAACTCGCTAACGTAGATCTCGATCTGTTGAGTGGCCGAGGTAATCCGACTGTTTGTCAATAAATTTGCCACATTTATGTCAACCATTCGCGATCAGGACAGATATCGTGGTATCAATCAGCAAGAGATCAAATCGCCATAAATACCTCAAAGTAGTATTGAGGCAATGTGAGCGGCCGTACTTGTTTTTCCTGAAAAAGCACGGAACTTCAGAGAGTGTCGTGACCTGTTCGAGTATTCAAATTCTTTATGCAACAAAATTGCAGATTATTGTGCGAAAGATTCTACAACGTCAGTAAAGTCCGCAGTCATCAGTCATGGAAGCTAATGATCGCCAAGCAATATCTCCCAGCCGATGCTGATTGCCAAACAGGACTCTACATAGGTGTGAAAAGCATCGCTCGCGGCTCACCCACTTTTTGTTTCTTTTTCGCTTCGAGGAAAGAGCTTACCCTTTCGTTTGGTCCAGTCCAGACGCGTCACGCCGGGCCGTACTTGTAGACCGCGTGAGGTGGCACAGCACTTCAAAGCCAAGGCCATAAATCAGAGTGCTAACTAGAAAACGATTAATAAAAATTAATTACTACAACGAGCTATTTCACGCCACATATTTTCCGCGTTCTGTTTTAACTTTGTGCGTGTGTGTTTGATAGGTGTTTAGCAGACTTAATGCTGAACATGTCTAGCTACGTTTCACGGGTGTTGATTTGGGATGTAATACTTCCAGGAAGATGAACCAGTTGTGACTATTCGACGTTATTCTTCCATGGTGTGTTCTTATTCTGGCCTTTTAAATTAGTGGTGGTCATAGCTACTTCATCTACTCGTTATTTGTTCTTATTGAAATAAAGAAAAAAAAAAGATGTTTGGATTAAGTTGATTGTACGGTATTGTGTGCATTCTAATAATTCTCGTTCTCGTCTCGAATTATTCTCGTCTAATCTAATCTAATCGCATGATCACAAATACTCCCTGGACCATTTCCCTTATTGTTGACGACCGTTTCCGTTATTGTTACGACATTTACCCTTATAGTCGACAACTATGAACTTACGATCTCCTATATAATTTTAACAATATGTCAGATGATAAAAGGCCAAATAACAATATGCTGAATAGGCGGTTTAGTTCATTTACCATAAAAAAATAGTAATTTTCACAAACAAAGTTTTTGCTGTACTCTATGCTATAAAGTTATTACGTAATCTAGACCGAGTGCAGACAATAAAAAAACCTTTCAATGACAATATGGCATACATTAACAATATATGTTAATGTAGAGATTATATGGTGAAACCGAGATTGAACTATTTGATAACAATAACATAAAATGTGATAATATTTCTTACGTTCGAAATATAGTTTTGACTGTATAGCAAATTGTTTTTCGTTATGCGGGTAGAATCCGGGTAGTATCCTGGAAAGAACTGGGTTAGATGACGCTCAATTATTTGCTTGTCAATATAATAATATACTAGCAGCAAAAAAAATAAAAAAAATACGAGCATCAAATTGGCCAGGCTTACTACGTTGCATTCACCGCAAAGAAGATTGTGTAAAATGAGTCGAATGCAAATAGATATGAATCACGATGTATTTCGTGAATCCACGGGGAGGAAGTAGGATTGGGCGATTTTGGATCGATATGTGAAAAATCGATCTTTTTTTACATCGCTCTCCGATTTTTTGGATCGATTCCTTCTCCTTGAAAAAAATCGTTAAAATCGGTTTTTCTCTCTCGATATTAAAATAAAAGAAGTTTTTTTTTGCAGTACAAAGAATCCTTCACTTGCAAACATTAGCGATCATGTGGTAAGCTTCATACACATAAATGGAAGCAGTTGTATTATTTGGTCACAACTTTGATTACTATCAAGTAGTACTCTCGTATTATTTGGTCACTACTTTGAACTACAAAGTAGTAATCTTGACAACTCGGGAAGTAAGATTCAAACACTGAATTATTGAAACCCTTAGGGGCTTTGCATAAATCACGTCTAGTTTTTCGTGGGGGGGGGGGGGGGTATTTGACCAAAGTCTACGCTCCATACAAAATGTATGGAGAAAAGTCTACGATGGGGGGGGTCTGAGAATTTTAAAAATGAGTCTACGTGGTTTATAACCCTTAGAGTTTCAACAACGCAATTGTAGAGCAAGTTGGTAAGGAACAATATTTAAATCAAGTTGGGTAAACTACATAAAGGGTGTATTCGATAAAAATGGCACTCAGAAAATCTTCTGTAACTTTTGAATCGTATGAGTAAAAAACCTAGAAATTTGAGTAGATCTTATCCATAGTGTATTATTTACATCTGCCAAGTTTCATAGTTATACATTCAGTAGTTCCAGTCATGTCGTCGAAACAAGAAATTGTCCGTGAGAAAATTTTGTGCACTCACATCAAAATCCAGGGGCGTCCCACCGGTGGATTGTTAAAAGGCTTGGAATTGCAAATACAACTGTGTCTCGTGTAATAAGAACCTTCAAGGAGCGTCTGAGTGTCCAAAGAAAGGAAGGGAATTGTTCGTAAAAGTGGTCCAATGGACAGTAAAATGGCCAGGAAAGTCGTACAACAATTCAAGAACCGTCCAAAAATGTAAATTCGAGATGTCGCTAAAAAGTCGAAGGTGTCAGTCGGTTTTGTGCAGAAAACCATGAAGCGTGCTGGGTTACATGTTTACAAAGTGCAAAAAGCCCCAAACCGGAATGAAAAACAAAACATCATTGCGAAAACCCGCGCCCGGAAACTTTACACGAAGCTGCTCACCAAATCCGGTTGCATCGTGATGGATGACGAAACATACGTCAAGGCCGACTTCCGTCAACTTCCTGGGCAAGAATATTTCGTTGCCAAGTCGAAGTTCGATGTTCCGGAGGATGTTCGAAAGAAGAAACTATCGAAATTTGCAAAGAAGTTTCTAATCTGGCAGGCGATTTGCGGATGTGGTGAAATAAGTGCTCCCTTCATCACTTCCGGAACAATAAACGGTGCGATTTACACGGAAGAGTGCCTTAAGAAGCGTCTCGTGCCATTCATTAAGAAGCACAAAGGATCAACTCTGTTTTGGCCTGATCTAGCATCCTGCCACTACGCTCGAAACGTATTGGAGTGGTACCGAGCCAACGGAGTCAATTTTGTGCCAAAGGATATGAACCCACCAAATTCACCGGAACTTCGTCCATTTGAAAAATTCTGGGCAATTATGAAAACGGAACTTCGCAAACATCCCAAAACTATAAAAACAGGGCTAGAATTGAAAAACAACAAAAACACTGGGAAAATCGGTTGTACAAAATTTGATGGGTGGAGTGAAAAGGAAGGTGCGGGCATTCGGGATGGGAGACGAAATTGAATGAAACAAATGTTGTTAATCAAAACTCATTAGTAGTTCTTCATTCCCTGAAAATTTCAAGAAAATCCGATAATCAGTTTAATTTTGATGAGTATATATGTGTGTGCCATTTTTATCGAATACACCCTTTAAGCGTGATACATGATTCAAGAATGGAGGAATCCAGGTAACGCAAAAGTGAGGTAAAACGTCGTAGATGGCGCTCGTTCAACATTGTTTTTCGAGCTGTCCAAGCAAAGTTATTGGCAATAACAAGATCGAACGATAATGACGATACTGACCAATTCCATACAGTTTAAAAAATTGCCAGAAAGTTATGACTTCACTTTTTTAAAAAAAAAACACTGTTGCGAGCGTATTAGTAGAACAATTTTAATTGAAAAACTAGGAGAATTTAAATTAACACTTCACTTGATCACTTTTTCTAAAAAAATAAAAAAAAATTGAAACACTTTTCTAAACTAAAGGATGTCCACGATGAAATTGCCACACTATGAAATTGCTCTAACTTTTTAACCGTTGGGTAGAATTTAATGAAAATTTGGGTGGATTTAGTTCATAGTGCATTTTTCACATCCTGCAAGTTTTAAAGTCCTGTGATCAAAACTCGCGGAAATGGAGTCGAAAGAACAGCTCGTGCGTGATAAAATCTTGCGCATTCATCACGAGAACAAGGATCTCTCGCATCGTTCCATCGCTAAAACGTTGAGAATCGCGAATTCCACGGTGTCGCGAGTGATTAAGCGGTTCGAGAAGGCCAAAACTAAGGCTGGGCTTTGAACGTTCAAGGTACAAAAGGCCCCTAATCGCGACGAGAAGCAGAACAAGTCCGCCAAAACCCGTGCCGGCTGCTTCCTCTCCTGAAGGCCCACAACGTCCCAACAATCTTCTGGTCGGATTTGGCCTCATGCCACTACTCCAAGGACGTGCTGAAGTGGTATGCGGACAATAAGGTCAATTTCGTGCCGAAAATGTTCAACCCTCCCAACACTCCGGAGCTCCGCCCCATCGAGAAGTACTGGGCGATTATGAAGCAGCACCTTCTTAAACGACCTAAGGTAGTGAAGACAGTTGAGGAACTGAAGAAAGTATGGGTTTACATGCAAAAAACGGTTGATTCACAGGTTGTGCAGAATCTTATGGCCGGGGTTAAGGCCAAGGTGCGGGCATTTGCGTATGGACTGTAAATAAAATACGAGTAAAATGGTAAAATGAAGTTTAATAGTTATTTCTCAATCCCTGAAAATTTGATGGCAATCGGATGAAAACTCGAATTTTGCGAATCAATTTTGTGTGTGGCAATTTCATCGTGGACACCCTTTATCACTAGTAAACGCGAGCAAATTCCGTTAAATTCCACTACAGGTAGCTTATCTTTTGACAAATAGGCCTATTTCGTCTGCGACTTGCAGACTTCTTCAGTGTTGAAAGTGTTATAACCAATACATCTACAAGCCATCGTACCTTAGCAAACTGTCTAAATAGTGACGTAACTTATTGTGTTTACAATTTTCTTTTCGAACACCGAGGAGACGGTTGTTGTCCAACCTTCCTGTTGTATAGTAGGCATTGCTGCCTTCGCTTAATTTTGACAACATTGTTCGAGCCTGATTTAACGTTTGTTCCCACGCCGTTTCTTTGTTTTTGTTTGCTATTAGGCTTTTTGACGTTTAATCACTTTTCCATTTCTATCACATGCAGAGGAATGATGGTTTGTTTTTCTCCAAATGATTTTCCTTCTTACTTGCACTCCTTTGATTTAAATGGTGCAGTAGTGGGCGCACAGAAGATGACAGGACCCCGATTGGTCTGTTGAAAGACAACTAAGCCGCTGGTGTTGACCAACTCCCAAGCGAGCTATTAAAATACGGTGGTGAAGCACTGGCCAGAGCGCTGCACTGGGTAATTACCAAGATTTGGGATGGAAGGAATAGTGTGTCCCATCTATAAAAAGGGCGACAAGCTGGATTGCTGCAATTATCGTGCGATCACGCTACTGAGCGCCGCCTACAAGTTGCTCTCCCAAATGTTATGCCGCCGCCTGTCACCAATTGCAAAGGAGTTCGTGGGGCAATAGCAAGCGGGACTCATGGGTGTCCGCGCTACTATGGACCAGATTTTCGCGATTCGGCAAGTAATGCAGAAATGTCGTGAATACAACGTGCCCACACATCATCTTTTCATCGACTTCAATCAGCGTATGGTACAATCGATCGAGACCAGCTATGGCAAATCATGCACGATTATGGATTTCCGGAAAAACTGACGCGGTTGATCAAAGCAACGATGGATCGAGTGATGTGTGTCGTCCGAGTATCAGGGACGCTCTAGAGTCCCTTCGAATCTCGGAGAGGGTTACGGCAAGGTGATGGATTGTCGTGTCTGTTGTTTGACATTGCATTGGAGGGTGTGATTCGAAGAGCTGGGATAGACACGAGTGGCACGATCTTCAGGAAGTCTGTCCAACTATTTGGCTTCGCCGACGACGTTGATATCGTAGCACGTAACTTTTAGACGATGGCGGAAACGTACATCAGACTTAAGGATTGGGCTTGTGATTAATGCGTTAAATACAAAATACATGAAGGGAAGAGGCTCACGAGAAGAATATGTTAGCCTCCTAGCACAAGTTCAGATCGACGGTGATGAAATCGAGGTAGTAGACGAATTCGTGTATCTGGGCTTATTGGTGACCGCCGATAACGACACCAGCAGAGAAATACAAAGGCGCATTATGGCTGGCAATCGTGCATACTTTGGACTCAGAAGGACGCTAAGATCGAACAAAGTTCGCCGAACCACAAAGTTCACCATCTACAAGACATTAATTAGACCGGTAGTTCTCTACGGCCACGAAACATGGACATTGGTAGTGGAGGACCAACGCGCCCTTGGAGTCTTTGAACGGAAGGTGCTGCGTACGATCTACGGTGGAGTGCAGATGGAAGACGGAACGTGGAGGAGGCGAATAAACCACGAATTGCACCAGCTGCTGGGAGAACCTCCCATCGTACACATCGCAAAAATTGGTCGACTACGATGGGCTGGGCATGTCGTAAGAATGTCGGACGACAGCCCTGTGAAAATGGTTCTCGAAAACGAACCGACAGGTACAAGAAGAAGAGGCGCGCAACGAGCAAGGTGGATGATCAAGTAGAAGGTGACCTACGGACCCTCCGCAGACAGCAAGGCTGGCGAGGTACAGCCATGGACCGATTACAATGGGACCAACTTCTGTGTACAGCAGAAGCCACACCGGCCGTAGTCTGATTGGTAAGGTAAGGTAAGTGGGCGTGCGTCAAACATCACTAAGCCTCCTTAAGCTTATCACGTGCGTTTTGGACGTAGACATAACAAAGAGGTGTTGTCGGCTCTCAATAAATCGAGTATCATGTCAACATATACCTACCCTTTCCCTATTTAACCTGCATTCTGGCGGGGCCAGCACCGATATTGCCTTGGATCAACAGGTTTTCCACATTGTGGATGTATGTTAGTCCCAAGCACCATCTGTTGGTTCTCTGTGTAATTATAGCTGATCTGGCAAATAACGGCATAGTAACATCGTGTTCAATTATGCTCATGATGTATCATAGTTTATTTTCATTTCAAATTAGTCTAAAAACTTGATATGTACTTATACAGGGTGACTGGTTATTGGTGTTGCATATGAAAGGAGGTTATTTGGAGGTGAGGTCTACTATAATTTGCAGCAAAAAATGGTATGGCAACCCGAGCAGAAGCGAATAACTTGATAACTGGCCTTGGTATTTATGAGCTCAGATTAAGAGGTAAAATACCTGAGGATAATACCATCAAATTGTTCCCACAATGTCACGCGAATACCGAATTGAGGTAAGACAATACCAAAATAATACCTCTAAAGTGACCAGATACTTACCCAGGTATCCGGAATATCAAGTTAAATTATTCTAGAGATATTTTGCTTGCAATTCTTATGTATTTTGCTTAGGTATTTTACCTCTTGTGCTGTGCTCTTAAATACCAAGGCCAGCTATCAAGATCAAAATTAGGTATTCATATGTTATTTTCTACTGCTCGGGAAGGTGGGTCGTAAAATCATTCCTTACCGAGTTATTGAACATTTAATTTTGCGTTGCCGAGTGACAATACCACATTTTGCTCGGGTACCTGCTCGCATTATCAAGGGCCACCAAAGAGTACGCATTGCTTGGCTTCTATGATCAACCTTTGTTTACTAACAAGTCGATTCAATTGGCGTTACAGGCTTTCTTTTGGATGGATTTGACCATTTTCTTACCGTTCAGTGTCTCATTTAAATGTAATAAAATGTTTATTTTCATGTGATTTACTTTAGACGATTTTCGAAATGGTTGCCATCCATTTGAATGCACAACCTTGCTTCACAAATCATGTTCACACAGTATGACGATCAACCAAACTTGATTTCGATATTGATATGTGCTTCTACGGCCGTGCATCGTTTTAGGATTTTTATAAGTACCCGAGCAAAAAGTGGTATTGTTGCTAGGCAATGCAGAATTTAATGTTCAATAACTCGGTAAGGAATGATTTTACGACCCACCTTGGCGTACTATTTTTTCTGTAAATGAGGTCTACTAATCACCTCCTTTCGGTTCTAACACAAATTACCAGTTACCCTGTATATGACTCATAATATTTTAAAAGATACTTCGACTCTCGGAATAGCCCCCACTACTTTTGAGCTATTTAAAAGTATCTAACTGTTCTCACGAATGGAGCTATTTCGCCCTTTTGATTTTTTTTATATCTTTATTAGAGTCACTTTTAACCTCCTAAGTTAGTTCGTCACCTCCTTTTGAAACGTGTTTTTCTCAATTTTAAAATTAAAAGACTAACGTACCTTGTTTTAAAATATTTCACGGTGCTGAAAGACTCTTTAATAAAGAAACCAAAACCAACCACATATTTCATGTACTAATCAACATCCTTCCAAATATCGTTGCGATTTTTTTTCCATCCCATCCCAGTCAGAGTGATGAAATGCCTATTTTTAAGGAATACAATCATAACTTTTGTCTGAAAACTGTGTGATAGGTTCAGTCTATAAAGAGTTGTAAAAATGTGGAGCGGTAATCGAACCGGGCAATCGCTTGAATGACGGGTGACGCCGCTAACCGCTTGACTACGAAGCCCGCAAACATTTAAACTCGCACTTCACTAGACGACTTAAAAAAAATACCGAAACACCCTTTCAAAATCTCCCTACTATGTAAATGCGAACAAATTGCTTTAAATTCCACTAAAAAAAGCTCATCCTTTGAAAAAAAAAAAATGGGAATCTGTGACTTACATTGAAGCCTGTACAGTCCAAAATAGGCCATCTTTCAAAGGATATGCTTTTTCTATTGAAATTTAAATGTCGAGTTACTTTATCACTATTGATAAATTACGAAGTCTTCGCTTTGCTTACAGTTCTTATTGTTTATTTTGATGGCAATGAATGGCCAATTATACCCTCTGAAGAGTATGAGTACTCTTCAAAGGTGCACCCCTTTGTCAGTTAAAACTGGATTCATTGCAAGGAAAGTAAACAATAACACCGATATTGGCATGTATTAGAATAGTTTCAAACTATAAAAACATAAAACATAAAAGATAGTTCCTCACAGAGATGAAGACTTAGCTAATTGCTTGTTTTTTTTAAATTAATTCCTGGGGGGAACATCCCGGGGTGTTGTTTTTTTTAAAGGGATGAAAAATAATAAGGGGAACGAAACACCAAAAATTTATTTTTGTTTTTTTTACAAACTCGAAGGGGGAACTAACCAATTTTTTTGGTTTTTTTGGGGAAAAAAATTTTTTTTTTTTTTTTGTGTTTTTTTTTTTTTTTTTTGTGGGCCCGGGGGTAAGTGCAAAAGGCCGGAGGTTTTTGAGAAAAAAAAAAAACATTCGTGTGTAGTAAAAAAAAAATTAAACAGTATTATTATTTTTTTTTTAAAATTAAAATGAAAGTTTTGTGGGTGTCTAAGGCCTGTACTCGAAAAAAATGCAGCAGACAAAAGTGTTCACCAAAAATTTATTTTAAGTCGGATTTTCTTGAAACTTTCAGGATATGAACTTATATATATGGATTATGTTTCGGCATAATTACTTTATTCAATTTTCTTTCCATCGCTGAAAGCCCGCACATTTCCCTTAAGACCCCTCATTACATATTGTGCAATGGTGGAGCCGACCTTTTTGGTCAGTTTCATCCATTCTTTCTTCAACTCCAGCTCGTTTTTAAACACCTTGGACGATTTTCGAACTTTGGCCTTCATTATGGCCAAAAATCTTTCCACCGGACGAATCTCTGGTGAATTTGGGGGGTTGGCGGTTTTTGGTACAAAAACAACGTTATTGTCTCTGTACCAATCCAACGTCACTCGCGCGTAATGGCATGATGCCAGGTCCGGCCAAAATAATGTCTCACCTTCGTGGGACCGCAGGAAGGGCAACAGACGCTGCTGGAGGCACTTGGTGAGGTAAATTTCGCTGTTGATGGTACCCGTTGTGATATACGGTTTACTCAGTTTACCGCATTGGCATATGGGCTGCCAGAGCAAGTATTTTTTGGCTAATTTGTCCACTTTCTTCTTCCTTATGTCTTCCGGAACATCAAACCGTGATTTGGAAACGTAGAACTCCAGCCCCGGTTTCTACTTTGCGTCTGCCTTGATGTAGGTTTCGTCATCCATAACCACACACATCGGTTTCGTTAACCACTCTCAATACAGCTTTCTTGCGCGGGATTTGGCCTCCGTGTTTTGTTGATCACGCCAGTTCGGTGCCTTGCGGACCTTGAATACGCGAAGCCCAGCTCGTTTCATGGTTTGCTGAACGAACCAGGCGGAACACTTTTCCTTCAGAGCCACGTCGTGAATCGAAAGGTTCGGATTACACTTGAAATAATCCAACACTTTCCGGGCCTTCGCAGGGTCACCTGTCTTCGATTTTCTTCCACTTCTAGCCCGCCGATCGGTCGTCTGCGACCCCTTAAACGATTTTACCACCCGAAACACAGTTTTATGGGTGATTCCCAGTTGTCTTCTGATCCATCTCATGGTCGCAGTCGTTTCGATGACATCTCAATAACCACTGAACCGATTGTTATGACATTTTACACTAAACAATTCACTCCAAACTAGTTATACTCAGATTTTCATCAGTTTTTACTCGCGGACAGAAAAGTTACACACGGAGAAAATGGTGCATTTTTTTTCGAGTACAGGCCTTACTATATCGACTCGAAATGTAATTGAAAAAAAGCGCAACAACGTGGAGTTGGCTAACTTTTTTTTAATGTTTCTGACATGGGATTCGATCCTATATTTTAGGAAAGAGCTGTTACTGAATCCGTGGTTGATCTCACAAGGCCATGGTTACTTGCGAGAAAATACTTGATTAATGAGTATGAAGTTATAACTCTCGACAGCACTTTAATTTGCATTTTGGGATGAATAAATTATTCCCGCCGATGCTAGCAGCAACACCCTCAGGCAGGAGTACGATAAAAAGGAAACAGCGATTCAGATGGTCTTCATGAAATTCATTTCGTGTATTATACAAAAAGGAGTAATGATAGCATTTCACCAAATAAAAGGAATATGAATGTTTCATATAATATACGAGACATTTGTTCAATGAACAAAATCCATGTTATGAAACGAGTGAAGGCTTATTTAGGAAAATAAATTTTAAGTGTGTGTTTCATTGACTACCAAGAGATTAAAGGGTGAGTCAATGATTATAGTTATCGAAATGAAAACAAATTTTTAAGTTGTTCAGCATATGTATTTATTACAGCTTACATTCGTCGGTTAAATGTAAGGATGAGTTTGAGTAAAATGCTCGACATTTACGATTGACGCCCTGTACAGTCATTTCCTGCACGTTTTTCTTTGGTTTTTATCCACATCATTTCCTTTTTGTCCTTCGCAACTCGTTTGGGCTTCCGGAGCTCTTGTTTGTTCATGGCCCAATAGGTTTCGATCGGACGGAGCTTAGGGCAGGGGGTTCATGTCTTTCAGTACAAAGTCCACATAATTAGCCACATATCACTCTTTCACGGTTTGAAAGTAGTAGCATGAAGCCAAATTGGGCCAAAACAACAGTTTTTGACGGAAAAAGCCAGTTTTGGAGGTACTCAGGTGGTTTGTAAATCTCATCGAATGCTTCACTCCGTTGATCACAAGTTTAGATGGACTGCTAAATCAGGTACTTCGAAGCGAATTTCGACGGCTTCTTCCATCTGAAACGGTTATCCTCAGCGAACTTGTGACATACTCCTGTCCCAGCTACTGCTTAAAATCCGCCTTGATGTAGGTCTCATCATCAATGGCGCAAAACAGGTATTTCGTCAGCAGCTTCGTGTAGAGTTACCAGACAAGCATTTCGGCAACACTCTACTGGCTTTCGTACCGATATGGGAAGTTCTGCACTTTCTGCATTTCATTCCGGATCGTCACCAGAGGGCCAGGATGAAACATCATGTTATTTGGCCAAGTTCGAAATGTTCGGATTCCACTTGAAACGAGAGAAAGTAAGCAATCAACCGTATCTAGACTAGAGTTCGGTGGTAGATCTAATACTCCGTAATGAACCACGAGAAAATGATCTACCAGCGTTCCGGATCAAATTATGTATTTGTAGTATGGTGATTTAAAAGGAATGAGCTTACACATCACTTTGCTGAGAAATTTGAATTGAAAATATTAGAGTAATATAACACATTTTTATTTTCACACCCTAACTTAACTACATAAAATTTCTCTCATTCGGTGAATATACAAGCTACATCAAAAATGACAAAACTTTGAATTTGCTAACCTTCAACTTTTCGCAGATGAACGTTAGTTTTTTTTATTTATTTATAAAAGGCCTACCAAATTATTCATTGATGCTCAAAGAATGACTTCACTATAAGAAACATCTATGCGGAAAACAAATGTATCTTCGCGCGAATTCATTCTCTTTCGATTTCGTTCAATTCCTTGCAATAAATCATAATCGTAGTTTGTATCCGTTATTACCTCAATAAGTAATATTTTTTACCGATTCCATAATTTTCCGTCCCTTTCCAGCCTCTGCGACATAGATATGCTGAAAAGACATAAATTTTTTTTCCAGCTGCTCTCGAAAGCTTCTATCTAAATTAGCGCACAGGAGTATCCCAAGGGCCTCACCCGGATCAAACCAGTCCCTGCTGTTACAGTAGAGCACCACCACCGCCGGCAATGGCACAGCATCTCGAGCCAGACAGGAGAGAGATATGAATGTAGCATTGAAGCTATTCCGAAACACCCACGCGACAAGTCTGGTCCGGTATGGACATCGGGGTTCATTTCAGTCTATCTATGTCTGGACCTCATTGTGGTGGCTCATTTCACTCATAAATATGCACACGCGTAAGATGTGGCGTCAGGTCCTGTTCGTAGCGCCAGGATGCTGCTTAACTCCATCGTCCTACGGAGCAAGCGGGACGAAGTGCTTCAGACAACAATGGGCTACAAGCTGAGATCACCGGCTAGTCAGTCCTTTCGGAAACTGTGGTTGGTCTGATGCCAGTGAGACACTATTTAGAATAGAGGCTTGTTTACATCTCGAGGTACGTCCCGATAGGCACCAGGCGCACTGCTGCTGACTGCTGCCAGAGATATTGATTTTAATGTTAATGTTATTGGCCGTGTTATTGTTGTTGTATATTTTATTGTTATGGTTATTGTCATATTTATTTGCAGCTTTATCGGTTGTTGGGTCTGCGGTTGGAAATGGCACCGTACATAAATACATACACAAGCTGACCGGCGTACTTTCACTAACTATTGTTCGATCGGTTGGTACTCAATGGCTACCAGCCGAGGATTGGCTTGTTAACATCTATATTGCGTAGTGTTGGTTGTCGATTTGTAGTACAAGTACTTCCACTGAGACCAGTCTGGTGCAAATTAATTGGCTTAAAAGCAAAATTTTATGTTTCTCCACTTGGGATTAGATTCGGTCGAATGATTCAAAAAGCATTCGCTTGTACTAGCTAAGTCACAACCGATTCAGAAACAGTCTCTGGCGCTATTAATCATCGCAGCTCGAACCTCCCTCATTTACCATATAAAAACGCAGAGAGTGGTCATACAGTATGCAAAACAACTTCATAATCCACACAGCAAATCATAGTCTAATCGCCTCATTCACCAATGAAACGTCAATATTTATCTTGATTGATTCCCAATGCTCTCGACTATTTCGCCCCCGCAGCATTTGGCTGGAAGTATAGACTTCAGCATAAAGGCGTAACATTTTTACGATTGTTGTTCTCCGTTTGTCTGCACGCCATTAAAAATAAATTTTAAGGTTTCCCCCATTGTTGTAGTGGTTCTGCAAACATACGAATGGCGCCACCGCCGACGATGACAACAGGTTGCTCAAGATGTAAGGGGGATTCATTTCTAGCTTATTGAAAATCTAGGATTGATTTGTGCGCCAGCCACACTTTGGCGACGCCGACGACAAAATCGACGAGGCATCGTTATACAACTACCAACCAACCAATTCCAGTCAATTCCGACGGCAAGAGATCAAATCTTGCATCTTTTTACCCCCGTGTGGCTCCATTTCAAAATAACGAAGTTATATTATATTTATTATGTTAATTGGGATCGATACTCGTCTGTTTGCCTTCTTTTTTTCTAGGATTTTTTTTTGAATTTTATTTCTATCTAAACGGTCTACCTTTGGGATTGGCTGTGGGGTAAGACATCAAAAAAGGAGTCCACTTCTTGTTTGCCATAAGGTTTTCTGATTTCCCCGCAGGGCGAATCTCCACCTCCATCATCCTGATCGCCCTCATCGCTAACCTATTAGCCCGAGGGGGGCTACGGTTCTTGAATGGAAATGTGGCCAACAAAATATGGTTATATGTACGAACATACGCTGTCCAGAAAGGCGCGTTCATCGTCGCAGACTCTTAATTTCTATTCATTTATTCAATTCTCACCCGTCGCACAGCATTTATTCAAAAAAAGAAAACACAACTTGAAGCGCTTTTGTGCCGAATCATGGGAAGTTGTCTTGGAGCATTACTTAAGAGTACGGCATCGGCATGAGAGCTCCTTGGATCAAGGTGCGTGTAAATAAGTTTGTGCAGCAAAATATTAATTGGATTGAATGGCGGCAGGGTTGGCAGCGAGGCGGAGGTAGGTGGGCAGGGTACTTTGATTCAACGTCAATAGAAGAAGAAATGTTTAATAATTAGGTTATAAATCATGAACTTGAACTGCCATAACGACGACAAACGACAAGCTAGTTTTGCATGAGTCACCAAGAAGTTTTCCAGCATCGAGTTGGGACTCTCCGAGTGGGTAATGGCATTTTGCGACAGTGAGACAATGTATTTCAAAGTGATGGTTCGGAACTATCATCCTTTTTTGGATGTGTAAAATGGATATTGGCAAATGGCGAACTTCATTGAAAACATTCAATAAATCATTGTTCCAATACATAAATCGTTGTTTTTGGTTAGGAGGGCTCTTAGCGTAGTCGAAAACGCGTCGGTTTTCCAACCCGGGAAGCGTCCGATTCCCGATACAGTCCAAAGTATTTTCTGGCGGGTATGCCGTTCGACTGCCCTGGTGTAATTGTGCCTGCCAAACGATGTACGATCGAATGGAAAGGCAAAGAAAGCCCTTTATTAAGAACTGTTAAAGTACTTCGAAGAACACTAAATAATGTAAACCGATTGTTTCGTGCTTTTGTCTCTAACGTTAAGCTGAAATGAGAATGGGAACTATACACGGAAGATTCAATTGGGTACTCATTGTGTATTATATTCCGTGCCTCCGCACCATCTATCGTCGTATTAGAAACCACTGCCAGCTCTGCAGGATCAGAGATGCGAAGCCTCAGCCACCGATGATGGGTGATCTGCCACAGATGCGTCTGAAAGCCTTCACTAGACCATTTTCCTTTATCGGTATCGACTACTTCGGGCCTATGCAGGTCATGGTAGGACGCAGGGTAGAGAAACGCTGGGGTGTGCTCATAACGTGCATGACCGTCAGAGCAGTACACATTGAGATTGCCCACTCATTATCTACAGACTCCTGCATCCTAGCCATTCGCAATTTCATCGCACGGAGAGGAATGCCACTGGAGATAATCAGCGACCGTGGCACTAACTTCACAGGTGCCAGCCGCGAACTGAAGGATGCTCTGCAAGAAGTTGACCAGAACAAGCTAATCGAGAGTTTTGTAAGCTCCCAAACCAAATGGTCGTTCAATCCGCCCGCTGCGCCACACTTCGGAGGATGCTGGGAGAGACTTATCCAGTCAGTCAAGAAGACTCTACACCAAGTCAAGCCTAAGCGAACGCCCACTGACGAATTGCTTCGAAATATGCTCATTGAAGTTGAAGCAATCATCAACGCTAGACCGCTGACCGAAATTCCACTCGAACATGAAGAAGCATCACCGCTCACCCCGAACCACATTCTCATGGGATCATCGAACGGTTCTAAGCCCCCGATCGCGTTTAACGATAGTGCTACCGTAGTGACACGTTCCTGGAAGATGTCGCAGGTGTATGCGAACGAGTTCTGGCGACGATGGGTCGCCGAGTACCTTCCAACGGGACAAAGAGGACGAAGTGGGTCAGCCATGAAATGACAGAGGAAAGATGGTAGGGGAGAACAAGAAGGGTCGCGGGGGGAGGGTATCGATCTAAAGGGAAGGCGGGGGGGGCGGTGGGTTGGGGATGAGGGGAATGGGGGGGGGGGTGGCGGGCGTGTTGCGACCTAAACCGCAACGAACCACCATCATAAGCACATTCGTTGCATACCTACTTATGAAACTACCTTGCTACCACTACTACTATTAATGTGTTAAACTACCTATACCTACAATTCAACTCACTTGCCCCTAAACGTCAAAAATGATTATTGTGCTATATTCTAACGGCGTGAAAAGTTGGTTTGTGCTCCCAAAATTAGAAGAAAAGTTGTTAACTAAAACTTATAATTTTCTATTCTATACTTAGATCTAAAAACTTACTTCTACTTTACCTAAATTTAAGTTAAAGTTAAAGCCTAAACTGAATTGTAATCGCTACGACAGGTAAATGATACACTAAATGGTAATATTGTGAATCTTACTCTATCCAACTTACATACTATTGCAGCACACACGTGTAAACAGAAAGTATTCTAGAATTAGTCGATGAATTACAAAAAAAGACACTAAACGTAAGTACCCAAACTAGGAATAAGAAAACAACAGAGAAATTAATCCTAAAATTATAAATATTACCTAAAACGTCATGCAAATTATCTTTGGCAGGAAAATTCTAACCCTCCTTATCCTACATACCTACAACTACGGAAATAAAGAGGTTACATTTACGGAAAGGTCTCGTTGTCTTCGCAACACTGCAGGATGGTCCTAAGCAGCGGAAGCCGGGAAGCGAAACTCCGCGCAGGCCGGGCGCGACGAAGATCGTCAACTGGTCGGGGGGATAACATGCATTCCTCGCGCGCGGTACGTTACAAAAGAAAAGGAACCCAGTATTTCGGAGAAATCCCGGCGGCGAAGCATCAAAAAAACCCCGAGCCCTCCTTGCGAGTTGAGCGCACGTGTTACCAGCGGATTAGGGACGGACGCCTCTGGTCTACCTTCTTGTTGAAGGAGGAAAAAATAATACTCTTTTCCTCCGATGACCTTTTAACACCTTGGGTGCAAAAACCGGCGCAGACGCACGCCCCCGAAAATGGAGAACGATCCGGGAAAGGTGAAATTCAAATTTCAAACCAAACATCCGGCTGGTGTCATGATGTTTGGCTTGGCGGCATCCAACGGTTTGAAAATGCCGCCTGTTTTCATTGATGCTGGAGTTAAAATCAATACCGAAGTATTTTAAAGGACCAAGTGCTTCCCTGGGTGAAGGCCAACTTCTCCGAGGACTAAAACGTTGTCGTACAGTAGGATGGAGCACCGTGTCACACGTCCAATCGAACCCAACAATGGTTGAACGATAACATGAAGTTTTGGCCGAAGGATTTGTGGCCCCCTAGCAGTCCAGATCTGTTGAATTATTCAATTTGGGCATATGTTGAAGTACGAGCCTGCAAAACATCACACCCTAGTGTGAAACGCCTGAAGTCAACCATAACACGCACATGACAGTCAATGTTGGAGGACTACGTCCGAAAGGCATGCTCTGGCTCGAGGATGTTATTAATAAAAATGGAGGACACATTGAATAAATTTGTTTAAAAAGACTAGTACTCGAAAATGTTGATATTATTGCTTGAATTAGTTGAAAATGGGATTTGAAAGAAACAGAACAAATTTTCGCATTATTTTCTGCCGCACCCTGTATATATATAAAAATGGATTTCTGTCTGTCTGGACCTAATAGGCTCAGAGACTACTGAGCCGTTCGGCGTGAAAATTTGTATGCAGGGGTTTTTGGGGCCGGGGAAGGTTTTTAAGATAGTAAGAGACCCCTCCCTCCTCTGAAAAGGGGGGCTCCCATACAAATGAAACACATATTTTTGCATAATTGGAGAGTGATCTGGACACGGAGGTAACTTAATTTTGGGTGGGTGTGTATGTAAAAAAAATGTTTCTATGGTAGATTGAGACCCCTCCCTCTCTGAAAGGGAGGCTCCCATACAAATGAAACAGAAGTTTCTGCATATCTCAAGAACTAATCAAGCAAATGGAACCAAATTTGGCATGTGGGGTTTCCTGGTGGCGAAAAATGTTTCTATGGTGGTTTGAGACCCCTCCCCTCTCCTAGAAGGGGTGCTGTCATACAAATGAAACTGAAATTTCTTCATAACTCTAGATCTAATAAAGCAAATGGAACCAAATTTGGCTTGCGGGGATTTTAAAGGCAATAAATGTTTCTACAGTAGTTCGAGACCCCCCTCTCTCTCTCTCTGGGGGGGGGGCGGGGCTCCCATACAAATGAAACACAAGTTTCTGCATAACTCTAGAACTAATCAAGTAAATGGAACCAAATTTGGCAGGTAGAGGTTTTTGAAGGCAAGAAATGTTTCTAAGGTAACTCGAGACCCCTCCGCCCTCTGTAAGAGGGGGGCTCTCATACTAATGAGACACAAATTTGTGCATAACTCGAGAACTAATCAAGCATATGGAACCAAATTTGGCATGTGGAGGTTTTTGGAGGAGAGAAATGTTTTTATGGAAGTTTGAGACTCCTCCGCTATCTGGAAGGGAGAGGGAGGGGGGTTTCCATACAAATGCAACACAAATTTCTGCATAACTCGAGAACTAATCAAGTAAATGGAACCACATTTGGCAGGTAGAGGTTTTTGAAGGCAAAAAATGTTTCTAAGTTAACTCGAGCCCCTCCCTTCTCTGAAAGGAGGGCTCATATACAAATGAAACACAAATTTCTGAATAACTCGAGAACTTATCAAGTTAATGGAACCAAATTTGGCATGTGGAGGTTTTCGAAGGCAAGAAATGTTTCTATTGTGGTTTGAGACCCCTCCACCTTCTGGAAGGGGAGACTCCCATAAAAATGAAACATAATTTTTAGTATAACTCGAGAGCCAATGAAGCAAATGAAACCAAATTTGGCATGTTGAGGTTTTTGGAGGCAAGAAATGTTTCTATGGCAGTTCAATACCCCTCCCCATTTTGAAGGGGGGGGGGGGGGGGGGCTCCCATACAAATAAAAAGCAAATTTCTGCATAACTCGAGAACTAATCAAGTAAATGAAACCACTTTTAGCATATGGGGGTTTTTGGAGGCTAGATTTCTATATACATAAAAATGAATTTCTGTCTGTCTGTCTGTCTGTCAGACCCTTATAGACTCGGAAAGTTCAGAACCGACCAACGTGAACATTTATATGAAAGGGTTTTTGGGGCTGGGGAAGGTTCTTATCATTGTTTGAGACCCCTACTCTCTCAGGAAGGGGCGCTCTCATACAAATGAGACACAAATTTCTTCATAACTCGAGAACTAATCAAGCAAATCGAATCAAATTTGGCATGTGGGGGGTTTTGAAGGCAAGAATGTTTCTATGGTGGTTCAAGACCCCTCCCATTTCTGAAGGGGGGGGGGTGGCTTCAAACAAATGAAACTCAAATTAATAATATAATCGAAGAGCCCAGTGTGATGGTTCGAGAACTAATCAAGCAAATGGAACCAAATTTGGCATGTGGGGGGTTTTGAAGGCAATGATTGTATGGTGGTTTGAGAAACCCCCCCCTCTGGAAGGGAGGGCTCCCATGCAAATGAAACACAAATTTCTACCAAAAATGAAAATTATCCAGGTTACTTAAACACAAAACGTGTATTTCTCGGGTAAGAAGCATGTTTTGATAGAAGTTTGAACCCTCTGCTTATTCAAGAAAAAAAACTCATTTCGAAAAAAAAACCATAAACGTGCCAGTTATATTAAATTTTCCTTCATTTAGTTGCAAGCGTAGCAGCGCACGCACCGGGTTCAGCTAGTTTTATATAAATGATAAAAGATGGCGATCGATGGAAAAAAACTATTAACCTTTTCTTGAACATCTGAACTATGCGACTATAGCCCAGTTTTTGACAACGGATGAATTCTCAAATCGTACTTTTTCGACACAGTAACCAAATGTTGAGTAGATTCTTCAAAGTAAGATTTTATCTGTTACATATGACCAGTTTCTTGGCAATAGTCTAAGAACTTCAACTTTTTTCTCAGTTGTGTTGGCTTTTGAAAAAGCTGACTCCAAATTTAATAGCAGTTTATCGAAATCCTGCTACGTCAGAAACTTCATTTAGAAACCTTGTTTTTAACGTTTTAAAAATTTGCGAAAATATTTCAGTGGCTTTAGACCAACCGCACCAATACGGTAATATCGGTAGATTGTTACCCTGTTTGACAACTCGACACTCCACCGGTGGTTGGACTTTCATTTCAATTTGAGTGTTTCCGATTTGTTTTCAAAGTGTTATTTGCTAATTTCACGTTTATTGTGATATGTTGTGAAAAAATAAGCGCATCAAAGTGCTTTCCAGTTCTTGGCTGGATGTTTCCCAAGATCCAATCTTTGGGATAAACCTGAACGTCGAAAACCTGTACGGAAGAGTATTCAAACTATACACTGCATGACATATTTAGCGAAACAAAACCGGTGCGAGAATAAATATGTGTCTTATTGTGTTACATTTTTATGAACGACCGGTGCGAAGGTGGGTGGCTAAATGAAAATAGCAACGCTATCTGTCATCAAAAATCCAGAGACGGGGGGGAGGTGAGAAGCGATATTTGCTAGAGAAGCATTTAATCGTGATATTTGTATTAAAAGGGGGGGGGGTTTTTTTTATAATGGGCGGGGGGGGGGGAGTGGTGGTTGGGGAGTGGGAGGTGAATTGGGAGGTTTTTTAAATTTTTTTGTAAATTGTGGGGAGGGGTATGAAAAATAGCGGGGGGGGGTGGGGGGTTGGGCTTAAGGAAATTTGGGGAAGGGGGGTTTTGTGGGGGGGGGGGGTGTTGTGGGGGGGAGTTTTGGGGAATTTTTTATAAATTTTTTTTTTAATTTGGTGGAGGTGTGTGATGTTTTTTTGAAGTTAGTGATGTTCGGGAAAATTGGAAAACTTCAATTGGCGTATGCTAGGAAAACTGGCAACCCTGAATTTTTTAATATTGTTTTTTGTGCATATAACCATGAACCCTACGCGTGGACAAAGTTTCGTAACAATCTGAGACCCTTCGGCCCAATCTGTACGATAATAAAAAAAAATTCCTGTTGTTGAAAAGATTGAGCTGGGGCGAACTTGTGTCGGGTGTCGGATTTGGCGCTACCGCTGAAGAATTTTTGAGCTGCAGGAAAAACTGTGAAACAAGTTCCTAAAATGATCATTTTCCATTGCAAACCATATTTGAATATTGAATGGTTATGTTTTTATGTATCTATAATAAGTTTAAAAAAATTCAAACAGGCATTGTCGGTCGGTATCGGTATTTACATCTGATACACGTCAAATAATAAAAGTTTTATACTTTTATTATTTGACATGTATCAGATTCAATTAGCGAACTATATTCCGCATGAGGAAAAAGAGATAAACAAAACCAATGAAACTAGTATAATAATAAATTCATATTTTGATTCTATCATCACGAGAAAAGCACATTTTTCAAAAGTTATAACATTTGCTAATCATACCATGCGGCAAAGTACTAGGTTACTAGTACTAGCATTAGGTTAAATTTACCCACCATAAGCCACGGTTGCTCAAATTTGAGTGCTATGCCATATGCTCAAATTTGGCTTCCCGCACGGAACTCCAGAGTTGGTTCAAATGAACTTAATTTTGAGTACTTTGTTTCTTCCGTGTAGGATTCGACTAACGTAAAAAAATTTGCGACGTGTTTTTTTTTCGTTTGCTGATGTTAGTATTTTTGATATGCCTAAATAATTAATACGCGCATTAAAAAAAGCGACTATTTTCGGATGGATGGTAAAAGAGAACGGAAAAGGATATTTTAACAAACCAAATTGCCTTTTATTCATTACAAAATTAAAAACTTCACAAAAATACTTCTACTTCCTCCCACGCTACCTTGCGGCAGTTAGCCGGAACTTTGGCCAAAGGTGAAAAAAATAGTTCTTCAGTTCCTTCATCCAACGTGAGGTTCGTCTTGTCGTCCATAACGACCACCACTTTCCGCTTCGCCGGGATGATCTCTTTCACCAAAATCTTCTGCCGTTGTTTCTGGGTTTCCGCTTGGTTGGACTGACGCTTCTGCATATGGATATCAATTTTGGCCAAATACCGTTCTTGACCGTTTGGCCGGTCGCACCGTCCTCTCAGCACAACGCACGAAAAGAAGTGGACACCTTGCCTTCCGTCTTCCGTTTGAGCTTCAGTTGAATCCTCCGGTTGCTTAAAACGGTCGGACGGTCGGAACCAGGCTTCCGCTCGATGGACTCTCCCTTCTCCAGAACTGCCAGAATCTTGTAGATGTTTCCGCAATCGTATCCGGCCGACACGAAGTGGGCCACGATGGCCGACTTTTTTTTAGGCCCGGCTGGAGCAGGTGGTACGAAAAAACCATAAATCGAAGTTGTTTCACTGTTCTCGCCATAGCTGCCGTAAACAAACTGATGAAGCTGTCAAATTTTCATAGTACATAGGCAACTAGTACAGGGGGTAGACAAAATAACTAGGATAGGCAAATATATGGTCAACTTTGGAGTGCTCTAACTTCACGAAAGAAGGCTTCTGGATGCGGCATGATCTTTCTTTCCTCCAAAACATGCCGAGCGACACCTCTTTCTTCTTCTTTGTTCATCACAAAGCTTTCCTTAAGCCTAAAGTGGACATTTGGACACATTGGCCACTCCCGGGGTCACCGGAATGTTCCTGGAGAATCTGTAGCAGGGGCCAATTAAATTTTGACGCCAAAACATGCTGGGGACCTCTCCGGTATCCGGGAATCATGGCCATCCCCGTTGAATGCTTCTAAGAGAATTAAAATTGGTTAATATTTCGTGAAGTTAGAGCACTCCAAAGTTGACCATATATTTGCCTATCCTAGTTATTTTGTCTATCCCCTGAATATACTGACCGGTGGACCGACCACTAGGTGGCAGGGTAGTCGCATGAAAAATCGGAACATTTAGTCGCTTTTTTTTTAAATGCACGCTTTATGTGATTTTTGATTCAAAGTGATCGCCGTGTCCATAATTTTAATGGAAAGATTGGGGTTGGGGAAAAGAAATAAGCGCGCGCGGGGACCGAGTGCCGTTTCTGGGAACCTATTTCACGGTCCTGTGCAAATCCGGGAGAAGAGTAAACAGAAGGGCTTGCAATAGGATTTTTCAACCAATGAGTCGAAAAAAATGGACAACAGACGGCTAAACTGATACAGGGATGAATCTCTCTATGACCACACTCCCGGTTTGTGCTGAAGCGAGGTGAAACTGACTACATCAATGTCAATCTGGTTAAGGTAGGTGGGAATTATTGGCTAGGATACACGATGTTCAATACATTCGGACACACTTCCAAAATATGTTATAAAAATGAGAATATTGTTTTTGCGGGTTCATTTTATTGAAAGTAATGTTTATAAGGAACGTTTACAACATTTCGCTTGCAATGACCACTCCTTGGTACTTCTTCAAGAGCTTCAAACGTTTCTCGAGCATTTCGTCCCAGATTTTAGGTGTAACCTTCTTGAACTGGTCCAAGGTGCTGACCCTTTATTCGTTCAGCTTCGACATCATATAGAACCAAACCAAGAAGTCGAGAGAATTCAAATCCGGGGAGCTGGGAGGCCACAAAGTTAAATTGTCCTGACACCAGTGATGTCTTATAATTTCGTTTTGCAGAGTAAATTTTCTAAATGCCAAGTAATTTCGTATCACAGACTTTAACTGTAAGTTAAGGGCGATCTCATATGCAGCTTTGGACGATATAAAAGCTCGAATGTACTATTTCCCATCTGTTGATCAGCACCGTGGCGGTGCCAAGTAAGCAGTGACTCTTGGTAGTACTAAAAAATCCAAGCAACGACAATATTCCGCAGTCTGAGACATAATGGTACGCAGTTTAAAGAAAAGTCGAAAAGTAATTTAAGCCAAAGTGGTTGATGTAAAAAATTCTGGTTAGTATACACACACAGTTTGAAAGAAACATGTAATATTCTGCGTTATTTGATGCACATAAATGTAATGCTTGTTACGGGATAAGTTTATGTGATATTTGTCCCGAATTTAAGCCAGATATCACCTGAATTTTGTCTGTTGAATGAAAGATTGCAAGCGATTTCGTTGTTATCGCTTGCTTTGGCTTACAAGTGAACGAGGGGAAGTTTTAGCGTCTGTTAAAATTCATCATCATTTTTCTGTGAAGCTAGTCGAGTGACTCTCGTATTCGTCTGTACAGTACCTTGAATAGCTATGTCAACCTTGTTGCTAGGGATCTTCATCAACCTACTTAGAACTTTCGAAATAATGTTACATTTAGATCCAGAGTCATGTAGGGCACGGGCTGGATACAAAGAAAAACGAAAGCGTGAGTTATGTCAGTGACATAACTGCAAAGTTGACGTAGGACTGCTTGTTGATGTGAAGAAATTGATGTCATCGAATTAATAATTTTATACTATATTTTGTTCAGTCTATATAACCATGAAACCCTATGCTATTGGTGTGTGAGGCTCCGGTTCTTCTTCCGCTATTGATTCTCCATGAAAATTTATAGAAACTGCAGTTCGGCTCGAATTGACTGTTAATGATATTTTGTTTGTTAAATCAGTGCCAACATTAGATTAGGGCGAATCTGCTTTTGTAAACAATGGCTTTCATAGTCATTTGCTCTTGAACAAAAGGTCACAAATACAAATTAAGCACTCTTAAAGGAAGAAAATCTTTATTTCTATACGCTAATATATTCAATTTGAAGGAATTGTATTCAACTTCCGATAAATTAGCAGACAAAGTGTTTGTTTACAAAAGCAGATTCGCCCTAATCAAATGTTGGCGCTGAAATGTCGAGCGTGCTTGTAAGTGTGAAATGGATCCTGTGTTTACGGAGGGAACATGGTTCGCGATTGAAATATTCTTATCAGTTTTCTTGGGTTGCAGGACAGCCTGAATGTTTGGCGGCACGAGATACTACGATAAAAATAGGCATTTGCACCGTCTTAAACTAGAGATTGTACAGACTGAAGATTGAACATACACCCAAAAGTTGAAAAGGTGGCAAAAAATGCAATTGCAGTTTTGCAATTATATCTTGAGAAATCCGCATGATTCAGAAAAGGCAATTTTGCCCATTTTGATCCACAAAGCGTTTTATGGTACAAATGAAGCCATGCAAGTGTGTGCAAGCGACTGGCAAGCAAAAATAGCTCGAAAAAAATGTATCGCTGTAGGATCCTTGTTCAATCATCACCAACATATCTATATACAATACACAGAAAAAAATAATGAATTTTAACAAGCGTGTAAAATTTCCCTTCGTTTAATTGTAAGCCAAAGAAGGCGTAAACAAGGAAATTATTTGAAATCTTTCATACGCCATACAACAATGTAGGCAATCTTCCATACATCAGACTACATTCAGGCGTTATCTGACTTGAATTTACATGAAATATTCCATTATTTTCTGCCAAATCTAGCATTCCCTTTATGTGCATTAGATAACGCTGAAAATTCAATGTTTCTTTTTATCTGTGTATGGATGAGTCGATGTCACAAAATGCATTGGCCACTGTTGCATTGCCGCCGTCAAGTGTTCTATTTTGGTTCTCTCTGATCATCGACAAAGCGTTTTATGAAAAAAACAATACCATGCAAGTTTGTTAACGTCAGGTTGCAAATAACTTGGTGGAAAATATGTCCATTTGCTTCATTGCTGTGCCCTGAATTCCTCACTAAGAGAACTAACTGCTGTGTTTCTATTATTTCTCTCTTAATTCGGAAAAGAGGCTAAATGGTTGCCATCCAGCCACCGCGCTGACGGTCACGGTTCGTATGCTGATTTCATAGTAGGCACTTTTTATTGCCACCGGACTTTCGGACACTCATCTCATTGCAAAATGCTGTTGCTTTTTTGCCCACAACTAATGTTAGATTTTTCAAGTTACGATTAAGCGAAATTGTATAACAATCTTACTTTCTTAGTTTGGGTGTAGAGCGAATTACGAACAACAACAAGTGGACCAGTTTGGACATTTTCGTTTTGCAAAAAGTTCCACTGGCTGGAGCGGGAATCGAAACCTCAACTTCATGACAACAACCGCTTGAACGACGGGCGACGCCGCTAACATTGACAGAAGATGATGTGGGGTGTTTGGTTTTGGGAAGGAGTTAAAAAGATGTTGAGGGGCGGGGGAAAAATAGATGGGTGAGAAAAAGAAATTTAAACAATAGCTGGGGGGGGAATTGTGGTTGTGGGGAAAAGGAGGGTTTTGGTGGGAGGGGGGATCGGGGCGGCGGGGGAGAAGAGGGGGGGGAAAAATGGGGGTTTTAACGGGGGTAAAGGTGAGGGGATTGAAAATGGATAAGAGGGAAGCGGAACCTATGTTCACCATAGTACATATATTCATCACATTCTGCAGTCATCCAACTTCAAACGTAAAAAGATGTTTAATTTCTCCAATAAACGGACGCAGTAAACAAAAATATATAATCCTGGCAAATAAAATTAGGTCTTGAATATAATTAAAAGCTACAAAAACGTTTCGGAGACTTAAATTTCGTAAAAATAATGAGCAGTCAGATTTTCAATGCAATTTCTTACCTTTGCACTACAAATTCGTCGTATTGATCTAACCGTACTAGGGAATATACCCGAGCCAGACTCCAAGTTTTCTCTTTAATTGCACTTTATCCTCACACATTTTCGTTGCGTAATTGCACAAACCATAAAAATCACACTTCACTTATTACACTAGCCACACGAGAATCTACGAATACGTGATATAATACGAGAAAACTATGGGATTAATTTTCACAATAATTTAAATACGCTTGCACCTATTCTGAACCGTGTTTACAATCGACGTAATCGCTTGATGTTGCCAAACTATTTTATTATGACTCTTATTCGAATGAAATGGGTTTGGCGTACATCAATATCACCTGTTTTGTGGGAGTGCTACAAATCGCCCAAAGTTAAACTATTTTATTTTTCCATAGATTGATTAAATAATAACATGCTTCTAATTGTAGATTTTTTCAATATTTACCGAGAAATAAAATCCCACATTTAATAATATTTTTCCATCTCTGTTGAATTTGGCGGCACTGCTCACATACTGTATAGCATACACATCAACACGCACACTAGTTCAATTCATAGAGCATTCTATGCCCAACGTTATGGTGAGTCTTGTTGTCAATATTCTCATGGAAGAATAACAAACAAACCCGTTCATTTTGTCTTGGTTATATGCAGGCTATCCAACACAATTAAAGTGCTGTCAAATGATCTACTTCATGCGAGAAATTTTAATTTTTGGTGTAGTAGTGGAGAGCGTTAACTTGTTTATATTTTTTCATGATTAAAATCAGTACGATTAACATATGTACACAGATGGGATTAATGTTTTTCGTGATATTATTAAAATAGGTACTTAGCAGTGGCAACTTTTCCGTATTAAATTGGAACAAAATTATCAGAATCGAATGTTTAGTGCGTTGCTAAACGATTAACGGTAAGTGGACGAATAAATTGTGAATAACTTGTGTACTTAGTGTTCGGTATTCAGTGCATATTCACCGATTTCCACTGGAGCTTATTGAGCTCAAGATAGGTACCGCTTCCCTACCATTACATGACACGAAGGAGGTATCAACGAAGGCACGCGAACAAATTTAAAAAGGGGAGGGCCTAGTTGTACGAAGAGGCTTGATGAACATTAGTTTAAGTGGGGGGTTTGGGAAATTCGCTTTACGGAGAACGGCCCTTTTGGCCTCGACCCATCTAAGAGGTGAGATTAGACACACTTGCTTCTGAAACTGCAAAACATAGAGTTTTTTTTAAAATGGCAGAATTAACCATTTAAACACTGACTAACTATATGACACCTAGACCAGAGACTATGGCCCACCCCTTGTGTGCCCTAATGGTTGCGGTGGTTCGGCTCATTAACTGTTAAATTTCGTTTGTGAGTACACGTGCTTGCTAGTTTAACTTGAGGATTATAAAGTAATTAATAATAATGTGTTCGGGCTTTTGACGCCAGTGGGGTGCGTGGATGAAATTCGAGGCGGATTACACTCTTGGGGAAATTTATTTGTCGTGAAAGTTTTAGGGGGGGGGTGGTGGATTAGTAGGCTGGGGCTGGATATTAGGGTGGCGCGGGGATTACGTTTGCGCCCGCGGCTCGATCAGAATTAGCGGCGCCCTATAAGGAATAGAAAAAAAAGCGTGTCCGTAGTGATGATTGCGCGTATTTCCCCCGTTTAGTAAAGGCTAGAGGCTGTAATGTGTAGGAGAGTAGGGGAATGCTTTAGTCGATATTTCTTGAGGGGGGGGTGCGAGGTTAGACGCTGTGATATGGGTGTATTTGGGAAATAGGATAATTTCGTTCGATTATTCCCGCAAGGAAAACTGACATTTCACAATACTAGAACAGTTGTCAAAATTACTTCGGTAGAAATGGCAAAAATTACATCAGTTCTTTACTTGCCAGCTGCATACTAGACTTAACCCGCGTGACATAACCGAATTCCATTGAAACTTTTTTCCACAAGCTTAGATCAAGGGGTTTTTTGCCTTAATTGGAGGAGAAATTTTCATTGACCTTTTTCTAAATTTAGAATTCATTTATTGTGCTTTAGTTACGGAAGAAAATTCCTTTTTCTTTCTACAACACCGGAATTTTCCAAATTTTAATCGGTGGATAATAAATGAAACCCCTAGTCTTTGGATTTTTGGATTCCATGGATCTTGTGGAATTAGAAATTAACAATTCCAGTGGGTCCTTTTTCTTAAGACCCTCCGCAAAAGATTTGACAACATCAAAAATAAAGATTTTCAATCATTTTTTCAATAACTCCTTGTTAAACCAAACAAAACAAAATTGACAAATTGATCATTTTTTATTCAGTCCTCGATATACTTTTTACAAGGGAAGGTTCATTAATTATGTCACGCAGTAAGGGGGGAGGGGATTTTTTTGGAAAACGTGACAATCCATACAAACAATTTTGAAGGTCCATACGAAATACGTGGCAAGGGGGGGGGGGGGGATGGTGGTTATAAAAAGTCACTTTTTGCGTGACATAATAATTGGACGTTCCCCAATGAAATCCAAACAAACATTCTGCACCGGGATGCCTCAAATGTCAAGAATCTTAACTCAAGATCCTAGTGTTACTTCTTACCCAAACACAGCATACGCAACATTGTTCCTCCCGTGCAGGTCGTTATACAACCGATTGATTTTATTGTATTAATCTTTGTCAAATACCATGAATAAAATATAAATGGGCACAGCATCTAGCCTGGGTGCGCGGATATGAATGGAACTCGCTCTCGAGGAGCAACAGAAATTATTCATACATCATAGACCATAAAACAAAATCAGCCGTATAAAAGCACTCACCCGCGCGCATATTATGGATCAAGTGAAACTCGACTCCCCATCTCATACCCATTATGAGATTTTTATGCTCGACAACACTATTCAGCACACGCCTTTGCGCACACCATTGAATCTAGGTTTTATATCGTCGCAACACTTCACAACCCAACAACAGTCCGCCGGAGATCAGCCTCACGTTAAAGCAAGTGAATAATTGATGAGGGACCACCAACCAAGTCTCGGAATGGAAGAGATTCGCCAAATTGCGTCCATAGAGCTAAGCTGGGGTGCACATTGAAGAGGCTAGTGTCTGTGCGTTCACTATCACTTGAAATTCAAACCGAAAACATGAATGAATGTGAAGAATTTGTGAATGAATGGATATTATGATATCCGAGGTAGGTCGTCAACTTGTTTTCGGCTTTTTTTTGGCAGGGAAACTTCTTGGCTTTGGAGCAACATTTCTCAATCTTCATCATGAATCACCATTCAGAGTAAACTTCAAATCCTATTGCGTCGCATGACCAATCCATTCCGGGACGCGGTTTGGCTTCATATTGCATCAATCTGAACCATGAATCAATTAATTAAATTTCCACCCTATTTGCCGCCGTTGCCTCGATTGCCTGGCTCCGTTTCACTTGCCATTTTCGTCATCGCGAACCACCAACATTCAGTGACACAACAATTACTTTTCAATTAACCGGCAAATTGGAGTTCTCAACCTCCCGCAATCCATCGGGGTCGTTTTACAGCTCCATCCATAATATCACCAGCTTCCTGCAATTGCTGCGTCGTCGCTCTACAAATGGTTCCACGTCGATCGATCATTACTGAGCGCCACCACAACCCACATGAATCGATGAAGAATCCGGCGGCTCCATCGTGGAGCAGTGTAGAGCACTATGTAGTCGAACTGAACTGCAGCAGAGCAATGACTCATTAGGCGTAGAATCTCGCCCCTGTCAAAGCTTGTTTGTTGGTTTTGTAGCAAATGTAAAACAATGTTTCAAGATCCTGCATCCAAATTGCCCGTCGGTTCTGGTTGTCAATGAATTGTTTATGCACCCGTTACTGTGCCTCCCCTGTGAACCGCCTGCTATGCCGAAGAAATCTTGGTATCGAGTTTCTCACCTTCCCTCTGCATGTAGTATTTATTGAAACGGGTACAGCTGGAGAAGCAAAATACCTGTGTAACAATAGCTACAGAACGACAACGATCGACAGGTGAGCCCGAGAATTGATTTCGCATTCTGGGAGCCGCGGAGTGTCTCCGACGCCTTGCTTTTCTGATGTTGGCACAAGATCTTGTCGTTTTTTGGTGTGAAAGATTCCAATCCAAATGAGATTGCCATTTGTGTTTTCGATAGGAAATTGTTGAAGTTTCACTTGATCCACATATTGTTTTGGACTTTGGTTTATGACATTACTCTTCAGTTTATTTTGAAAAGTCAGTAATATAAAAATCCACACCGATTTTATGCACTCTTTAAAATTCTTCCTCGGCCGGTGTGTTGAAACGGTAAAATTTATTAAACGGAAAAATTATGCAAAACTGCTCAACACCCACGCATCAGTCGAGTTTGAAAACAAAATTTCGCTTACAATGACTTTGAGCGGCGTCGGCGACGTCGTCGGCTATGGGACTTTATTGTTATGGCACCGGAGTGGAGACGCGCAGGCCTTCGACAGATCCAACGATCGATTTTAACACACAATCGATTGATGATTGCTGCTTTTGTTGCTGTCAATGTTGGTGTCGTAGTTGTTGGTAATGAAATTCAAATCGGATCGATCAGAATGTGCTATGGGAACGATGCGAAAAAAAAAAAGTTGAATTGCCCATTAGTGCACAAAGGTTTAATAGCTAAATTAATTTATTTTGACATTTCAGAGCGCCAACTGGGAGTGCACGATCGAGCTGAGCTGGTGTTTGTCACCCAGAGCCTCAGGTAGGGAGCGATGGAGATTGAATGATTATAGATTATTCGTGCCTCATTTAGGAGGTTGGAATCGATTTCGAAGAACGTGTTTTTCTTGCAAGCAAATCGGGTGGAAGATGAGATCGTTTGTTTCGAGAAGTTTTTGCTTGAAAAGAGAAATGAATTTTAAATGTACGTTTCGACATGGGAAATTCAATACCATGTTTACTTTTTGATGTATAAAGGTCTCAAAAACAAGCATTCCTCCATATCGTCCACGAACTTGCCTTGAGTAAATATTGGAACTGCAACCTAAAAATCAAAACACTGACAGTCGTGCAAACAACTATCTTCTCAGCAAAACCAGCCGCTGCAAATTTTGTAAAGCCCTTTAAATTTACTCTGGATTTTACGCTGGCTAGCTGACTCCTAAAATAAACTCGAGCGCATTGGCAAGTTTGATACACACGGTGCAACTAAGTACTGTTTACTCTTATAGTCTCTAAAATACCAAACACCCATAGCCGCATCGTGGTCGTGATGCACCGGCGGAGGAATCTACAAACATAAATATGAACGAGACTTTGCATACTGTTTACTGCCGCAAATCGGGTTGGGGAACTGGGGATAAATCGGACACCCTAAAACAATTTTATGTTTTCTGTAGGATAATGATAGCATGATTGACCGCTCGAGGTTTCTACTCCGTCATTGTCAGATCAGCTGTTATGACACAGAGAAACAATAGATGATGCTTGAGACTAACATACATCCTAAATGCGTATAAATTGGTGATCCTAAATTAGGGCACTTCTGGTGCCAGCCCCGCTCGAATTCAGGTCAAATAAGGAAAAGATAGGACTGTGGGGTAGGGTTGGTAGCAGGGTTGGTTTTCGGTAAATGACTCGCTTAATTCTTGTTTATTTTTGATTTCAGATTATTTTCCATTTAGTTGTTTTTAAATAGTTGCACAAATATAAATTTAAATATTAGTACCAATTTAAACCAACGATAAGAATGCCATTGTGGCTTCTCACAAAGTGTGATGGTGGATTTTCATTGTGAAGGCAAGGTTTTAACAACGATTGAAAGCCAACAGTAAGGATGCTTTTGGGGCCACTCACAAACTGCGATGGTGAATATTTATCAGGTGGGTCCTCGCTTAGCAAAAAGCTCTTAGCTCTTAGCTACACAGCAACACCATGCTGGAGGTGGCTTGGTTCGACTCCCGGTCTGGTCAATGATTTTTTCGTTAAGGAAAATTTCTTGAATCGGAAGGGCATAGGGTATGATTGTACTTGCCACAAAATCATGCTAATGCAAAAAAAAAAATGGTACCTCGAAAGCTCTCAATTAATAACTGTGGAAGTGCATTTAGAACACTATGTTGAGAGCAAGCAATAAGCAAATTGTGAATGCAATAAGCTAGAAATGCAAAAGAAAGAAAAGAAGACAAGCTAGTTAACGCTGAGGGGCTGATTTGGACCTCTTTTAACAGTAACGAGAACGCGAAGCAATAGATCTACCGATTTGTAGGCCTAGAAGGTAAAAATCTCACAGATGAGCGTGAGATGATCGAAAGATGTAAACAGTACTATGACGAGCACTTGAACGGTAATGTTACAGCAAACGAATGGGATACGGTAATTAATCTAGGAATACGCGCAGAAGATGATAGAATTCCGACCCCAACACTCCAGTATTTTTCGGAGGAAATGGATCGGTTAAAACAAAACGAAGCTGCTGGTGTTTACCAACTCCCAACGAGCTATTTAAATATGGCGGTGAACACTGGTTAGGGCACTGCATTGGGTAACTACAGGGTGATGAAATATTATCCTTGTTTCTCTCTCTCAGTGTATAGTTCGAATTTGACTGATGCTAAAATGAGCACACCCATGGCGTATTTTATCTTGATTCATTACAAACAAAAGTACAAAGTTTTCATTACGAAGGGCGGTGATTGAGCTGTATAAGCAAGAAAACCCCTCCTGTGTTTATCGCTAGGACATTGAAAATGCCTACAAACAGTTCGAATTGCTATAAAACGATACAATGAGCTTGGAAATTTTGAGAAAGAGGCGTACAAAAATTCCGAGGATTCTGGTACTACGTGAATCAGCAACGTCTGGCCTCCCATCGTTTATGGAATTCAATGGAGAAGTTGCTGCCACTCCTCAAGATATATGCCGCCTGTTCTCCGACAAGTTTTCCAGTGTATTCACAGATGAGCTATTGAGTGACAACGATGTTGTCCTGGCAGCTAGGGTTGTTCCTGTAATTGGTCAAACGCTCGGTGCAATTGATGTCAACGTCGAGATGATATCCATGGCCGCGATTTCACTCAAGTCGTCCTTCAACACTGGACCTGATGGTGTTCATTTTGAAGACGCATATCGCTAGCTTAATTCCACTGTATCGTCTTTTCTGCATGTCCCTCTCCAGCGGCATATTTCCATCCTGCTGGAAGTTTGCGCACATGTTTCCTGTCCATAAAAAGGGAAGCAAACGAGCCGTGGATAACTAGCGACATCGTTAAGTGCTGTATCAAAGCTTTTTGAGCTAGTGATTATGCAGCGGTTCCATAATTCTCAGCGGTTCTCTCATTGCAAGCAGTATATGAGTGTTGATCAACATGGGTTTACTTCTGGTCGCTCTACATCTACAACCACTAATCTGCTGTGCCTCACTTCGGATATTATCGAAAGCAGGACAGATCGGGTTCAGATGGACGTTATATACACCGATCTATTTGCGGTATTCGACAAGTTGAATCATGCCCTTGCGGTTGCTAAACTCGACAGGCTTGGTGTAAGCGGTAATCTTCTGAGTTGGTTCCGCTCGTATATTATGGGTCACCAACTAATGGTTTCCATAGTAGATTGCAGATCAGCTAGCTTCTCCGCCACATCATGTATACTTCAAGGAAGCCACCTGGGACCGTTCATATTCTACTCAGATGACCTCAAAATCTATTTACGAATCTGCGCGATTGCTGACTGTTACTTTCTTCAGCGTCAGCTGAATGCGTTCGCCAGCTGGTGCAATTTGATCCGAATGGTAGTGAACCCTGCCAAGTGTTCCGCTACCATGTTTTCACGAAAAAAAAACAACCGATAATGTTCAACTACGACCTGCTTGGTTAGTCAATCGAACGCGTCAATCAGGTAAAAAATCTGGGTATGATCTTAGATTCGCAGCTATCATTCAGGCAACACATCACATACCTTGTGATCAAAAAGTTCCGGTAATTTTCAATTTAAAAAGGCCGCCTTTATTTTTTCGGTAAAATCTTTTTAGTGTAAGATGGCAACACTAGTTCTGATATTATGTCAAAGTGTGAGAGCAAATTATCCATTAGTTTTGTTTTGACAACTGCTTTTGTTAGTCGAAAAATAGACGCTCGGCGATTTTTACCATGGATAAAAAATTGGAACAACGCGTTTGTGTGAAATTTTGTGTTGCAAACGGATTTTCTGCAGCGGAAACGCTCAGAATGTTGCAAAAAGCCTTTGGTGAGGACTCTATGTCACAAAATCGTACATTTGTTTGGCACAAAGACTTTAAAGAAGGCCGTGAAAGCGTGAGTGACATGCCGCGTTCTGGACGACCATCGACCTCAACTACCGATGAAAACATCGCTTCCGTGAAGAATTTAGTTATGGAAAACCGCTCAATTAGCATTCGGGAGATAGCTGCACTCCTTGATATCTCATTTGGATCGACCGAACACATTTTGACGGAAATTCTGGGCATGAAACGCATTGAAGCACGACTTGTTCCAAAAGAGCTGAATTTTTTGCAAAAACAGCATCGAGTTGAGGTCGCTAAACAGATGATTGCGAACGCAGATAGCGATCCCACATTCATGGAACGCATCATAACTGGTGATGAAACGTGGGTATATGAATTTGATATGCTCACAAGTCAACAATCGTCCGAATGGCGCGCCGAAGATGAGCCGAAACCAAAAAAATCACGACAAAGTCGCTCCAAAATTAAAGTTTTACTGACCGTTTTCTTTGATTTTCGCGGTGTCGTCCATTCTGAATTCCTTCCAGAAGGTCGAACGGTTAACAAAGAGTATTATTTACAAGTTATGAGACGTTTGCGTGAGGCAATTCGAAAGAAGAGGCCAGAATTGTGGCGCAATAATTCGTGGATTTTACACCACGATAACGCTCCATCACACACCGCGCTCACTATTTGTGAATTTTTGGCCAAGAACTCCACCAATACCATCAAACAAGCACCATATTCACCAGACCTTGCCCCGTGCGACTTCTTTCTCTTCCCAAAACTGAAAATTCCGCTCAGAGGTAGGCGTTTTGAATCGATTGATGCGATAAAAAAGAATTCGCTGGAAGAACTGAAAGCCATACATTCATCGGCCTATAAAAAATGTATGGATGATTGGATAAAGCGCTGGCATATGTGTGTTGCCTCTAATGGCGAGTACTTTAAAGGCGATAATAAAGATATCAATTAAAAATTGAAATAAATGCGTTTTTTTTTTCAAATTACCGGAACTTTTTGATCACAAGGTATATTATTGATTATGCGTTTAGAACCTTAGGGTTCATATTCAGGACAGCAAAAAACTTCTCCGAAATCTACTGTCTGAAATCACTCTATTGTTCCCTGGTATGATCGACACTCGAGTATTGTTCTGTGATTTGGAACTCAAACTACAACAACGGTGCTGAGAGAATCGAATTAAGGCTTGCTTCATTTAGAATTGGAACAAACTTTTGCTCATATTGTGGCGCTCCTGGTGGACGGATTTGGAAGTTCTTGGCGCCCACGTGTCGGGAATTTTGTCAGCTTCACGAATGTATTTTTGACATTCCGCAAATCGACTGTACTTTGTAAACAATCAACATGGAAGCCGAAAGAAGGGAAAAAATTGTGCACAGTTATTTGGAAAATCCATTGTGGTCTGCATCTAGGCTAGCTAAACAGCTGAAATTGCCCAGAAATACCGTATGGCGCGTTATCAAACGGTATAAGGAAACATTGACGACGATTCGGAAGCCTCAAGCCAATCGTCGGAGTGGAACTGACCGGAAACTGCGTGGTAAGATTTCGAAGACGATTAAGAGGAATCCCAATCTGTCGGACCGTGATTTGGCCAGAAAATTCGGTGCTGCCCATAGTACCGTGAGGAGAACTCGACTTCGGGAAGGAATCAAGTCGTATCGAGCTAGCAAACAGCCAAATCGGACCATAAAACAGAATAGTGTGGCCAAAATCCGTGCTCGGAAGCTATACGACCAGGTGCTGACCAAGTTCGACGGGTGTCTTCTGATGGACGATGAAACCTATGTCAAGGGTGATTTCGGGCAAATCCCAGGTCAAAAATTTTACTTGGCAACGGCTCGGGGGGATGTTCCAGCCAAATTTAAATTTGTTTTTGCCGACAAATTTGCACGAAAATTCATGATTTGGCAGGGCATTTGCAGCTGTGGCAAAAAAACGAAAGTTTTCTTTACAAATAAGACAATGACGTCGGAACTATACCAAAAAGAGTGTCTCCAAAAACGAATTTTGCCGTTCATTCGATCCCACGACCATCCCGTAATGTTTTGGCCAGATTTGGCAAGCTGTCATTACAGCAAAGTCGTTCAAGAATGGTATGCAGAGAAAGGGGTCCAGGTTGTTCCGGAAAACCTTAACTCACCCAACTGCCCCCAGTTCCGCCCTATTGAGAAATACTGGGCAATCATGAAGAGGAGACCTGGTGGAATAAGATAGCTAAAAGGATGGACGAAGAAGGTGTGCACCGCCTAATGAGCCATGTTACAGGAAAAATTGGAGAATTCCTTGGAAACCGTGGGGATTAATTTTTTGCGTTTTTTTTTTTAAAATATGAAAAAAACGCTAAATTTTTTTTAAAAAAGATTTTTAAATTAATTAAAAAATAATTAAAAATAAGATATTTTTTTTGGTCATTGTTAGTTCAACGTCGCTTTCTCCGTTTTGCGCTTCGTAGATTACCTTGGAATGATCCATTTCGGCTATCCAGCTACGAACACCGTTGTCACCCGATCCGGACTTAAAAAGAAACAAGCAGAGCCTTGATCGTCGCCGATATCCTGCAGGGTAGGATAGATTGCGAGGCTTTCTTGAGGGAAATCAACCTGTTTATTCAACCTCGACCGCTTCGCAATCTCATGTTACTGCTGCCTCTGCATCGAACAAACTATGGAGTACACGGTGCGATTCACGGACTACAGAGAGTGTTCAACAAAGTGGCATCTGTCTTCGATTTTCATATCCCACGAGATGCGCTTCGTCGAAGGTTTTCTTCTTTTTTTTTGCCGGCAGGAATAACGGACTATGAGATCAAGACTTGCTGTTTATTTTTTAATGTTTTTATGTTATGACCATGCTTAAATGTGTAACAGTAAATTTTGACAATGTATTTTTAAATGATTTACATCATTGGAGCTACACCCAGCCTGTTGATGAATAAAAAAAAATTAGAGGTGGGTTATATCAGGGATATAACCGCATGGTTAACGTAGGACAGCGTTGATGTGCCCCTTCTTATGAAATTTTCTACATACTGAGCCAAACAATCAAAAAGGTACTATTTTTGATAATATGCAATGGTTGTTTAGGATAAATCACGAACATTTCACTTTTTTTTATGTGATAGGAAGCCACCACCAGCGCAGGACTTATCATGGCGTACAGTTCCTCCTAATGGCAAGATCAATTTGTACAGTGTCACCTGACACTAATTTTGCAGCCTTTTGCCAGTTGCGCCTGATTTGTTTTTTCAAATCAATCGCTCGCTATGTTATTCGTTTTTCGAAGATGATTTTTAACCAAAGCCCAATACATTTCGATCTGACGGAGTTGTGATGAATTTGGTGGATTGCACTCTTTCGGGACAATATTTACATTATAAGCAATGTACCAATTCTGTCCCGGCTTTTCATAATGGCGAGAACAACATCGAACCATTATATTTCCGAAATAATGACCATAGTCATTTATTAAGACATTCTTCCAGTCGTGATGAAAATGTCGTTTCTGAGACCGCATCCACATTCAAAAAGGGTGGATAATTGATTGCCTGCCATACGAGGCATTTCTTTGGAAACTTTGACAGTTTTTTTTTGCTTAAAATGTTCAACAACATTTCCTCTTTGACACATGTATGAAACTTAAGTTCCGGAATCTGCTTTGAATCAGCTTCGCAATATGTTTCGTCGTCCATTATTAAGCAGTCGTACTCCTTCTTAATAGTGTAATATAATTTCCACGCTCTTGTTCTGTGTATCGTTACGATTTGGAGCAACACTTACTTTGAAGGACTTCCGACCCGCACGTTTCTTCACCTTCTGGACGAACGATGGAGACATTTTCACTTTTTCGGCCACATCTCGGACTGAGATATTCGGTTTTTCTTAAATTCTTTCACCACTGTCTTCCTCTCCGCGACGAATCGACGACCTTTCTGATATTTCGAACATTTCACTTAAACACCAAATCTCTTAAGGTCTGTATCCGCAATAATCCGGACACCTCAAAACATGTATAAAACATAAATTTCGCATTATATTTCCGTCTTAGTTGTTTATTTCAGATTCATGGGATGTGTTTTAACAATTCGTGAAGACAAAACATAGTTATTCGGTATTTGCATAAAATTTTCGAACTTTCTGCTTAACTCCGTCCAGACTCTTCAGAAATCGTAGAAGCCGTCTTTGTCCAAATTTGCTGGAAGTGTTTGATGTCTTTGATTCCTTGCTTCTTTCCAGAAAGCTTCCGCTTCATCAGAGCCCAATATCTCTCGATTGGTCGTAGCTCTGGGCAATTTGGCGGGTTTGAGGTTTTTGGTACAATGTTCACTTGATTTGCTTGGTACCACTCCATCACAGTTTTAGCATAGTGGCATGATGCCAAATCGGGCCAGAACAAAGGTTTTTCTTTGTGACTTTTGATGAAGGGTAGCAATCGCTTCTGCAGACACTCTTTCTGATAGATCTCCTTGTTGATTGTGCCTGTAGTGACGAAGGATTTACTCTTTTTGCCACACGTGCAAATTGCTTGCCACACAAGGTATTTTTTGGGAAATTTCGATGCCTTCTTCGTTCTGAAATGCTCAGCTGTAGCATTTCTGGCCATAGCAGAATAAAAAGCCAGCCCTGGAAGCTGCTTGAAATCCTCTAGGACATAAGTTTCATCGTCCTTAACAACGCATGAAAACTTCGTCAAATATTTGGATTTTTCGTTAATATCCTTTTCACCTTTCGGTTCATGATAGGATCAGCGCATCTAATATTTTTGTCACTTCTCGGTTTCGTCTCCACCGTCAAACGTTCCGAAAATGATTTGAGCACATCGTGAACAGTGGATTTAGGCAAACCCAATGTTTTTGCAAGGTCCCGTATTGACAAGTCAGGATTTGCCGTACGCCCGTACAAAATTCGCTCGCGCACTTGTTTTTCTTTCGTCGCCATCTTGAATACTAAACATGAAATGTAAACATCAATCATAGTCTTTTTCATCATAGATTCTCAGCTATACCACAGTGATATTTTTCATTCCTACGTGCAATATTTCAAAAGTTACAATGATGTGAAGGTGTCCGGATTAATGTGTATCCAGACCTTATTATAAGGAGTGTATCGAAAATAAGCTATCCACAAACTTTCTTTCAAATTATGTTGAAAACCGATATTTTATTCATACAAAAAATTGATCCTTTATTGTACGAGGTTAAACTTGAACATAATGAAGATCGGATGAAATTTAAGTTATTCCTTCACGAATTTTCGAACTTTGGATCGAATGCTCTTCATCAAGTTCCGGACAAGTGTTGCATCGCATTTTTTGGACGCTTGAGCCCAAATTTTTTTGGAATCCTGCATGTTCCCAGCTGCCTTACCAGTCTTCTTGAAGACCCTCTTCACGATTGCCCAGTAACGTTCGATGGGTCGAAACTGAGGGCAATTTGGTGGATTGATATTTTTCTCAACGAAATCTATACCCTTTTCCGCAAGCAAATTGAGAGTGGTTTTGGCATAGTGAGCCGACGCTAAATCCGGCCAAAACAGTGGAGGTGTACTATGCTTCTTATATAAAGGCAACAATCTCTTCTGGAGACACTCAGATCGATAGTTTTCCGCATTTATAGTTCCGGTAGTGTAAAAAATGGTTGACTTCAAACCACAGGAACATATTGCTTGCCATACCAGTACCTTTCGACCGAATTTCTCCACTTGAATCGACCGGTCCGCATCGCTCACATCCTTTCCAACGACGGCAGTAAAGTATTGTGGACCTGGAAGGGTTTTTGAGTCCTCCTTTACATAGGTCTCATCGTCTATCAAAACGCATGCACCTGGACGCTGCAAAAGACGCGAATACAATTTCTGGGCCCTTGTTGCTGCTCGCTTCTTCTGTTCTGCACTTTGTTTCGAGATTTTCTGCTTCGTGTAGGTCTTCAGATGGTTTCGCCTCTTGATACGCTGGATCATTCCGACACTCGTTCCTGCTTTTTTGGCCAAATCACGTATTGACATTGATTTGTTCTTCATGATTAGAGATACCACTTTCTGCTCCAGTTTCGGGTTGGAAGAACCGGGTTTTCTGCCTCTTCCTGGTAGCTCATCCAAAGAATAGTGTTCCCCAAACTTATTAATGATGGTTTTAACACTCGCATGATGAATTCCAAACCGCTTCGCCAATTTTCGCATAGTAATACCCTTCTCACTTAGCCATGTGTCCAGAACCTTAATTTTCACTTCCTTTTCAATACGCGACATTTTGAAAACGCAGAATTTGAACCGCACAAACAAGTAAACAAAAGAAAGCTGACAATCAAACGCACAGCATGCAGTGTTCAGAGCATAAAAAACCATCACAAATACATGCGTACAACGCAAATGTATGTGGATAGCTTTTATTCGATACACTCCTTAAAATAAAATTGGTCATACTGAAAAGTTTATGATACGCGTTAGCAATTTTCAGCTTATTAGGCCAGCAGGACACCACCATGTGCCGAATTCAATACTGCATAGTAGTTTATTAAACTCCTCGTCGCTGTGAATGGCGGACGGCAAGATAGGTGGGATGATTCTAGTAATCTAGTTGTCACAAACATCGTTTTCCGCTGTAAGGTGCCCGGCTCCGATATGGCTTCGGAAGCGGATGCCACCCGCGCGGATTATCGATTTTTACGACCCGTTGCCACGGCAATAGGTCGAGCGGGGAAACCTTCAAACCTTTGCAGCGCTTCCTTTATGGCTTGTAGATGAGCAAGCGCCGGCGATAATTTGCAAGCCAGACGCGCAATCGCGATAAATCTTCGTAACAAGAGCACGAAAAACCCACGGAACGTGCCACTCAATCGAGCTTGAATATCCCAATGAAATCATTTTGGTTGGAATCGTGTGCTTTATACTGGCGTTGATAGCATTGCCTTCAAAGAAGAGAGCCACGAGAATGCAGTACGAAGCAAATTCCATAAGAGAGTACGGGCTTCAGTTATAACACCCAGCCTTCGGAAACAAAGCAAAATAAATTTGCAACTGAGAGGGGGAGCTTTGGCTGTATTGAACATGGAATGAAACCTTACGACATAAAAATAAGAAGACAATTTGAACCATTTGTCACCCAAGTTGAGGACCCGGAAAGGGAAAATCATATTTTCAACCTGTTCATATGCAGATTTGTAAGGGAGCAAAAGTAGGTAATTTTAAGTAAAAAAGTTAACTACTTATACTAATAGCATTTAATTGAAAATGTAATCAAAAACATTTGTTAGTTTTTCTGGTCAAATGGTGTATAAATGAAGTCGTTCTGTTCAGTCAAACAAAACTTATCAGCGTTCAAAAACCTTTCACTTTTGCGTAACGATGTAATTTTTCAAAATTTTGAAAAATATTGCCGTGGCAATGGGTCGTAAAAATCTATAATCCGCGCGGGCGCCATCCGCTTCCGAAGCCTTACCGGCGCTGGGCACCTCCCGGCGCAAAACGATGTTTGTGACAACTAGATTACTAGAATCATCGAAAGTATCTTGCCGTCGGCCACAGCGACGAGCAGTTTAATAAACTACTATCTGGATTCAATACAGCACATTATTGTGTCCAGCTGGCCAAATAAAGCGAAAATATAAATTAATTTCTTTGGCGTATCATAACCATCGTTGTTTTCAGGACGACCAATTAAATTTTACAATATAAGAGTTTGTGTTTAAGTAAAATGTTCGTGATTTATCCTGAATAAACTTTGCATATTATCAAAACTACACACTACCAAAATGTCATGTAAATTTCTGTCCCCTAAGACCGACATGCAAGCGTCCTTTAGCACATAAGAATGAGTTGAAAGAGATGAGAAAATAAATTCAATCAAACACATATTTCGTCGAATTGCGTATGTGTCAGTATCAGGAGACATAATTTTACATGAAATCTTTGTTTGCGTTCCCCGGAATAAAAAACTTTATTTAATCAGTTGAGCATTATTGAGAGTTATTTCATCATCGCGTCCAGTTGTCAAGTGAATCGAGTTTTAATGTTTAAAATTTAACTTCCCAATAGTTAGAAAATGAGCTGTTGGCCGTCTTGCCATAAATTCCCCCACGGTTAGCGTTCCTTCGTTTCTAACCAGGTCCTGTCCGATGTTAGAATATGCGCATTCGAACAACGAGAGGTTATTCATACCTGCTAGATATCGACGAGGGTCCACAAAGACGACGATAACGACGGACGACGACGGGATGTCTCGCGATACAGACAGGTCTATTCACATCGAGAACTGATGTATATCCTAGCATGCGATATGCAATGGAAGCGCAATGCATTTGCATGAATGGGTATTCTTGTTTTCCTATCCCAGAAACCACCCAGGTGGCAGGAATCTGGCCGGTTATCGGGGAATTTGAAGGTGAGACTAGTGATTTAGATAATATCGATCAACAAATGATAAGCGATTGCACAGATGGTTGTGCAACTTGCATTGTACTTTTATGGATGCACATATTCCATCAATTCACTGCAGTTAAATTGCCATCCATCCAAATTGAACCAAAATGATCCAATTTGGCGGGAAATAATATCGTTTATAACCAATAGAAATTTCTCACGCTCTCTTTCTGCTTACTTTCCAAATCGGCGCACTACCAAACACGACATAAGTCTCTCCTAAACGGCTTCCAGCGATTTGAAATTGATACCGCGCTCTGTGTGAGAACTGTATCAATATTTACACTCACCGACTAATCTCGAAATGGTGCACTTTTCCTATGCCGAAGGGGTTCGATCGAAAAAAAAACCAAAACAAAACAAAACAAAAAAACTCAACCGTACCCTTTTTCCGTGAAGCTTGACCGTTAATCATGACCATTGGACATACCTACCGACGACTCGACGACGAGAGGACCTATATCAGTTTTGCATAATTGGTATTAAGCTCCCTTGCGAGGCCTGCCGCTGTTTGTTGGGGAGTTGCTCCTCCGCCTGGACCTCTTCGATCGCTTTGCTTTGCTCGCGCGGAATATCATCGATGATTTGGCTTTCATGTTTTGGTGTTTTGCGGCGGATTGAGTTTTTGATATGCTGCCCGGGACCAACCGGGTAGCTCTCGTGGGGCATCATATTTTAAGCGCAAGGTTTTAATTTCTTCACACCGAGATTAGAGTGCCGGCCGCCGCGGTCGGACATTGTCGGGAGAGTGGCGTTGTTACTGATGTTGCTTTCACTGTGGGAGAATTTGGCCGATACGAGAGTAGTGTTCGGAAATGAGATTTTGTTGGTGGGTAAGTGGAATTGAGATGGAATTTTTGCATTTGCCAAAAAAGTCCGAGCTGGATGGTCCTAAGCAGCGGAAGCCGTGAAGCGGACTTCCGCGCTTTCACGCACGCTGAACGTGATCAAAAATTGCTCGCAACCCGGTGCGTTCCATAAGAAAACTTGCAAAGGAAGCCAATATTTCGGAGAAATCCATGCGGAGAATCATCAAAGAAGACCTGCATGCACTTTCCGGAGCCAGAGTGAAACGCCACTTGATTACGGACCGGGTCAAGGAACTACGAGTGACTCGTTCTAAGAGATTGCCTTCCTTGTTGAAGAAGGAAAAAATGATAATCCTGTTCTCCGGCGAAAAGCTTTTCAGCATCGATGCTGTGGCCAACAGCCGCACGGACCGGTTCATTTCATCGCAGAAAATGGAGAACGTTCCGGAAAAAGTGAAATTCAAATTTCAAACCAAACATGTCATGATGTTTAGCTTGGTGGCGTCCAACGGTTTGAAAATGCCGCCTGTTTTCATTGATGCTGGAGTTAAAATCAATACCGAAGTGTATATCGGTATTTTAAAGGACCAAGTGCATCCCTGGGTGAAGGCCGACTTCTCCGAGGACCAAAACGTTGTCCTACAGTAGGATGGAGCGCCGTGTCACACATCCAATCGAGCCCAACAATGGTTGAACGATAACATGAAGTTTTGGCCGAAGGATTTGTGGCCCCCTAGCAGTTCAGATCTTAATCCGTTGGATTCTTCAATTTGGGCATATGTTGAAGCACGAGCCTTCAAAACATCACACCCTAGTGTGAAAACCCTGAAGTCAACCATAACACGCACATGGCAGTCAATGTCGGAGGACTACGTCCGAAAGGCATGCTCTGGCTTCCAACGTCGGCTCGAGGATGTTATTAATAAAAATGGAGGACACATTGAATAAATTTGTTTAAAAGGACTTTATAAAGATAACTGCACTCGAAAAAGTTGATATTATTGCTTAAATTAGTTGAAAATGGGATTTGAAAGAAATAAGAAAAAAATCGCATTATTTTCTGCCGCACCCTGTACTAAAGCTTTCCGTACAGCTTTATAGCATAACTTGAGGTGTGCCTCAGATAGCTCAGTCGGTAAGAGCACACACTTAGAACATTTCTAGGTTATATTAGATGCACCCAAACGAAGCGGCAAATGAGACATGAATTTACGTCACTTTTAAAATTTACATAAACCAGTTTTTACATGTTCTGACGTAAATTTCAGTCACAGTGCCTATTTTCATAGATTTTAATTATTTTCATAAACGCATCTAGAATTACTACTAGAGAGAGATACTGCCATTGTGCTGCCTTATTGATTATTTGATTCAAATTTGATGTTCAGAGTTGCGAACTAAAGAACAGTATTATTCAAGCTTCCATTTGTTGAAGCTTCTTTAAAATTAACAGCAGTCCACCGAAGAATTCTCCTATTGTCAACTTGGAGGCAGACGTATTTATATTGTTATAAAAGATCGATGAAAATATGCATTTCTACACTATTAAATGTTTTTAAGCAATTATAAAATAAGAAATACTGTGACTGTAATTATCATCGGAGGAAAAGACACACACTAAGAAAATTGCATGTAAAATTAGGCCCAAATGAAGTGGCTAGTAATTCTTAAATTTACGTCTCGTGTCAAATTTACTTGAACCCAAAACAGATCACTTAATTTTAAATGTCAAGAGGTAAATTTCATTTTCAACACTTATTTTAAATTGTTTTTAAAACTTATCTAGAGTTTATAAATCTATTGGGTATACATAGAGAGAGCAACTGCTTGTGTAGTGCATAATTGATAGGTTGATTCAAATTCTATAATCAGAATTGTAATCCCAAGAACAGTATTATTCTAGAATCCATTGAAAAAAAAAAAAAAAATAGCAGTCCACCAAATCTGTCTTCTATCGTCACTCCATATTGCCGTTGTAATTATGTATTTTGTGGTAAAACTCGATGAACAAAATGCATTTTTAAACTTTTAAATGTTTTTAAGTTGTGACAGAATACAACTTCCGTTACTTTTGAAATTATCATCGGGAGGAAAAAGAGATATACTGCAGCGTGCGTTGTCAATGCCGGCCAATTCATGACTGTGTGCAGTTGAAGGCAAACAATTGAGTTGCACATTTATTTTTCAGTTCACGGTCATGCAAATTTCAATTTTTCAGCCCATAAAATTAAATCCGCATGACCTTTTCTTTGCTTTGGATGCACACTACCAAAATGTCATGTACATTTCTGTCCTCTGAGACCGACACATGCAAGCGTCTTTTAGCTCATAAGAATGAGTTGAAAGAAATGAGAAAATAAATTCAATCAAACACATCTTTTGTCGAATTGCGTATGTGTCAATTTCAGGAGACATAATTTTACACGAAATATTTGTTTACGTTCCCCGACTGTTTACAAACATGAATTACGTCTCGTGTAAAATTCATTATTGCTAAGTGTGTATGTGCACAGAAAATTCAGCGATTTATTTATTCACATGAAGTGAAATTTAAATCATTTAATTTTCATTATTTTTAAGAGTGTATACTGCGGCGTGTTTGTCAATGCCGGCCAATGCATGACTGTGTGATGTTAAAAACTTCTAGACTGACAGTAGAAGGAATACAAATGAGTCGTGCATTTATATTTAAATTCATGGTCGCGTAAAGCTCGATTCAAAGTAAATCTGGACGCACTGTTTAATACACCACCGCGTCCCTGGTGGTTGAAACAAAAAACGTTTGACAAAAAACGTTGATGTTTCATTGACGAATAAATTGGTGAAAAGTTTTTCTCGCTTAATGGACGCATCTCGAAATTACGGATCATGGAACTTGAGAAAAGAAAATTAATTGTGCACAAACATCTAGAGAATCCTTCGTGGTCTGCCTCAAAAATAGCAAAATTGTTAAAATTACCAAAGTCAACGGTGTGTCTTGTAATCAAACGTTACAAGGATACTCTGAGTGTGGATAGAGCTCAGCGCATCTATCATAAAAGTGGCACTAGGGACAAAGAGCTGAGGAGAAAGGTGTTGAGGTACGTGAAAGGCAACCCAGGTGTTTCCATACGTGATTTGGCAAATGAATACGATTTCAACTTTTCCACCGTGCTTTCAAGAGAAGGATATAAGTCTTTTTGTGCCAGTAAACATCCGAATCGCTCCCTGAAACAAAATTTAGTGGCCAAAAAGCGAGCACGATTACTATACGAACGAGTTCTGACGAAATTTGATTGCTGTTTTTTAATGGATGACGAAACATATGTCAAAATGGATTATAAACAAATCCCCGGACGAAAATTTTACAATTTTCTGGTCGTGGGGATGTCTCTTTCAGGTAAAAATATGTTTTTGCTGATAAGTTTCCTCGGAAACTAATGATTTGGCAAGGAATCTGCAGTTGTGGCCTTAAAACCAAGGTGTTCATCACATCTCACATAATGACGTCGATGGTTTACATTAAAGAGTGTCTGAAAAAGTGGATTTTATCCTTCATCCGGCAACACAAGACCAACGTTATGTTTTGGCCGGATCTAGCCAACTGCCATTACTCTAGACAGGTACTAGAATGTTACGCTGCAAACAATGTTAATTTCGTCGCCAAAGAGATTAATCCAACAATCAATGTGCAACTAGCGATTTGAAATTGGTTCACTGTTGTAGAACCCCTGGTTCCGAAGTACACCTTGCAATCTGCACCTTACCATGAACTCTTGCGCTTTTCAGTACCTCTTGGTAAAAGTATCTTTGTCTTTGTTTTGATTCGCTATGTTATTTTGACAGAATATTTGATAGTGTATTGGTGTGAGTTACGGTCTTAGGGGGCGAATCATTAAGCTTGGGACCGAGCATGAGATCGGTGTGCTAGTACTTCCCGAGCCAAATTAAAATTCGTTTTCTTCATGATTATCCACCCGCTGATTAATCCTCTGAACAGCCCTGAGTTCAGACCGATCGAAACATATTGGGCAATTGTCAAGCGAAAACTTCGAGAATGCGTTAAGGAAGTGACAAATATATTGCTGGTTGCAGTTGTGATTGGACTCTAGAAGTGCTGTTTGCGCATTTTAAAGTGTGATAAAAGTGCACGTTTACGTCAAATCGTTTTGTTGTCTTCGGTGCACTTATCTTTTATGCAGCTCATGATGGCATCGATCACAAGTAAAGTGCGACAGTTCATTCGAAACGGTGAAATGTAATATTTTGTTATATATCGTTTGAAAGCTGAATAAAGATACTTTTGTGTGGCGTTTTGATCAACCGTGTATGTTGTTTAATTCTTGAGTTATGATAGCTTGAATGCGTCCAAATTTTCTTAGAATCGGGCTTTAATTTTGAGTGTTTTAAACCACAACATTAAATACGCGTGACCAGTTTTTCAGCTCTTGATATGATATTGCATCAAAATTCACAATTTGCACTGTATTGTGTTTACTTTTCTGTGGCAAACAATACTTCAGGATTAACATCTATTTGCACAGAAATCTCAGCCATTTATTGATTTACTTGACACGAAATTTGATTCTCTTATCAATAACAGCTCATGTAATTTTTATTATTTTTAAGAGTACATGGTTTACCAAGTCGGAGCCGACCGTTAAGTGAATCTTTCGGGTTGGAAAATTTCTCGACTTCCCGAGGCATAGTGTATCATTGTACTTGCCAAACAATATTCAATTTCACGAATATTAATTACTGTGTAGGTACTTCTAGAATACTTAGTAGAAAACAGACGAAAGCTCGTTGGAAAGAACGTCAAAGCCAGTTAGAAGAAGAATGTATCTTGAGATTGTAAACATAAGTAGTGTATCGAATATAAGCTATCCACATACATTTGCGTTGTACGCATGTATTTGTGATGGGTTTTTATGCTCTGAACACTGCATGCTGTGCGTTTGACTGTCAGCATTCTTTTGTTTACTTGTTTGTGTGGTTCAAATTCTACGTTTTCAAAATGTCGCGTATCGAAAAGGAAGTGAAAATTAAGGTTCTGGACACATGGCTAAGTGAGAAGGGTATTACTATGCGAAAATTGGCGAAGCGGTTTGGAATTCATCATGCGAGTGTTAAAACCATCATTAATAAGTTTGGGGAACACTATTCTTTGGATGAGCTACCAGGAAGAGGCAGAAAACCCGGTTCTTCCAACCCGAAACTGGAGCAGAAAGTGGTATCTCTAATCATGAAGAACAAATCAATGTCAATACGTGATTTGGCCAAAAAAAGCAGGAACGAGTGTCGGAATGATCCAGCGTATCAAGAGGCGAAACCACCTGAAGACCTACAAGAAGCAGAAAATCTCGAAACAAAGTGCAGAACAGAAGAAGCGAGCAGCAACAAGGGCCCGGAAATTGTATTCGCGTCTTTTGCAGCGTCCGGATGCATGCGTTTTGATGGACGATGAGACTTATGTAAAGGAGAACTCAAAAACCCTTCCAGGTCCACAATACTTTACTGCCGTCATTGGGGAGGATGTGAGCGATGCGGACAGGTCGATTCAAGTAGAGAAATTCGGTCGAAAGGTACTGGTATGGCAAGCAATATGTTCCTGTGGTTTGAAGTCAACCATTTTTTACACTACCGGTACTATAATTGCGGAAATCTATCGATCTGAGTGTCTCCAGAAGAGAGTGTTGCCTTTATATAAGAAGCATAGTACACCTCCACTGTTTTGGCCGGATTTAGCGTCGGCTCACTATGCCAAAACCACTCTCAATTGGCTTGCGGAAAAGGGTATAGATTTCGTTGAGAAAAATATCAATCCACCACATTGCCCTCAGCTTCGACCCATCGAACGTTACTGGGCAATCGTGAAGAGAGTCTTCAAGAAGACTGGTAAGGCAGCTGGGAACATGCAGGAGTTCAAAAAAATATGGGCTCAAGCGTCCAAAAAATGCGATGCAACACTTGTCCGGAACTTGATGAAGAGCATTCGATCCAAGGTTCGAAAATTCGTGAAGGAATAATTTAAGTTTCATCCGGTCTTCATTATGTTCAAGTTTAACCTCGTACAATAAAGGATCAATTTTTTGTATGAATAAAATATCGGTTTTCAACATAATTTGAAAGAAAGTTTGTGGATAGTTTATTTTCGATACACTCCTTAATACAGAAACAAAAAATAAAACAAAATTTTTTGAACCACTTTATAACGATTTTATCAACTGAATACGCAAATGAAAGGTTATTTAATGTTATTTTTATAATACTACTAAATACTTCAAAATTGAAATATTCATTAAGAACATATGAATTTTATTTGTTTTTAATAGTTTCCACGATTTCGTTGGTAAATGAATGAACAATGCGTACCATTGGTACTTCGCGTACCTGCAGGTATAAAATAGATCCTACTGCGATCCTTAGCCTCTTGTCCAGTAACTCCTATCCCTACCTCCCCGTAGTGCCAACTGGGGTATGAGTAACCATAGGAAAGATCGGGTAACCAACCCCGGTGGGCCCTTGGTCATATGCTGACAGGGAAGGGGGGCTGCCCTCGTCAAAGGGCGCAGTCTATCTGAGCGTCTATTATCCACGTTAGGGGCGGCTCAAAACAGCGTCTGTTCTCCATGTTAGGAGCGGCTGATCATCGTGGGACTCTAAACAGTGCTGTGCAAGATGGTCCTCCGGTGAGACAGGGGGTTGGGGAAGGCTCAACAAGCCGCCCGTTAAAAATCAATGTTACAAATAATACAGAAGTATTTTGGACTCCGAAGGACGCTAAGATCGAACAAAGTTCGACGAACCACAAAGTTGACCATCTACAAGACATTAATTAGACCGGTAGTTCTCTACGGCCACGAAACATGGACATTGCTAGTGGAGGACCAACGCGCCCTTGGAGTCTTTGAACGGAAGATGCTGCGTACGATCTACGGTGGAGTGCAGATGGAAAACGGAACGTGGAGGAGGCGAATGAACCACGAATTGCACCAGTTGCTGGGAGAACCTCCCATCGTACACATCGCAAAAATCGGTCGACTACGATGGGCTGGGCATGTCGTAAGAATGTCGGACGACAGCCTTGTGAAAATGGTTCTCGAAAACGAACCGACAGGTACAAGAAGAAGAGGCGCGCAACGAGCAAGGTGGATTGATCAAGTAGAAAGCGACCTGCGGACCCTCCGCAGACAGCGAGGCTGGCGAGGTACAGCCATGGACCGATTGCAATGGAAACAACTTCTGTGTACAGCAGAGGCCACACCGGCCTTAGACTGATTGTTAAGGTAAGGTAACGATTTCGGGACAAAAGCTACCTCGTTCTTATATATTTTACATAATTTATAAAAAAATTGGTGATAATTTTTTTTTTTTTTTTTAGGTACTTTTTTTTCGTTTTTTTTTTTTGTGTTTACTATTACAAGATAGGGTGAAACTTTTTTTCTAACCTATGCTTTCTATTCTATGTTATTTTTTTTTTTTTAAAAAAAAAAAAAAAAAAAAAAAAAAATTTTTTTTTTTTTATTATTATATCTTTGTTTTTTTGTATATTTTGTTTAATTGTGGTGTTTTTGTGGTTTTTAGTTGGGATGTTGTGGGGGTGGTGGTGGGCGCGTTTCAAAATAAAAATACATGTATAGAGTGAAAAACGCAATTTCAGTTTTAAAATGAAAAGATTAAATATTTGGCAACACTGCCACAAAAAAATGAGTTATAATGCATTTTTTGGACAATGAAAGTTTCATAGATATTAGCAATGAACCGTAGGGAGCTTCAATCGTAACAAATCGGTACTGGGATTTTAGTATATTGGTCCTAGATGAATCATTCATCCAAAATTGGCGCAAATCCGTGAAGCTCAATGACAAGTGGTGTGGTCGCTTCAAATGGATTGATAAATGTTCAATGATCTCCAAACTATACTGAACTTGAGATTTTGGATTTATAAAGGCTAAACAAAGCTTAAATTATGTACCGAGAATCTGTATGAGTTCAAGAAGATAAAGCTATAGGATGTCCCAGTAAGTCTGAGCACGATTTGTAAATAATAATATGAGCTCGGTTTTTAAGTTAATTGAGTTTTAATTACACTTTTATGTTCTCTACAATATTCTTCTACAGTTCAACGTGACATTTCCGAGATTCATTAAATCGTACGCCAAAGAGCGGACTTGTGATCTGACACTGCTCATAAGCTTCAGCACAGACGGTTTGCTAATGATTTTTGATACTTTTTCCAAGTCTCTTTCAAAAATTTTGATGGAATCCGCTGCCTTAACATGTTTGAGCAAATGTGTCTTTGTCAGAGCCCAAAAAGTTTTATTTGGTATTGCCAGGGGAAATTTTGGAGGATTCATCTCCTTCCGTACGAACTCGACTCCGTTGGATTTGTACCAGAAAACCGTGTCCTTCGCGTAATGCACTGATGCCAAATCCAGCCAAAACAGTACTGGTGTATTATGTTTCCAGATTATGGGGAGCAGGCACCGCTGAAAGCATTACCGAACGTAAACATCAGAAGTCATCGTATCGGCTGTTACAAGCGGATTTGAAGGCATTCCACACTCACAAATTGCTTGCCAAACCATTGGTTTTCATCGAACTTTTCGGTAAAAATTGATGCATCGGCATCGTCAATAGTTTGACCAGCACGGACCGTGTAGAACTGATCACCCGGAAGCGGATTCATCATCCTTAATTACACAAGCCGATTTTCCACATGGGCCCTTGGTTTGACAGATGCTGTATGTTTTTCACTTCGTTTTGGCTTCTTCTGCTTCTTGAAAGTCCGTAGTCCATTTCGTGTCTTTGGTCGGTCGACGTTACTTTTCGAAGTTCCCAGCTTTTTGGCCACATCTCGAACGGAGCGAAAGATTGCGTGATTTTCCGGTTCAGGTTTGGTCCACAGGGCCCGGTTAACGTCCAGATTTTTTCTTGTCCTGAATGGAAGACTCCTCACCTTACTTCCGAATCGCATAACGAACTGCTTCGATGCTCACACCTTCCATTTTCGCCAACTGACTCAGTAAAACGTTGGTAAAGTGCACCATTTGTGCACGATCTTCATGAATAGTAAATGCACCGGTACTTGAGACTCACAGAGTTATAGATTGAAATGTAAACAATGATACACAGGAATGATCAGCTGTTTCAACGTCATCTGGTGTATCTATTGACTTATTGACAGTACACCGTATGCGTGATAATGTTTGCACCATTGTTCAAACAAGGTTCCCGTTTAACCTGTGCATACAATGCTTTGATTTTCTTTGCATGCATGTAAATTGTAATTCATATCATAGTAGGCTGCGAGTAAAAGAAGCCGACTTCGTTAATTTAACAGCTGCACCATGACGAAGTGGCAGAGTATTCGTGAGTTTTTCACGCGCAAATGTCGCAAAAATACATTTCACCGTGGAAGTGTCCCAGTGGTTCGGGAAAAGAAAGGACAACTATCCGCGAAGGTGGCCACAAAAGAAGGATTCCGAGGGTTATCGCTGCCATCAAAAGGAAGATTCATGCGAATCCAGTGCGTTCAATGTGGTAAATGGCGAAGGAACAAGGGATCAGCGACTTTACGGCACGGGAGTCCATAAAGGAAGATAGCGGGGTGAAATCGAGGGCACGGAAAAAAATCACATTATTACCAACCCTGTTCGAGAGCTACAAGTCGAGCGATGTAAGAAAATCCCGAGCCTCCTCAAGCAAAAATATCCGGTAACCCTACTCACCGACGAGAGCATGTACCTTGTGATCAAAAAGTTCCGGTAATTTTCAATTTAAAAAGGCCGCCTTTATTTTTTCGGTAAAATCTTTTTAGTGTAAGATGGCAACACTAGTTCTGATATTCTGTCAAAGTGTGAGAGCAAATTATCCATTAGTTTTGTTTTGACAACTGCTTTTGTTAGTCGAAAAATAGACGCTCGGCGATTTTTACCATGGATAAAAAATTGGAACAACGCGTTTGTGTGAAATTTTGTGTTGCAAACGGATTTTCTGCAGCGGAAACGCTCAGAATGTTGCAAAAAGCCTTTGGTGAGGACTCTATGTCACAAAATCGTACATTTGTTTGGCACAAAGACTTTAAAGAAGGCCGTGAAAGCGTGAGTGACATGCCGCGTTCTGGACGACCATCGACCTCAACTACCGATGAAAACATCGCTTCCGTGAAGAATTTAGTTATGGAAAACCACTCAATTAGCATTCGGGAGATAGCTGCACTCCTTGATATCTCATTTGGATCGACCGAACACATTTTGACGGAAATTCTGGGCATGAAACGCATTGAAGCACGACTTGTTCCAAAAGAGCTGAATTTTTTGCAAAAACAGCATCGAGTTGAGGTCGCTAAACAGATGATTGCGAACGCAGATAGCGATCCCACATTCATGGAACGCATCATAACTGGTGATGAAACGTGGGTATATGAATTTGATATGCTCACAAGTCAACAACCAAAAAAATCACGACAAAGTCGCTCCAAAATTAAAGTTTTACTGACCGTTTTCTTTGATTTTCGCGGTGTCGTCCATTCTGAATTCCTTCCAGAAGGTCGAACGGTTAACAAAGAGTATTATTTACAAGTTATGAGACGTTTGCGTGAGGCAATTCGAAAGAAGAGGCCAGAATTGTGGCGCAATAATTCGTGGATTTTACACCACGATAACGCTCCATCACACACCGCGCTCACTATTTGTGAATTTTTGGCCAAGAACTCCACCAATACCATCAAACAAGCACCATATTCACCAGACCTTGCCCCGTGCGACTTCTTTCTCTTCCCAAAACTGAAAATTCCGCTCAGAGGTAGGCGTTTTGAATCGATTGATGCGATAAAAAAGAATTCGCTGGAAGAACTGAAAGCCATACATTCATCGGCCTATAAAAAATGTATGGATGATTGGATAAAGCGCTGGCATATGTGTGTTGCCTCTAATGGCGAGTACTTTGAAGGCGATAATAAAGATATCAATTAAAAATTGAAATAAATGCGTTTTTTTTCAAATTACCGGAACTTTTTGATCACAAGGTATACCGTCGATCCCATATCAAATTCCAGAACCGATCGCTATATTATTTCCCTCCCGGTAACAGACGTGGTCGACGAGCATGAACACGTTTACCTGATCGAGCATCCTGCTAGCGTTATGGTGTTTGGATTGGTGGTTTCCGATGGCACAAAAATGAACCCGGTGTTCATTCCAGAAGGTGACAAAGCAAAGCCCGAAGCCAAATGTTGTATTTCAACAAGATGGGGCTCCGCGCCACACTTCCACCCGCACTCAGAGGTGGTCCGTTCAGGGCGAAGGATATGTGGCCGCCATTCAGCCCCGAACCTTACCCGCTGGATGACTCAGTATGGCGTGTCATGAGGACAAGGGCCTGTTCTAAACGCCATCCGAGTACAGCAAGGGTCAGACAATCCTTGACCCGTACCCTGAGAGAAATGGATCCGTGCTACATTATCAGGACCTGCCTGCGTCCCGGAAGCGTGAGGAGGCCGTGATTACAGCAAGTGGGATCTTGATCGATGATTAACAAAGTTTAGGACTCTCAGAAATATCCGCTTTTTGAATAAATCAAAATAAGAAACCGGTTTTTTGAGTATTTGTTAAATTCTAACATTGTTTAATTGAGCAAACATTATCACGCATACGGTACAAGTCATGAAATAAGAAGATAAATAAGATATTTTCTGAGCTCCAAAGTATACTGTTGTGCATCTCTTAAACTGCCCTGAATGTTTTCATGCACTCGTGGAGTGTGAGAGAACCATTTGACATTCAATGTCCTTTAAAGTATTTTACAAGAAGAAGACCCCTCACAACGCACGGTGGGCATAAACGCGCCAAAAAAAACGGATCTTTTATGGCCACTAGTTTCAGTCCCTTAGAATGAGCATTTCTAGTGTAAAAAATCACGATAAATCGATTGGAGATGGTTTCAGTCAACGCACGACACGGGAAATTGTCCATTTTGCCCGATTCTCCCCATGATTATACCTCAAACTCATATGTCATTTAGTTTTATACATTGATGTCACCAATATAATCCTCATTTGCACTGTACTTATGTAAAATTTTCCGGAGAATCGAATGAAGATGACACTGCTTTGATTTGACCTTTGGAAGTGGTCCATTTTACCCGAATTCCCCTCATACTTGCGAAAACTTATATAACATAGGGTTTAGAGAGTTGGACCCATCCCTATTATCCTCATTTGCACTGTACTTATGTGAAATTATCCGCAGAATCGAATGAAGATGATACTGGTTTGGTTTGGCCTTCGAAAATGGTCCATTTTACCCGAATTCCCCTCATATTTTAGAAAACTTATCTAAAATACTGTTTTGAGAATTAGACCCGTCACTATTATCCCCATTTGCACTGTACTTATGTAAAATTGTCCGCAGAATCTAATAAAGATGGTACTGCTTTGGTGTGTTCTTTACAGAATTAAAAAAGTCAATTTCAATTAAAACTAATCGAAAAATTAGTTCGTAAGACAATGCGTCTTACTCATATATTGAGTTTCCTCAAGTATGAGGGGAATTCAGGTAAAATGGACCTCTCCCTTAGGTCAAATCAAAGCAGTATCATCTTCATTCGATTCTGTGGATAATTTTACATGAGTACAGTGCAAATGAGGATAATAGTGATGGGTCCAACTCTCTAAACCCTATGTTATATAAGTTTTCAAGTATGAGGGGGCAAGTGTGGGGGGATAAAATGGAAGGGTCAACCCAAAGCAGTATTCTCTTTATTGGATGATAAAAGGATGGGACAATTTTGCATAAGTACAGTGCAAATGGGGATATTAGTGATCGATCCATATGTTATATATATTTTTTCAAGTATGAGGGAAATTGGGTAAAATGGACCACTTCCAAAGGTCAAATCAAAGCAGTGTCATCTTCATTCGATTCTCCGGAAAATTTTACATAAGTACAGTGCAAATGAGGATTATATTGGTGACATCAATGTATAAAACTAAATGACATATGAGTTTGAGGTATAATCATGGGGAGAATCGGGCAAAATGGACAACTTTCCGTGTCGTGCGGTGGCTGAAACCATCTCCAATCGATTTCTCGTGATTTTTTACACTAGAAATGCTCATCCTAAGGGACTGAAATTAGCGGCCATAAGAGATCCGTTTTTTGGCTCGTTTTTGCCCACCGAAAAAAAAGGTTAGCATTAAGCTATTGCAACGATACAAACAAAAAGAAAAAAAAAATCTGCGCCATATTTCCTTCGAAATGTTCTAAATGATGACGTAGGACTACGATACTAAATGTTAGCCATTTTGATGCATTTACAATGCAATGTTTTTTTAATCAACCCTTTCGGGCCTAATTTTTACAAGCAATTTGGTGAGTTCTGATTTATTTGGTACTCAATAACATAGAAATGATTGAAACAAGTAAGAAATATTTTTTTGAGATGTGCTGGGTCGTCCAAACTGTCTAAGAGTTCAGAACTTAAGATCTACAGTTGTAACAGTAGCTTTATCCGCTTTTCAATGTTATGATATGTATTCAAACATATTCAATGAACGTCCTGGAAGTCCAACTGACATTATGAGATAATCTTGGGATATTATATGCCAAACAAACTAACTTAACATTGTTTTGCCCATAAAGCTATTGTTACAATTGTAGACCTTAAGTTTTGAGGAACAGTTTGAATGATGTTTGAGAATATTCATTGAATATGTTTGAATATTTATAGTAGCTTTGTATAGCCCAAAAGGCTACGGTTACTACTGTATCTCTTACGTTCTGAACTCTTAAGCAGTTTGGACGACCCAGCACATCTCAAAATAATATTTCCTACTTGTTTCAATCACTTCTATGTTATTGAGCACCAAATAAATCAGAACAGTTTTTATGAACCTGAACATCCCGAAATAATCTGATAATGACTGGTGAGCTTGCAGAAGCTTCACTGAATGTATTTCAATGCGTATCTAACTTTACGACTATAAATCCTAAATTCTGAGCTCGAGGCAATTTGGATGACCTAGAACATCCCAACATACCTCATTTTATCGGTTGACCTTCCAAAAGACTCACTTAATTTTGTTAAATACATATGGTTACTTTGTTAAGCCCAAAAAAGCTGTAGATTTTAATTTTTGAATTCCTGGAAAGTTCGGATAAACTAGAACATCCGAAGATTATCTCATAATGTCTGTTATTCTTTCAACATATACAATGAATATGTTACAATACATATCGTAGCCTTGCACAGCCCAGAAAGCTTTTGTTACAACTTTTGGTTCTGCGTTCTGATCTCAAGAGTAGTTTGGATGACCTAGAACATGTCATATTGCTCAATAATGTTTTTTGACTTAAAGAATGTTAATTGAATATGTTTAAATATTTATTGAATTGGTGAAAAAGGGGGGGGAAAAAATGGGGGGGGGGGGGGGGGGGGGTAAAGCCTGTCCACGTTAAATTTTGGACACCAAAATAATAGCAGCAAAAAAAAATTTACACATAATTCAACAAAACCGATTGTTTATTTCACAATAATAGAGTTATATCTACATTAGAAACAGTTGATTAAGATGTTAATCCTTCTTTCTGTAAAATTCTCGAACTTTCTGTGGTACACCCGCCATCAGGTTCCGTACGGTATCCTCAGATACGCCCGCCGTGACGATTCTCCATCTTCTCTTGAAATCATCGGTACCATTTGCTTTCTTCTTAGTTTCGAAGAGTTTCCGCTTAACTAGAGCCCAGTACTTCTCTATTGGGCGAAGTTCTGGACAGTTTGGTGGATTGGCTGTTTTTGGCACGTATTTGACCTCTTGTACCTTATACCATTCCAGGACGGATTTCGCATAGTGACAAGAGGCCAAATCAGGCCAAAACAGAGCTGGAGAGTCGTGGCTTCTGATAAACGGTAGCAACCGCTTTTGCAGACATTCTTTCTCGTACACATCCTTATTGATAGTGCCGGTAGAGACGAAACTTTTAGATTTTCGACCACAACTACATATGGCCTGCCAAATCAAATACTTCTTCGGGAATTTGGACACCTTCTTTGTCCGGAAATGCTCGGCAACGGCGTTCCTTTGCATTGCGGTATAAAAAGCCAGACCCGGAAGCTGTTTAAAGTCTTCGAGTACGTATGTTTCGTCGTCCATTATGATACAAGAAAATGTTTGCAAAAAATTGGTGTAAAGCTCCTTAGCACGACTTTTTGCAGTGAAATTTTGCTTGTCATCACGGTTGGGCACCTTTTTCACTTTGTACGCCTTCAGTCCTTGCCTCTGCTTCACTTTTTGTACGTATGATTTTGACTTCCCAACTTTGCGAGCCACATTTCGCACAGAAAGATTGGGATTTTTCTCAATAATGGCTACCACCTTCTTGTCCATTTGTCGGGAGCATACTTTTCGATTTGTTCCACTTCCAACCTTCCGATCCACAGTCAAGCGCTGGTCAAATGATTTGCAAACACAAAACACGGTACTTTTCGGTAGTTTTAGTTTCTTGGCAAGATCGCGTACCGATAAATTCGGATTTTGCTGCCGTTCGTACAAAATGCGTTTGCGCACTTCCACTTGATTCGACGCCATTTTACTGAATGTAACAAGAATAAACATGTTGTACCACGAAATAAAGTGGAGAGTTTCAGCTGTCATATAAAGTGAAACGTTTCAGCGATCCGTGAAATAATTCAAAATCTACACTGAAATAAAAGTGTCCGAAATTTAACGTGGACAGTTTCGGGGCTTTAAATACTTTTGACTTTGATTAATATGGAAATTTTTTCGAACATGCCCTTATTTTTAACGAAGCATACATTCCACCCCAAGGGCAAGACAGCTTTCTTGTGAGTAACTTTATTCTTCAAAGTTACTCGAGATTCATGAAATTTGCTCACCCTATGATATTATTCTCCCCCCAAGATAAAGAGTGGTGGGATTGCCAAAAAATGTCGGCGAAAACGAAAAAAACAACTTCACTCATTTTCGATCATAAATCTCACGTTTGCTCAGAATGCATCAGCTTCCATCAACTTGTACAATTCATAACTCGATTTAAAGTATTCTGACAGCACTGGTTTGAATGTGACGGTGGTAACGGTGGCAACCTTGGCAACCAATAACAGCAGTATGTTCACTGTCTGGGAAAATTATTTGTAATCGTATCGTAAGAAGCTCTCATTTCAGGCGAGAAAGGTCACAGTATTTTGAGGAAGAATTAATAAGTAGATTGTTTAATATTGTTTAATTGTTTTTCTTGTAGGAAGGCGAGAAACAGATAAAAATGATTTACTGCCGAACGAATCACCTCCAAAAAGAGACCAATCCTGTTCGACCAACCGCAAATATTGAAAACTCCAGTTTTGCGAATGGTCGATCCGGCTTGGTTTCATTTTGGATCCGTTTTAAAGGGCGATACGGTCAAAATTTGGTCAATATCAACTTGACGTATTTCTTTCAATTTTGCATTTAAAAAAACTGAACACCCCTCATTTTGAAGGTGTGTGTGTAGAATGTTGCTCCTATTTTGATTTTGGAATTCACTCTTCAGTTGTCAAAATGCCGTCCAAGCAAGAAGAGCAGCGTATCAAAATTTTGCTCGCGCATCGCGAAAATCCGAGCTACTCGCACGCAAAGTTGGCAAAATCGCTAAAAGTTGCCAAATCAACCGTTACAAATGTAATTAAAGTGTTTGGGGAACGTTTGTCGACAGCCAGGAAGTCTGGATCGGGGGGAAATCGAAAACCGGAAGCCGCTGAGACGACAAAGAGAGTTGCCGGTAGTTTCAAGCGAAACCCTAACCTATCTCTCCGAGATGCCGCAAATAAGCTGGGTGTATCGTCTACAACCGTGCATCGAGCCAAATAACGAGCCGGACTATCGACTTACAAGAAGGTAGTGACTCCAAATCGCGATGATAAACAAAATACGACGGCCAAAGCGCGATCCCGGAGGCTGTACACGACGATGCTGACGAAGTTTGACTGCGTGGTAATGGACGACGAAACCTACGTCAAAGCCGACTACAAGCAGCTTCCGGGACAGGAGTTTTATACGGCAAAAGGAAGGGGAAAGGTAGCAGATATTTTCAAGCACACGAAACTGTCAAAGTTCGCAAAGAAATATCTGGTTTGGCAAGCCATCTGTACCTGTGGCTTGAAAAGCAGCATTTTCATAGCTTCCGGGACTGTCAACCAAGAAATTTACGTGAAAGAGTGTTTGAATAAACGTCTGCTGCCTTTCCTGAAGAAACACGGTTGTTCCGTACTGTTTTGGCCGGATTTGGCATCTTGCCATTACGGTAAAAAGGCCATGGAGTGGTACGCCGCCAACAACGTGCAGGTGGTTCCCAAGGACAAGAACCCTCCCAACACGCCAGAGCTCCGCCCAATTGAGAAATACTGGGCTATTGTCAAGCGGAACCTAAAGAAGACCAAAAAAACTGCTAAGGACGAGCAGCAGTTCAAGGCAAACTGGCTTTCTGCGGCGAAGAAGGTGGACAAGGTGGCTGTACAAAATCTGATGGCAGGGGTCAAGCGTAAGGCCCGGCAATTCGGATTTGGAAAAGCGGAAGCCTAACTGAATATTTTTCCTGAATTTTATACTAATTGAACTTGAAAAAGAAATTTAATTTGATTTTTTAAATAAACGATTTCACCGATTTACACGCGTTTTCCCTTGACCAAATTTTGACCGTATCACCCTTTACAGTCAATAAACGGCAGTCCCTCAATTGTAGATTCACCCTAATGAATAAAAACCCTTGAATGGAGTACTATTTGCGTTTTACTTATATTAGAACGGGAATGTCATCTGACCAGCAGTAATCCAATTGATTTTTAGTTGGTAGTGCACTTTACTGTAGTACGCTTTACTGAGGCAAAATCGGAGTCGAGTCCTGAAATCCTCCGCCTCCTGTTCAGGGGAACGATCAAAATCGATTTCCTGTACAACACTTATCTGCCCCAATCTTTGCCCGGATTTGCATTTCTGGAGAAGCAATCTTTTAATGCCATACTGCTTGACAGCTTCAACGGTAGTTTGGAATATTCTGACATCACCCACAGAGAACCTAAACTCCGTGAGTTTGTCAGAATAGCTCCCAAAATAGGGTGATCACTCCCCTATGTTGACACGGTAAACTTTAACGACAGAACTTTCTTGTTTTGATTATGAAATTTCACTGTCAAAACCAAGCTTTACTAAAGGTAGGAGTAGTCAATATCACAATATGAATCCAGTGAATCAGAGATGCTCAAATTTGCTCAGAGTTACTCAGGATTGCTCAGTGTCTTGCCCCTAGTTCCACCCTCAGGATGTTGAGTATGTTCATACAATGTTGGATCACAAATATTGTCGTTTGAAAAGCTAATTCGTTGTGTTGTTTTGCGTTGGTAACGGAATATATGTATCGTTATTACTCGTCATATTTTACTTGTCAATATTTCAAACTTATTACCTTTAGTTCAATCACTGACTCCAAATCCGAAATTATTTACTGTGTTAAAATACAAATTAATCTTATTTTCTTGTAGTGTTAACTTTTTTCAATTCACCATAATTTCACTTTTTATTTATGTTTATGAGATGACAGCTTCTTGCCTGTTCGTTGTACCACAGCCTGCTTCACTCTGCTGCATAAGGGCGTGCCGCTACATCAACGTGACGAATAAGTAGGTGCGGCGTCACACGAGGGGCGCATACACTATTCCATCCCAGTGCACAGTGGGCAAAAGTAGACCCAAACCTACAAAAAATTGAAGGAATTGAAAAGTATATATATAACTTTCAATTGAAATAAAATTCGACTGTGATCAGATGAAGAAATTTCATCCGATACGTACCAACTAACAATTCGATTGGAAAGTATTGGGCCACATAGTGTTCTTTCCTTATTCCATTAATGAAAGTGGGAAAGTTTTTCTTGTTACATATATCAATATTATGCTGTGAGATGAATTAAAATAAAGACTCACCTTTTTTGTTCGTTCTAGTGCTGCTCCATATCGTATGATGGGTATTATCATCGCATCCGATGATGAAAGCCTTATTTTGGATTTTTCAATGGGCAACGAATGCTGCAACTTCTGGAGTGTCACCAGGAAAGTATGCAGATGCCACGTAAAGCAACGTTTTTTCTTTCGTGGTTGGGACCTCTAGTGAAATTGCAGCAATGTCCCTGTTGATTGATTCAGTAAGTGGAGTTATTTTAGCATTACTAAGGTCTGTATCCGCAATAATCCGCACACCTCAAAACATGAATAAGACATAAATTTCGCATTATATTTCCGTCGTAGTTGTTTATTTCAGATTCATGGGAGGTGTTTTAACAATTCGTGAAGACAAAACATAGTTATTCGTTATTTGCATAAAATTTTCGAACTTTGCGCCTAACTCCGTCCATTAGGGTTTGTACAGACTCTTTCGAAATCGTAGAAGCCGTCTTTGTCCAAATTTGCTGGAAGTGTTTGATGTCTTTGATTCCTTGCTTCTTTCCAGAAAGCTTCCGCTTCATCAGAGCCCAATATCTCTCGATTGGTCGTAGCTCTGGGCAATTTGGCGGGTTTGAGGTTTTTGGTACAATGTTCACTTGATTTGCTTGGTACCACTCCATCACAGTTTTAGCATAGTGGCATGATGCCAAATCGGGCCAGAACAAAGGTTTTTCTTTGTGACTTTTGATGAAGGGTAGCAATCGCTTCTTCAGACACTCTTTCTGATAGATTTCCTTGTTGATTGTGCCTGTAGTGACGAAAGATTTACTCTTTTTGCCACACGTGCAAATTGCTTGCCACCCAAGGTATTTTTTTGGGAAATTTCGATGCCTTCTTCGTTCTGAAATGCTCAGCTGTAGCATTTCTGGCCATAGCAGAATAAAAAGCCAGCCCTGGAAGCTGTTTGAAATCCTCCAGGACATAAGTTTCATCGTCCATAACAACATATGAAAACTTCGTCCAATATTCGCAGTACAAACGTCGAGCCCGTGATTTTGCTGCCAAGTTCTGTTTGCCGTTGCGATTTGGAACTGTTTTTACTTCATACGACTTAAGTCCCAAACGTTGTTTTGATTTTTGGACAAAACCAGGCGACATCCCTATTTTACGTGCCACCGTTCGAATGGAGAGATTTGGGTTTTTCGTTAATATCCTTTTCACCTTTCGGTCCATGACAGGATCAGCGCGTCCAATGTTTATGTCACTTCTCGGTGTTCCTTCACCGTCAAACGTTCCGAAAATGATTTGAGCACATCGTGAACAGTGGATTTAGGCAAATCCAATGTTTTTGCATGGTCCCGTTTTGACAAGTCAGGATTCGCCGTACGCCCGTACAAAATTCGCTCGCGCACTTGTTTTTCTTTCGTCGCCATCTTGAATAGTAAACATGAAATGTAAACATCAATCATAGTCTTTTTCATCATAGACTCTCAGCTATACCACAGTGAAATTCATTCCTACGTGCAATATTTCAAAAGTTACAATGATTTGAAGGTGTCCGGATTAATGTGGATACAGACCTTATTAACAAAAGATGCAACTCTTGGTGTGACCTGCGTATTGTCGCATATCAACTTTCACGATTGTGTGGGCATTGTCAATATCCTACACCGTTTGAAAGAAACTTTTCATTTCCTGCGTTATGTAATGCACATAAAGCAAATGCTAGAATTGGCATACATTAATGGGATCTTTAATGTAAATTTAAGCCAGATATCGCTGGAATTACGTCTGTTGAATAGAAGATTACAAACAATGTTATACTCTGTACGAAAGATTGCAAATAATTACGTTGTTTACGCTTGCTTTGACTTTATTTACGCGTCTTCTAAAATGCATTATATTTTTCTTTGTACTTTTATGCATCCAAGGCTCTTGTAGAAAAGCTACGTCCAGTGTAGTTTTGATGAAAGTTTTGCTGAGTATAGCTGAAGCTACCTTTGTGTGATCAAGGTTTTCTCGAATAAATTTTATAGTTGTTCCAGACATTTTTTTTCTATTTTATAGGCATATCTAGCTGCCTTTAGTTAGTCGGTGATTAAGATGGTCATCTTTGTTTGAGCTTTCATTGAATTCTGAGCAGAAAGTGGATAGTGCAGAATTTCCATTATTCTTTGTTCCACTTTTTCTTGGAGGACACTCATTGGCTTTGTAAGAGCACCTCACAACATCAACAATAGTATTATAGCAATCTTCAGAATCGCTGTTTTTGATGCCGTAAGTTTCGTTGCATTGTTGATTCGGATGCATCTAGTGTCCTCAGAATATTTGTGATTCATGCATTTTAATAACGTCTCTTTAAACTGTACGTCTGCTGTAGACGTTTTAGTTCATTCGAGACGGCATAAGGACCGCAAGGATCTGAGCGCAGTAGTGTGCTCCCCATTCCCTCTATTTCTATGTTATTCACTCGTTTCCCTTTTATCCCTCCTCAAAACCTACAAGACGTTCGATATGCATTATTGACCCTCGTTTACAGGCCGCTTTGGAGGTCTATGACTGTGGTCATTAGTCATTACTTTCTTTTAAAGTTCGACCTCTATTCGCTGGCTTATATTTTATCATATAAGTCCAGTGCCCTTAGGTACTTCAGTACAGATAGTTCTGTACTACGGTCGTTATACAATACTTCACGTATTGTGCCTATAACTCCCGTTTCAACCCTCAGTTGTGCCCTAGCAAGGCACTCCACTAATAGATGATTAACTTCTAAATCCGCTCCGCATCCTTGACAGTAGGCCTTACTACCGTTGATTCGAGGCCCGTGAGTAAGTCGAGTATGGCCTATCTTCAGCCGAGTCATAATCTTTGGATCTCAAGGGTAGGGCATATCTTTCCACCCTTGTGTAATATTTTTGATACGCCGTAGGAACGCTTCTCGGTTGTTATACAATTATTCGTCCCACGCGCATCGGGAGGTCCACTTCACCCAGCGGGTAGCGTCTCTGTATGGGACAGGTAGGTCCCCCAGCTGAGCATGACGACCCTGGTTTGCTAGTTTATTAGCAGCCTCATTACCAGGTACTTGTTCTTCCAACAGCCACGAGTGTCCCACCTGCCCATGCTCAAGGGCAGATAGACAACTCGCAGAGTCGGAGAACACAACAGTCTGAGTCCCATTTGACAACTTGCATGCCTGCAAGAGCGCGTAGGCCTCAGCTGAGAAGGTACCGCAGATGCCGGGTAACCGACCGCAATGGCTTATGGCCCTCCCAGATACCTCTTTACCAACCTCTTTCTGTATTAACGAGCCGTCCGTAAACAGCAGATTCAGGCCTTCATATGTGGAGGCAATTTCCCCATAGGCCGCTTTCGCTACCTCGGGGTTCGCCCTTGCTCCACATAACTGCTGGATGCGCCAATCCACTTTGGGGCGCGTAGAGTCCCATGTCCGTTGCCACAGCCTAGGGTGCTGACACAACGAGGGAATCTCTACTTCCGTTAGGTCTCGCCACCACCCTTACAACATTTGCCAAGGGGACCTTACCACATTCCACCAATAGGGAAGCTATAGGTGAGGTCTGAAAGGCTCCGCTACAAATCCTATAGGACGCATTGTATTAAGGTTCTAAGATTTTAACCAGGGATATTCCACCCCTGCTCCATAGCTCCGATCCATAGAGTATGCACGGTACGATCATAGTCCGTGCAATCTTGGTCAATGTACAGCGAGAAGCTTCAGAGAAGCGGCCGTTCAACTTGACGTTGACGTTACACTTCACTGCCTTGGCGTGCTTCACAAATCGCAGTTTGTGGTCGATCGTCACGCCAAGAAGCTTCATTTCCAGTATTGTCTTGACTTCAAGCTCGTCGATACAAACGTGGGGTAACCTCGGCCTGTGAGTATGACCAAAGCAGACGTGCATGGTTTTAGATTTCTCAGAGAAAATCCTAAACCCAACCCTTTCTGCCCAGCAAATCACATTATCCACTGCTTTTTGCTTTCTGCCTCTGACTGCCCTCGCGTAATCACTAAACACAACGAGGGTTATATCGTCAGCATACACTAGGATGTGTACGTTTTCGGGGATGCATTCAAACACTGAGTTCATCGCGATGAGTAACAGCGTGACAGATATTACAGACCCTTGCGGGATGCCATTCTCTAGCAACCTTGGTTTGGAGGCAGCTCCGGCGTTCAAAACTCGAAACTTCCTATTGTGCAGGAAGTTTTCCACGTAAGCCAACATGCGCCCTTGGAACTTCCATTTCTTGAGGGTAGTCAAGGTCGAGAGATACTACATGGACATGTAGGTTCTCTGCTTTGGCCTTGTCCAATACATGATCGAGTTCGGAGAAGAACTTCTCCGACCGGTAGCCGCATCGAAATGCGTGTTGCTGTAGGTTGATTTGTTCATGCCTCTCCAACTCAGTTGACAGGCGACGAGTGTTTTCTCCATGCAGCTCAAGAGCGCGATAGGTCTAAACCCATCCGTTTGGGTCTTATCTGTCCCTGGTTTGGGAATGGGAATAACCCTTCATTCCACACGTCTGGAATCATGCCGGATTGCCAGACTTCATTTAGAGTGTCCAGAAAGGCCAACCGACCGATAAGTGGCAGTTTCCTCAGGAAGGGATAGCCAATATCGTCAGACCCTGCTGCTTTGCCGACACGACGGAACTCATCACGATGATTGCTGTTTGCCGACACCTTGGCAAATTGATCAGCAAAGGCCAAAGCGATGAGCTCCGGTTGGTTCGTGTAACCGGTGTCCAATTTTACGACCCTCTCTACATGGCGGTTTTTTTCACCAATGGACTTTACCTTCCTCCACAGTTCGCTGGGACATGTAGATTCAGATATATCCACGGTGAGAGCCGTCCATGTAGCCCTCTTGGCCTCCTTGATGACCCTTCTTGTCTTGGCCCGGGCAAGTTGAAACTCTAACAACGTAGCAGCCCGCGACGGGTCGTCAGAAGCCATTCGGCGTAGCGCTCGCAGACTTATATGTCTGCTTTTAACGGCGGTGTGAACATCTGACCCCCACCAAGGTACAGACCTCGCCGCTTATACCTCCGGCTTTTGGGATATGTCGATGCGCGGCCACACTCAGGATCTCAATCCAATCAGTTGGGCTGAGTATAGCGTTATTTGGCATCTTGCGGGAAACTTCTTTGCCAAAGCCCCCAGTCCGCCTCGTTCAAATTCCACTTAAGCCTTGTCACAGTAGGCGGGAGGCTGTGACAAGACGAGGGGGAAGTGGTCGCTACCATGTAAGTCATCAAGAACTTGCCAGTTAAACTGACAAGCCACATACCAGGCGATGAACAGGTCGATAACGAATTCAACTCCTGAGGAGAAGTCGATCCGCGTCGGTTGGCAATTATTGGGTAGTGGAGAGCCCACCCTGTCCAATAGGGGAAAGAGCCGCTCACCACGAATGACTTCTTTGTGTGGCCGCGCGGGGGGGGGGCGTACTCAAGCGGGGGATAAAGGGGGGGGGGGGGGGGGGGGGGAGGGGTTCTCCTGCTGTTGATATTCTGTTGTTGTCGGCCCCCCCCCCCCGGGGGGTATTATAATTTTTATGGTAGTAGTGGGGGGTGTGGGGGGGGGGGGGGGGCCCCTAAATATGTATTTGGTTGTGTTTCTTGGGTAAAGCTTGCTTCAGATAGAAATGGAACAAAAACAATTGCCTGTATTTCAGTTATTTATTATTGAATTCAAGATCTTTTTTTATACAAATGTAGCGTTTTCTTCAAACTTTTAAGAAAAAATACGGATAAAATTATTCGTCACGGTTTTGAAGGAATTCTCGAATTTTTCCTGTAACACGGCTCATTAGGTGGTGCACACCTTCTTCGTCCATCGTTTTAGCTATCTTATTCCATCAGGTCTTCATCTGATTGATGTCTTTGACAACCTTTCCCTTGGCTTTGAGTCTCCTCTTCATGATTGCCCAGTATTTCTCAATAGGGCGGAACTGGGGGCAGTTGGGTGGGTTAAGGTTTTTCGGAACAACCTGGACCCCTTTCTCTGCATACCATTCTTGAACGACTTTGCTGTAATGACAGCTTGCCAAATCTGGCCAAAACATTACGGGATGGTCGTGGGATCGAATGAACGGCAAAATTCGTATTTGGAGACACTCTTTTTGGTATAGTTCCGACGTCATTGTCTTATTTGTAACGAAAACTTTCGTTTTTTTTGCCACAGCTGCAAATGTCCTGCCAAATCATGAATTTTCGTGAAAATTTGTCGGCAAAAACAAATTTAAATTTGACTGGAACATCCCCCCGAGCCGTTGCCAAGTAAAATTTTTGACCTGGGATTTGCCCGAAGTCAGCCTTGACATAGGTTTCATCGTCCATCAGAACACACCCGTCGAACTTGGTCGTATAGCTTCCGAGCACGGATTTTGGCCACACTATTCTGTTTTATGGTCCGATTTGGCTGTTTGCTAGCTCGATACGACTTGATTCCTTCCCGGAGTCGAGTTCTCCTCACGGTACTATGGGCAGCACCGAATTTTCTGGCCAAATCACGGTCCGACAGATTGGGATTCCTCTTAATCGTCTTCAAAATCTTACCGCGCAGTTTCCGGTCGACAGTTCCACTCCGACGATTGGCTTGAGGCTTCCAAATCGTCGTCAATGTTTCCTTATACCGTTTGATAACGCGCCATACGGTATTTCTGGGCAATTTCAGCTGTTTAGCTAGCCTAGATGCAGACCACAATGGATTTTCCAAATAACTGTGCACAATTTTTTCCCTTCTTTCGGCTTCCACGTTGATTGTTTACAAAGTACAGTCGATTTGTGGAACGTCAAAAATACATACGTGAAGCTGACAAAATTCCCGACACGTGGGCGCCAAGAACTTCCAAATCCGTCCACCAGGAGCGCCACAATATGAGCAAAAGTTTGTTCCAATTCTAAATGAAGCAAGCCTTATCTTCTCTAACAGCCAGTCCACAATATAGGCATGGATATAGGCATTTTTGTGAGGCTTAATATACCATTTGTTTTCCCCGGGGGGGAGGGGGGGGGAAGTCGGCTACCTTGATCATGGTTTCTTGGAGGGCCGGGGGGGGGTTGGTCTCGGTACTTTGTCTCAACGCGTGCGCGTTTCGTGTGTAGCTGTTGTGTGGCTTGTTGTTTGTTTTGGGGGGGGGGGGGTGGCGGGGTGGGGGGGGCGGGGGCGGGTGTGCTTCTCCGGCTTTTCTTTCTCCTCTTATATATGGGGTGGGTTTTTTTTTTTCTGGGGGGGGGGGGGGGGGGCCCGCCTCGTGTTGGGTGGTGGGGGTGTTTCTGTTCTCTCTCCCAGCCGGCGTTGCGTTCCGTTTGTTTTTTGTGTTTTTTTTTCTTTATTTTCCGAAAAAGTTACACATAGTGCATTCAGGGTCAAAAAAGACCCAAGACATTGCTTCGCTCCCAAATATTTATTTTTGAGCCGATTTTAGATATCTTGGTCTCAAATGAAAGGTATAGGTTCTCTGAACGACATGCTGACCTGTTTTGTTTTTTGATTGACCATTCTGGGCACATAGGTACCCAGAACCGGTTGCGGTTTGCATCCGAAGTGAAAAATTTGTACCGTTAGACGGTTCAAAATTCACGATTTCGAACACCGATCTTCAAAAACATCATGCCATAGATCAACCGGAGTATTTGGCCACATCCGGATACTCTGGTACCGGTTCCGGTAGGGTCCAAAGTGGACAATTTTGAAAACTCAACTATTTGTACCGTTTGACGGTTCAAAATTCATGATTTTGAATACTGATATCCAAAACATCATACCATAGATCAACCAGGACATTTGGTCACATCCGGATACTCTGGAACCTAATCTGGTAGGGCCCACAGAGGACAATTAATAAAAATTGCTCACGCTAATCGAGATCATCAATAGGGAAAATTTTCACTTCCCAACGATGTTGGTTTGCGTGTTTGTCTTTCGGTTTGCGAGAAAATTGTGTTCAAAGATATGTTTACAAAAGCTACCCTAACATTTTCACTAGAGCTGGTTAGCTTTCGGGTTTTCAGACCGGGTTTGCAAATTCAGCTCAATAGAAAAAAACAAACTTTGGATTCTGATGATGAATCATCATCAAGTGATGAAGAATATTCATCATGGATTTCTAAAGATGGAACTCGGTGGGCTAAAAATATTGTCAGGATTCTAAAGTTGGACAGAAGCGATCTTTCGAGATTTTGAAAAATCGTCCCGGAGTAACAAGCTATGCAACTGCTCGTGTCAACAATGAAGTTGAAGCTTTTGAAGCTTCATTTGATGATTGTCTCATAACTCTCGTCATCGAACACACCAACGAAAAGGGTTTAGAAAAATTTAGAGAACTGTGGAAAATCATAGATGCTGCGGAATTCGATGCATTTTTGGGTTTCCTTATATTATCATCCTTTTTCAAGTCCAACAAGGAGCCATTATGGCACGAGATGTTTGGACGGCCGATCTTTCGGGCAACAATGTCAGCTCGGAGATTTAAAGATATTTTTGCAATGATCCGAACTGATGACAAAACAGTACGATCTACTGAAAAGGGAATCGGTACGAGAGTTTTGGGACCACTGGAATCACCAACAAGCACTACTTTTTACACCTCACGAGGTCATTACAATTGACGAGCAGCTTGTTGCATACCGTTGTAAGCAGTACATGCCGAACAAACCCGCGAAGTATGGGATCAAATTCTTTAATTCTTGCTGCAGTGTTACCGGATATGTACTCCATTCGCAAATTTACATGGGAAAACGAGCAGACGGTAAAAAGGAAATAAACCAAGGACAACGAGTTACCGAGGATCTATTGCTAAACCGGGCATATCATGAACGAACCGGTGTAATGAACAATTGGTTCACCTCTTTACCATTGGCTAAGAGCCTTTTGAAAAATAACATTGGTGTGGTCGGAACGCTGCGAAAAAACAAAACATGCATCCCTCCTGCACTGCTGGTTACCAAAAGTCGGCAAATACACCCATCCCTCTTCGCTCATACGCATGATATCACCTTGGTCTCCTACATACCAAAAAAGGTGAAAAACGTGATTTTTCTAAGTACCTCCCACCAAGACTAGGCCGTTGACTCTACATAGAAGAAAAAGCCAGATATCATTAACCGATACCATTGATACCGTTGATCGACGCATTTCCTCATATTCCGTGAAACGCGCAACGAAAAATTGGAAAAATGTAGTTTTTGCGAAGGTTCCGACAGTAAGTATTCAACAACGTGCTGCCAATGCGGTAATTATACATGTGAAATTCATACCGCAAAATTTTTTCCAGCGTGTAGAATTTTAAAACCGTAATTGCCTGTCAATTTGACGACCGTATGATTTTTATAAACTCGCATCAACCCTGAAGTGTACAATCAATATGTTAAACTTTTTTTTACTCCAACAAAAAAAGGAAAACGGACGTTATCTTGACTATTTGTTTATGTATGTGGTATACAAGTTAGTGGGTACAAGAGTAGTCCAAATTGGGTCCATTCCGGGTTTTAGTCCATGACATGATGGATGTCTTCGGACATACAGATGGCATGACGTTTTCATCAAGTTGACAAACCATTAAAATCATCATGATATCAGTATTTAAAATCATGAACCCTGAGTTATCAAATGGTACAGCAACTTGAGGTATCCATAATTGGTCCCTACTGGTACCAGAATATCCGGATGTGTGTTCTGGTAGATCTATTGTATGATGTTTTGGATATCAGTATTCAAAACCATAAATTTCGAACTGTCGAACGGTTCAAATACTTGGGGTTCAAAATTGTCCTCTTTGGGCCCTACCGGATTTGGTTCCAGAGTATCCGGATGTGACCAAATGTCCTGGTTGATCTATGGTTTGATGTTTTTGGATATCAGTATTCAAAATCATGAATTTTGAACCGTCGAACGGTACAAATAGTTGAGTTTTCAAAATTGTCCACTTTGGACCCTACCGGAACCGGTACCAGAGTATCCGGATGTGGCCAAATACTCCGGTTGATCTATGGCATGATGTTTTTGAAGATCGGTGTTCGAAATCGTGAATTTTGAACCGTCTAACGGTACAACTACTTGAGGTTCCAAAATTGTCCACGTCGGATGCATACCGCAACCGGTTCTGAGTACCTATGTGCCCAGAATGGCTAATCAAAAAACAAAACAGGTCAAAATGTCATTTAAAAAATCTATACCTTTCATTTGAGACCAAGATATCTAAAATCGGTTCAAAAATAAATATTTGGGAGGGAAGGAAAGTCATGGGTCTTTTTTGACCCTGAATGCACTATGTGTAACTTTTTTTGTAGAGTCACTTCTAGAGGTCACTGAAAACTGTAACTGCCCAAAATATATTCGTTTTCAAAAATGAGGAAAAGCCAGAAAATTTCAGATTTCAAATTTATTCCGTTTAGACATAAGAGCTTTTTTGAGATGTTGATTGGTCAAAAACGACCCCAATGCACAAGGAAGGTTAAGAGATTTGTACTTTTCTTTAAGGCGGGCAACTTTTCGGATGAGACCTTCCACCTGGTGCTGGGGGGGCTGCTTTTCCTAAATAGGGCAAGAACCGGATTTGTGGGTGGGCGAGGGGGGGGGGGGCAAAGGGGGGGGGGGGGAAAACCCCTTGTGGGATGCTGGTGGCGGCTGGTTGTTTGTGCTTTGTTTGTTTGGTGGGTTTTTGGGGGTGTTTTTGGGGGGGGGGGGAAAAAAACGTTAGACGTAAAAAAAACCGCGTTATTTCAAAAAACGAGTAAAAAAGTCAAGGAAATAAAAAATTAGAGGTGGGTTATATTAGGGATATAACCACAAAGTTAACGTAGGACCACGTTGGTGTGTCCATTCTTATGAAATTTTCTACATACTGAGCCATTGCTTACGTTTGCCAGTTCAGGCTTAGTGAAAAATCTCTGCCGAATTTACCACTCACGACTTAATGCCTCAAACAATCCAAAATGAACTATTTTTGATCTTATGCAATGGTTGTTTAGGATAAATCACAAACATTTCACTGAAACACGCTCTTTTATTGTAAAATTTAATTGGTCGTCCTGAAAAAGACGGTGGTTACGATACGCGTTAGAAACTAATTTATATTTTCAGCTTATTTGACCAGCAGGATACCATCATGTGCTGTACTCAACACAGCATGGTAGTTTATTAAACTCCTCGTCGCAGTGAATGGCGGACGGCAAGATACATGGGATGATTCTAGTAATCTAGTTGTCACAAACATCGTTTTCCGCTGGGAGGTGTCCAGCTCCGGTATGGTTTCGGAAGCGGATGCCACCCGCGTGAATTATCGATTTTTAAGACCCTTTGCCACGGCAATAGGTCGAGCGGGGAAACTTGCAAACCTTTGCAGCGCTTCTTTTTGGTTTGTAAATGAGCAAGCGCAGGCGATAATTTGCGAGCCAGACGCGTAATCGCGAGAAAATGGACGAGATAGAGAAACAACCGTACGTGCCGCTCAATCGAACTTTAAAATCCCCATGAAATCATTTTGGTTCGAGTCGTGTGCTTTAACTGGCGTTGATAGCATTGCCTACAGAGAAGAGAGGCACGAGAATGCAGTACGAAGCAAATTTCATAAGAGAGCAGACAGCAGAACAGAGCAAAATAAATTTGCAACTGAGAGGGGAGACTATGGCTGTATTAAACATGGAATGAGACCTAATGAAATAAAAAGAAGAAGACAATTTGAACCATTTGTCACCCGTTTTTTGAGCACCCAGAAAGGGAAAACCATATTTTCAACCGGTTTATATGCAGATTTGTATGGGAGCAAAAGTAGGTAATTTTTAAGTAAAAAGTTGAACCACTTATACTTATAGCACTTAATTGAAAATCCTGATCAAACGGTATATAAATTAAGTCATTCTGTTCAGTCAAACAAGAGTTATTAGCGTTCATAAACCTTTTACTTTTGCGTAACGCTCTCATTTTTCAAAATTTTGAAATGACACCTGGTATAGAAACGAGAAACGTAGACCCACGTTAAAATTATATGTCATATTCATATTGAAAGAACGTGAACACTGTTACTTATAACGCGTTACAATAACGCGGTTTTCTTACGTCGTTTTTGAAATAACGGACCAAGTAAAAAAAAAACCGCGTAGTAAAATATCTTTTCCAAATGAAGCTTTAGAGAGTTGCCATTCTCAGTAAAGTTGTTGAGAATGTAAAATATAGTCACTTGACATTATCAGATTAGTGCGCCGCAATCTAAATTGCCAAATCGTGCTCTAGGAAGGTGCTGTCTTTAGCAAAGATGTTAATTGTATATAATAAAGGCATTCAAAATAATCACGTTAGATCCAGATCGTACCTCAGAGATGGCGCTGCCATATTTTCGGCATAATTTAGAACTAATATGACAGTGTCAGAAGACGACGAATGACATACTGAGAAAGTTACCCTAAGACTCCATTTCTCTAGCGCCTCATTTGGAAGATAGACTGCAGCGCCATCTCTGCGGCATGAGAAGAGAAATTTTGCCGAAGACGAAAACTCTCTATAACTACTCTGGACTCTTTTGCTCACACATTGAATTAATAACCTCTATCCCTTTGTAGCAGATTCCCGGTGGCCAATGTTACTGGAACTATGTTTTTCCACCACCATTACATTTTTATGACCATATCCTTTCAATATGAATATGAAATATAATTTTTATTTCCTTGACTTTTTTTACGTCGTTTATTTAAATTACGGCCCGCTGAGGCGGCAAATGCGGCCCGCGATAGCATTTGAGAAATATGAGAACTTCATTGAATATGTAGCTATTTGCTGTTCGATTTGAGTTGCATTTCTTACTGTGCAATAATTGTGATTCTCATAGTTTTATGTGAACAATTTTTACCGTGCTTGTTACACAGATGATGAATGACCAAAAAGGCGGGATAGAAAGAAAGAGAGAATGCAGTCATATTTTCGCTCCCGCAACCACAGGTTCATTCTCTTTCACCATTCAGTGTCTGTTGTCAATTGGTTCCGTTCTGTAGTCGCGTGCGTAGTTCTGAGAAGTTTCGAGCAATTATTCAGTGAAAATGGAAGCCAGCACTAGCAAAAAACGGAAAGTGGCTGATGAAGGACGTGTTTTCCAGGAGAAGTGGTCTGAAATGTTTTTCTTTACGTGCATTAATCAAAAACCGGTGTGTATGATTTGCAACGAAGCTGTTGCAGTTATGAAGGAATTTAATGTGAAGCGTCACTACGAGTCGAAACATGCGTCAAAAATGGATAAATATGTCGGTGTGGCGCGGGCTGAAAAATGTGCTGAGTTCAGGGGAAATTTGAGTAGCCAGCAAAACTTTTTTGTGAGAAGAAAGCAAGAAAACGAGTTGTGCACAAAGGCAAGTTTCATTATCGCAGAAAAACTCGCTTCCCATTCGAAGCCATTTTCTGATGGCGAGTTTGTTAAGGAATGTATGGAAGCTGTGGTTCAAATGATTTGTCCCGAAAAAAGTCGCATCTTTGCGCAAGTGAGTTTGTCGCGGGCGACCATCACCAGGCGGGTTGAAGACATTGCTGAAAATCTTGTGTTGAGTTTGAAGGAAAAAGTTGCCAGCTTTGAATTTTATTCAGTGGCGCTGGATGAGAGCACGGATATATCTGACACAGCTCAATTGGCAGTTTTTATCCGCGGCATATCTAAGAAATTTGAGGTGACTGAGGAATTGGCAAGCCTTTTCCCCATGAAAGGAACGACGAAGGGCATTGATATCTTTAATGCTCTGTGCGCTGTTCTAGAAAAGTTTGATCTACCGCTGAAGAAAATGTCCGGAGTTGTTACCGATGGAGCTCCCGCTATGTGTGGTATGTATTTTGTTTTCCATCTTATTTAAATTATTCAAGCTTATACCGCAGTGTAAAGACGTGCAAGCTCCTTAAAATTCTTGCCTAAAATGTTGTGCTATTTTGAACGTCGCCTTTTGACAGTACTGGCATTATCACATTTATTATGGACATTTGATGTATTTGGCGCTGGCATCAGGCCGTAAGTTTATTTACTTCTTACTTGAAGGGTTGCATACAAATTGATGCAAAATATTCAGCTTTATCAGATTTACGGCCTTGGAAAATTTAGTACCAAGGATGGTGTTAAATTTTAGGTATTTTTCTTCATACATTTATGTATGTTTAAATTTATTTATTTATTTATGAATTATGTTTGAGGTTGTTTGTTTGTTCTCTGTGCTTAATCATTTTATTGAAAACAAAAAAAAAAAATGTTTATTCATAGGAAAACATGAAGGTGCAATTGCCCATCTTCGAAAATTACCAGAAGTGTCAGAGCAATTCTCCCAGTACCATTGCATCGTGCACCAGGAGAACCTCTGCGCCAAAAGCGTGGGATTCAAAGATGTCATGAAAGATGTCATCAAAATAGTTAATTTCATCCGATCGCACGCATTGAACCATCGAGAATTTCAGGCTCTTCTAGTAGACACGGATGCAGAATATGGTGACGTACCATATTATACTGAGGTACGTTGGCTGAGCAGGGGAAAGGTGCTGCGACGCGTATTTGATCTTCGGAAAGAAATCGTCGAATTCATGGAGAGCAAAGGTAAATCAGTGAAGTTTTTCGATAATGCGGAGTGGGTGACAGATCTGGCTTTCCTGACTGACATTACAACGCACCTGAACGATTTGAATTTAAGTCTCCAGGGTAAAGGCAAATTGGTGCACAGCATGTTTAATCAAATCAGTACATTTGAAAACAAACTCGTGTTGTGGGAGAAACAGATGAAAATTCTAAATTTTGCCCATTTCCCTACTCTCGGAAAATGCAATGTGACGTTGACTAAAAAATACGTTGACGCACTCCAAACAATGAAAAATGATTTTTCTCGTAGATTTGGAGATTTCAAAGCGCATGACAAAATTCTAAAACTTTTTTCTGCTCCATTCAGTGTTGATGCTGAACAAGCCCCAGATAATATCCAAATGGAAATAATTGAGTTACAGTGCGACACGGAACTGCGAGAAAAATTTGATCGACATGATTTGTTGGAGTTCTATGCCAAATTTGTTCCGGAAGAGCGCTTCCCAGAGCTGCGAAATCATGCTCTTTTCGTAGCTTCTTTGTTTGGATCCACATACATTTGTGAACAACTGTTTTCCGTGATGAAGCAAGTAAAGTCAAAAGCAAGAAATAAGATAAGTGATGAACATTTGGACAATTCATTGCGTATTTCGACCTCTAGCATGAAGGCTGATCTCGATAAGCTTGCTCAAGAAAAGTGTAAGTGAATTATGTATTAAAATGCGAAAAGTTTTTTTTATTGATTTTCAAATAAATTGAATGTGATATAAATCTACATTTTGTTGTTTGTAATTTTTTTTTTTTTTTTGGAAGAAAGAGCATTGCTTTACATTTCAGGTACATCTACTAGTAACGTGTCCTCAAAATAAGCTGTTTTTTATTAATTATTTTAAGCCATTAAAAATAACTCATTGCGGCCCGTGGCATTGGCGCAAAATTTCATTTTGGCCCGCTGCAAGCATCTACCTGAGCACCACTGTTGCTTCCTCGCGGACGCATCAAGAAGGTCCATATGGTCCATTACAGCCCATATTCAACAAGAACCGACCCTAAGCCAGCATGATTCCCCCGTCTACTTATTTATCGTCCGGTAGACAAACTGACTTCCGCCAGAAAGGTTGAGCACGGTAGTCGGGGACCCTTAGACATGACTAGGTACCCCCTGCGCTCACTCAGCTCCGTCGGACCACCCTGTACTTGTTCGCATACTAGGCAATGACACTTCACCGCCTAGCACCCCACCGAGCTTCTCGTGGAGGTAAGAGTCAGAGTTCGGACGCCATGAGGTCACAAGTTAGCAGGTTGACGACCGCAGTCAGTCCACCAGACACGAGTGTTCATTGGCGCCCGCATTGGCCCGGCTCAGAATCTTTGTGGATTCATGATCTTGTATTGAAAAGTTCTGCGTCGTCCACTATCATTCTGTTATCAACAGGCACTTCTATTGGACCATGATTGCCCTAATTGTTATTTTGTTTTCCAGGGGTGTTTTTCCTAAAGTAGGCGACTGCAGTAATTTTTCATTTAAACAGCAACTAAAGTTAAGAACAGTTGAGTGTGATGCAATTTTATCGTGTATCTCTTTAGGACCCTCCAAGCATCCACCGTTAGTCCCTCGTTTTGACTTTCTACTAGAGTAAGGATGTCTTCATTTGTATCCTCTACACTTTGTGGGGAAATACTAAGCTAGATAGAAAGTTTATGTCAAAGAGAAAGCTGTAGAACACTATTAAAGCCATGTTTTTGTTTAATCTAGCACTGTTGTTTAATACGTGTTTTATGCAGAAAACATGAAAAACCCCTTTAAAAAAGAGATGTTTAAAACATTTTTACCCCTAAAGAGACACTAAAGGATAATCACACAAAGTTTAAATAAAACTGTTATGTAGAAAATTTCCTTAGCTTTTGAATGAAGGAAAAATAATCTTGCTTATTAACATAATTTTTGAGTTACAGCCAATTTAAGACTAACATATACCAAAACATTAAAAGTTCAATAACTTCGTAAACTTTGAGATTTGACCATATGCGTAGAACAATTTTTTTTTCTTCAAATATCATCGCCTATCGCTCCTGAAAATATTTGCACTATGGAACCTAAGGGCATCTTCAGCGGCGGTCTATTTTTAGATCAACTTTATTCCTGATTTGCATCAGCGAAACTTGAATAGAACTAGCTGAAATAGACCAACTTTGCGTTTCCTGCACCGGTGTTGTATTTCTTGTTGTTAAACCCGCCAACACCTGTCATCCTGTCGATCATTCAACATCAGAGATCAGAAGTTTTTTTTTTTCAGAAATCACAGATTTTTCACAAACATTTTGCCATTGATTGGTTTGACCAAATAATTTTTAATGCCAGTAGTGCGTCGTTAGCTGACGACAAGGAATATTTATTCTTTCGTTTGGCTGAAGGTGAGTGTGTGAATGCATGCATTTTATTATAACAATATTAGATAATGCTGATTTGTAGTTTGGCAGTGGATAAACAAGAGTCAAAACGGAGAGGGTCTCGTCCTGGATGACGCCCCAACGTCGACCGTGATTTCCGTTCCGGTCATCAGAAGCTGTTCCAGGACTACTTTAGCGACACGCAAACCTATAACGAGAAGCACTTTCTGCGATTCCACATGCCAAGGGAGGTGTTTCTGGACATTATGCTAGAGTCAACTAGAGGTTTCTCCAAAACATATCTGTATGAGCTATTTGCACTGCTTATCATGACCAATCTATCAATAAACCGATTGTTTACTTTGAAGACTTAATTACTTTTCATTTCCGAGCAATCTAAATACTATTCGGAGTCTCGGAACCTCCGCATTTCGATCTAGTCAGCGTTTTCCAGAAAATGCAGTGGCTGTAAAAAAAACTAAGACAAGCATTGCTTATTTAGGAATGAAACGAAAAGGCATTTCACTAGCACCGGGAGCAGCTTGAAGTAATTATCAGCATCCGAGGCGAGCAACACAACCTTCGGTCCACCGCCAGCATCACACGCAGCAAACACGGTTACTTTTCGGCTCACAAATATACCTCAGAATATACTCAATAAAATTGAGTTATTGTTTAGTAAAATCTGAAACAGTATTTTTCTTGTTCCAAATTGCTCTAAGAATAGATCAAAACATATACCAGTTTTAAAATGATGCAAAATAGATCCAGTATAAAACAAAATTTACAACACCGGTTCAGGGATGTTTCTGCGTTTGGTCTAAAAAAATAAATCCAATCCACGATTTGGATCGCCGTTGAAGATGCCCTAACACCTTGTATATTTATAACATTATCAAAATCTTAAATATTTCACCAATTTTACCCCCAGCTCCTCCTGTAAATCTACAACAGCGTCATCCGCATTCCTCTTCTGAATCATTATTTGACGCGGTTCATCATACACACTACCAAAATGTCATGTAAATTTCTGTCTCCTGAGACCGACACATGCAAGCGTCCTTTAGCACATAAGAATGAGTTGAAAGAGATGAGAAAATAAATTCAATCAAACACATCTTTCGTCGGATTGCGTATATGTCAGTTTCAGGAGACATAATTTTACACGAAATCTTTCTCTCCGTTCCCTGACTTTTTACTAACATGAATTACGTCGCGTGTAGAATTCATAATTTCTAAGTGTGTAGCCATTGTCATCATTGCCACCGTCGGTCTATATAGCGATAAAACGAACCTACCAGATTAAGCCATTAGACGTCAGACGGGTGGTGTGTTATTTTTGACATGATTGGAAAGTTTCCGACTCAAACGCCAATATTCACAGGCAGGTGCAACGCCGCCGCCACTCAATCAATTACACTGCTGCTGAAATCAATAGATATATGTACAACGAAAACCCGGTGACGTTGATGATGATGGCGAAGGTCTGGATTGATTTTGACGCTTGCATGCTCCTCGATTTACTTATTCATTGCTTCGCTGCGATATGGCTCAATTCACACTACTACTGCCACCCACCTCGGTGATGCCAAACGAGAAAGAAGGGGAAGATGGCCGGGCACCGAGAGAATGGAAATTGATTTTGTTCGTGTCGATATTTATTAGAAAATTGGCTCTTATTGAATATATAGCATGGAAAGAGAGGGTGTACTTACACAGAAAAATGATATACAAAACACAGCCACCCGACCGGATGCTCGAGGAACACGTAAAACCGCTCCTGCACGGTTTTGCCCCTGCGATGATGGAAAACATATTTGGCTTTGAACGCTTGATCGATCGGCAGTGCTATGGGGTAGTACGGATCGGGGACACCGATCTTCTGCGCGATGACTCCGGCCTCTGTTCCGTCGACATCGCATGGATCGTCGTCCCCCTGCAGCACATCGCACGGATCATCTCCGGTCGTCACCCCATCCAGAATGTCCGCATTGGAACGAGACCGCGATCGGCCACGGTTCTTCCGTCGTATCGGCGTCGGCACCCGCCGATGATGCGGTTCAAATCGTCCCGCTTTACCGGTCCGGAAGCGTCGCAAAAATTTAAGCGCACGCGGCGAGGAAGACGGTGGTTCCGCCGCCGCGTTGGCAGCGTTCAGCTCGGTAGTTTCAATCGCCGACTCGATATCGTCCAACAGTTCGTCTTCCGAGCCACGGAGGGCTTGATATCCCGCGCACGGACTCGGAGACTGGGTCGTAGCTGTCCCGGTGCCGGTGTTGACCCCGGTCCCCAGACCATTGCTACCGGCACTCGGACTAGCGGAAATCGTTTGGCCACCGATGCTACTGCTACCGAGCAGGTTCGTCGTCTCCTTGACGGGAGATTTGAGCACACTGAGCACCAGGTCGTCACACGCAACGCCTCCAAACTGGTGACCGCCGCTGCCGCGATCATCGCCGAACGATCGCGAGTTTGATGCTTGCATATGAAGATTGCTGACCTGATGGATGTTACCATAGGAATAGTGACGCGGTTTACTGATATATTGCTGATGTTGTTGTTGTTGTTGATGTTGGTGCAGCACTAATTGCTGCTGTTGTTTTGCTTCTTGCTGCAGCCGTAGATTCCGAGACTGCCGAAAAAGATTCTCCTGCTCGCCCCTGTTCATTGTAATCGTGGTCGCACTGAGCACAACCGACAACATTTGACCCCAGGTGCGGCCTATTTCCACGAAAGCTGCTTCCTCGACGTTGTTGTCGTTGCGGTCGTCGTCCACTTTCTACCCATCGTCGCAATCGTTGCATTACCTACACTCGGTCGTTCTTTTTCTTCACTCGGTACAAGGTCACCGGTCCACCAGACCACACTACGCACAGCTCGGTTATCCAATTTCGCCAATCCACTAGTGTCACCATTTTTCCTTATCAGCCCGCAACGCAACGCCAACGTGTAGACGAAGGAGTTGAAATGTTTCTTCTATTTTTCTTCCATTAACTTTGAGCACACTTTGCTTCGGGTTCCATCGCGCTCCACTGCAACCGGACGGAGGTGGGCGTAACCTGTTTTTACGAGATAATTAAAAAAGAGTTAACCAAATTAAATCTTGTCTGTTTCGCAGCTCGGTAAAGTACACTCTTCTCTTGCCCCGGCTTGCTTGGGTTCTGCGGGGGAACAGCCGTTTCGAATTTTGCTCCCGTCTTACGGTCACTGTCATTGGAAATGGGAAAAGTTGTCGTCAAAGTCGAGAAGGAAAAATTGCGAGGTGGTAACGGATGGCGGATTCAATTTTAATTTCGAAATTTTTGTCAAGAGTTATGTTGGGTGGAATCAGGAGAGTGGCATATGGTGGTAAAATTGTTATTTTCATTGGATATATTTTGCTTGATTGTAATTGGGACCAGGGAGATTTTTTCAACGCTTGATGTAAATATGGGTTTTCATTAAATACACACTATCAAAATGTCATGAAAATTTCTGTCCCCTGAGACCGACACATGCAAGCGTCCTTTCGAACATAAGAATGAGTTGAAAGAGATGAGAAAATAAATTCAATCAAACACATCTATCCTCGAATTGCGTATGTGTCAGTTTCAGGAGGCATAATTTTACACGAAATCTTTGTTCACGTTCCCCGTTTTTTTACAAGCATGAATTACGTCTCGTGTAAAATTCATAATTTCTAAGTGTGTACGTTCGAGGTATGGCATTGTTGAGATATGATGTCTTGCTCAACTTTCAAAAGGTTCTAAGTAACAATGAGGGCTCTCTCCCATTCTCATTCTATTTCAATAATTACGACGCCACACACTTAGAAATTATGAATTTTACACGAGACGTAATTCATGTTTGTAAAAAGTTCGGGAACGTAAACAAAGACTTCGTGTAAAATAATGTCTCATGAAACCAACACATACGCAATTCTATGAAAAATGGGATTTGATTGGATTTATTTTCTCATCTCTTTCAACTCATTCTTATGTGCAAAAGGACGCTTGCATGTGTCGGTCTCAGGGGACAGAAATTTACATGACATTTTGGTAGTGTGCAATATAAAATTTTTCAACACTTTCTTTCCGAAGATAATAGTACCGGCCAGCATAGTATGCAAATAATATGATGGAAAATGTTACAAGTCATTTAATAATTAAAGGGAAAGTAAATAAAGAGTGTCACAATCCTGCTTAGGACTTTTTCAATCTGATATCAGCTGGAAAGCTCAAGAGTAATGTCAATGCTGTCCGATGATTTTGGCTCCCTGGTTTTATCAAATCGAATGGGTGCTAGTGAAAATGATCAATTGGACGTATATTTAACCACAGTTATTTTCTTAAGTGCAATGATTTATGGTATTGTGGAATTGTCAAAGTTAAATCGTGTTTTTTTAAAATGGTAGAAAGCCAAAATATGCATTTGAACAAATGCGGTACTAATCTTTTACTGTACATTTTGAGAATTAGGCAGGTAAGCTATATTTTGCAGCAACTAACAGTTTTGAAAGGTGATCTATTTAGAGCTGCTTAGATTTTCACCTCAATCACACAAACAACACAATAGATGAGTAGGCTTTGCTTTTGAGCAAAGAAGACGTTCTCTTTCTCCGTCATAATTATTTATTTTTGGAAAATTGAGAAATTATCCTCTTTTTGACGGAAATTGATAACTTAAGTGTACAAAGGTGATTCTGTACCGGGCTTAGCACACTGGTATGGCAAAACCTGTATATTCCCGAACGGTTTTTAAAGGAACATTCGTGTATCATAAAAAAAAGAAGAGTGTTTTTTCGCTTTGTTGCGAGAAAATGAATGATTATTAGCAGCCCTAGCAGCACACTTGTTGAAAATTATTTGAAGTAACTTCAATGTGACTCAATTAGGTCACAATAAAGTTGCTTCAACTAATTATGACGGTTTGGTGTTGCTTGGGAGTTTTGAAGTTTAAAATAGAATCACCTCATAGCGGAGGTATTTGATTATTTGCAAAGTGTGTACTGGAAAGAATGTTTATAATAAAAATAACACAAAACAACTATTTGCTAGTCGAAAACACAGAACGAAGCCGAGGCGCATGCGTGCTTTTGAGCTTGCAAATGATTTCAAATACACTGACTACTTGGTGAGTGGAGGTTTGTAATGGTGGTTGGTTATCTTTTGGGTGGCTTAGTCACGTTCATTTTTTTATTTATTTTGTCGCGAGTGCATGAAACTAATTTTGAGTCAAAGTCGACAATTTTCATTCTTACGAATGAACAAACAAGTGTTATTTGGGAGGTGGCCTTTTGTGAGATCAATCTGATTATAAATTTACTAACAAAACCTATTTTCAACGAATACTAAATGCGTGTCTGGTTTGGAAATTTTGCATTTGCAAATCTGGAAGTGTGTTGCTGTATCCTTATCCAAATAATATCGGTAATGTTTACATGTGGAGCTTATTGTATGTGAAAGTTACCTCGAAATGAGCATGCTCTAAATGCACTTTCACTGTTACTAATTGGAAGCTTTCGAAGCCAGGTACCATTTTTGCATTAGTATGGTTGTGAAGCAAGAACAATCATATCCTACGCCCAAGGAGTCGAGAAATTTTCCTCAACGAAACATTCCTAGACCAGATCGGGGAACGAACCCAACCACCTCCAGTATGGTTTTGCTTTGTAAAGGGTGTATTCGATAAAAATGGCCCACACATATATACTCATTAAAAATAAACTGATTATCGGATTTTCTTGAAATTTTCAGGGAATGAAGAACTACTAATGAGTTTTGATTTACAACATTTGTTTTATTCAATTTCGTCTCCCATCCCGAATGCCCGCACCTTCCTCTTCACTCCACCCATCAAATTTTGTACAACCAATTTTCCCAGTGTTTTGGTTGTTTTTACCCAAATTTTCTTCAATTCTAGCTCTGTTTCTATAGTTTTGGGATGTTTGCGAAGTTCCGTTTTCATAATTGCCCAGAATTTTTCAATTGGACGAAGTTCCGGTGAATTTGGTGGGTTCATATCCTTTGGCACAAAATTGACTCCGTTGGCTCGGTACCACTCCAATACGTTTCGAGCGTAGTGGCAGGATGCTAGATCAGGCCAAAACAGAGTTGACCCTTTGTGCTTCTTAATGAATGACAAGAGACGCTTCTTAAGGCACTCTTCCGTGTAAATCGCACCGTTTATTGTTCCGGAAGTGATGAAGGGAGCACTTATTTCACCACATCCGCAAATCGCCTGCCAGATTAGAAACTTCTTTGCAAATTTCGATAGTTTCTTCTTTCGAACATCCTCCGGAACATCGAACTTCGACTTGGCAACGAAATATTCTTGCCCAGGAAGTTGACGGAAGTCGGCCTTGACGTATGTTTCGTCATCCATCACGATGCAAGCTGGTGAGCAGCTTTGTGTAAAGTTTCCGGGCGCGGGTTTTCGCATTGATGTTTTGTTTTTCATTCCGGTTTGGGGCTTTTTGCACTTTGTAAACATGTAATCCAGCACGCTTCATGGTTTTCTCTACAAAACCGACTGACACCTTAGACTTTTTAGCGACATCTCGAATTGACATGTTTGGACGGTTCTTGAATTGTTGTACGACTTTCCTGGCCATTTTACTGTCCATTGGACCACTTTTACGACCACTCCCTTCCTTCCTTTGGACACTCAGACGCTCCTTGAAGGTTCTTATTACACGAGACACAGTTGTATTTGCAATTCCAAGCCTTTTAGCAATCCACCGGTGGGACGCCCCTGGATTTTGACTGTGAGTGCACAAAATTTTCTCACGGACAATTTCTTGTTTCGACGACATGACTGGAACTGCTGAATGTATAACTATGAAACTTGGCAGATGTAAATAATACACTATGGATAAGATCTACTCAAATTTCTAGGTTTTTTACTCATACGATTCAAAAGTTACAGAAGATTTTCTTTGTGCCATTTTTATCGAATACACCCTTTAGTTGTGCCTTTGCCCACTGAGCTTATGGAGGACACCCTAGAACTCCCCTAGATTTTCAATTAAATGTTTTGTAGCCATGCAATAGAATCAATAGTATATACAATTAATAGTATTGTTCACGACGATAAGATGACAACAGAAGTAATTGTTTCCACAATATAATCTAATGTAAATTGAGACATCGACAATAGTATAACGGTATTGTTTTGTATCTAAGCTATAGAAAGAATAATTTTTGTTTTTGAACAAATCGGAGTCAATTCCTATAGTTTAACTTATAGGTATTGTTTCACAATATAATGAACAATAATAGCAATAGCATATGGGGTGAATAGTAGATCAATTGCTATGACAATATACATTTTAACTTATCTGATACATGAATAATAAGATTCGTGGTCTGAAATTGAAATGTTATTTTATATTATTGCATTTGAATTGAATGGTTATTTTTATCCGAGCCAGTATCAGTTTCTAGCCTTCGGATTAATGCTACTTTGAATGGTGAATGGTAAACATAGACACACACACCACGCTGTCTCTCTCTCTCTCTCTCTCTCTCTCTCTCTCTCTCTCGCTCACCCCCCCCCCCCCCCCCCCCACACACACACACACACGGGACCACAGCGTTGGCCAGAATCAAATGCAACAATTCGGTGATAAGCAGCAGCAAGCGGAGGCGCCTTACTAGTGTATTCACGTGAGTACTTCGGTACGGTTGTCCGGCCTGGTTCCCAGCAATAAAGACGCACAGTGGGACGAAATAAAAACAAGTGGGCCATGGGTATTTGCGGCGAAACAATTAGGTGTGGCCCATTGCTGTCTTTTATAATGTTTCTACATTTCTTTAGATACTTTATTTTTATGTTAACAAATTTGCTTTAAGGGGTGCATACACCTAGATAAAAAAAAACTGTCTTTTTAATTTCAAATTGATGACCATGTATAAAAACATTGTAGATTAGGTCATTTTATGATACTTTGTAGAAGACAAAAACTTTCTATCTCTTAACTGGACGGAATTGTAGGGTGAAAAAGGAATGAGAAATGTAATGCCCTCTTAAGCCTCGTTTTTTTTACCATAACTCTTTTATTTGAATTTTTCCATTGTTCTAATGCTATACAATGTTTTTGGTATTTTAAAAATACACTTTTTTGTAGAAGACAGCTAATTATTATCTCTTCATTTAACAAATTGACGTCAGTTTTAATATATTTTTTAAGCTTTTTTTTAGATTACAGGTTAGCAGATATTATTAGCCAAACTTAACGTTTATTTATTTAGTAACTGATACGTTTTAAAATGATGTACAAATTATTGGGGGTCCAAGAAGGCACTTAACAAATTTTCAAAAAAGTAACTACTGTTTAAAAGAAAAAAAAACGGCCACTTTATTCGATAATGAAGCTGGTTTGAATATAATAACGAAAAAAAAGTGAAAAAATCACAATGAATGCAACATAATATAATAAGCAGCTTAGTTACTTTTTTGAAAATTTGTTAAGTGCCCTCTTGGACCCCGCTATGATTTTTACATTATTTTAAAGGGTATCAGTTGTTAAATAAATTAACGTTAAGTTTAGCTGCTAATATCTCCTAACCTGTAATCTACACATCCTCGAAGAAAGCTTAAAAAATGTAGTAAAACTGACGTCAATCCTTTGCATAAAGAGATAATGATTAGCTGTCTTCAACATTAAAGTGTACTTTTAAAATACCAAAAACTTTGTATAACATTAGAAAAATGGAGAAATTCAAATAAAAAAGTTATTGTAAAAAAAACAATTTTTAGGGGGTATTACATTTTTCATTCCTTTTTCACCGTACAATTTCGTTCAGTTAAGAGATAAAAAGTTTTTGTTTTCATCAAAGTTTCATAAAATGACCTATGTTTTAATACATGGTCATCGATTTGAACCAGAAATAAAAAAGTTAGTTATATTTATTTACGTGTATACGTGTATAAAGTACTCAAAAAATATAGAAAAATTATGGAAGACGTCAATGGGCCACACCTAATAGTTTCGCCGCAAATACCCATGTCCCATTTTTTTTTATTTCGTCCCACTGTGAGAAGTCAAGAAATAGGTCATGTTTGAACAGCACATTTGTTGTTGAGCATGAGGTGGGAGCCTACTGGACATCATTTGAAACAGTCTGCGTCATAGCCGGAATGATTCCTATTGTGCTATTGTTGAAAGAGGATAAGGAGTGCTATTTAAACATTGACCCCAGAGGAGTTCGAAGAAGAACACGGACTGACACCATCAGTGGGAAGAGGAATGGCATAATGCGGTGGATGGAAGGTGGACACACCGATTGATCCCGAACGTTTCCTGGTGGATGAACAGAAAGCACGGTGAGGTCACTTTTCACTTGGCGCAGTTTCTGTGAAGTCATGGCTGTTATAGGAAGCATTTGTACAGATTCAGACACGCGGTTTCCCCTCTCTATCCGGAATGCGCAGGCATCGAAGTTATACCGGAGCACGTAGTTTTTGACTGCCCAAGGTTCGGCTCAATATGAGGCGCAGTGCTTGATAACAAGGGGGTAGATAATAGCCTAGAAAACGTCGTCCACCGATGAAAATACGCGGAACGTGATTAGAGGAGGCAGCTGAACGAAGCAATCGGCCTCGGGTGATGTGCCGTGGTTCGGTATGGGAAGAAGTTCCACTGTCAGAGAACTCTTCGTAGGGTAGATCCACAGTCGGGGAATACTCGATTCGATTGTGTCGAGTTTGAGAGCTAAATGGCACAAACAAAGAGGATTGGAGCTAAACTGCTTGATAGATCCAATTAGTCTTAGTGGGATCAAAAGTCTCAACACTGTCCAATACCCTGACCACACTCCAGCACAGATGTACTTGGTCAAGCCTTTGAATAAGCGCAGGCCTCTGTGTTGGGCAAGTCCATTAGGATTTACGTATCCAAAGTACATACACACCAAATCCAAGTTGAGCGCAAAAAGTTAAAACGCAAGATGGCTAACGGTCGGTTTTTTGGGAGAACTTCCTACGCCGAGGAATGGGTTTCTGGCGAATCTCCACCGTCGGGGAAGCTCTTCGTCGGAGTTGACTAAGTTCATGGTCGTCGGGGCTCCTTTGTACTGGAAATTAACCTACACCCAGCATTGCAGGGCTGGCCTTGTCACCCGCCCTGATTGCAACATTTACGGAAGATCTTCCACCGCTGGGGAAACTTCGTATTCGACTGCTCCACCGACGGAGACTATCAGAGTAGAGCGTGACAAAGTTGTGAACCTACTGGTTTCATGTTGTGGAGAAAACCAGGCGCACCTAGAAAAGTGAGACGCTCTTTGAGCTGAAGAAGGATCCTGCCGTTAAGAACACAGCCTTCGAGACGATTGTTGAAAAGCCTCTTGACGAGAAGTCGGTAATAAGGGCTCTATCCCAGGAGACAGTGATCGGGTGCACAACAGAGGACGAGCTGAAGAGTACATTGAAGGGACGCTGCAATCTTGAAGATGCACCATTGACAATCCCGTTGAGTATGGCGTACGGTGGCACGCAGACGGTGGTGACATGTCTGACGACAGCTACAGCCAATAAGCTGTTGAAGTCGGTTCTAGTAAAAGTTGGGTGGTCGATGTCTCACCGAGAGCCATCCCTCGTGTTGCAAAGTAATTGAAGAGATACTTTAAGTGCATGAGTTTTAGCCATAAGGCGAGAAACAGTAAAGAGCCTGACAGGTCTGATGTGTGCAGGAAATACGGGGAGAAGGGTCATTTTGCAAGCGACTGCACAAACCGAGGTGCATGCTTTGCAAAAAGGAGGACGGACAGAAACGACTACATGACGGGGGGCTTCTGATTCCCACTGTTTGAAACTGCGACAGCAAGCGATACAAGTGATGGACAGATTTCCAATCCACATCATACGAAGGTTTCGTGACCGCCAAAATCAACGGGATCTTTATACGCAGCTGCTATGCAGGCACTTTGATACATTTATGAGCAATTTATTTAAATTTTTATCGTTGCTTGCCTTGATCATACAAACTTGAACATGAAAAGCTCGTTTGGTAAAAAATCCATGGAATTCCACACCTGTCATCAATGGACTGTGCAGTCCACACATTCACTAAACCTCACAGTATGCTTTAAAAATTGATGCAAATCAGCACTGACCGGAACAAGCGGCAAAATCAGCACACCCGGCTAGAGCGCATGAATATCATCCGAATTTGCTCCAGCAACTGTGTGAGGAAGCATATTCTTTTCTGCTCATATTAGTCAGCCCCCCTCCCTTCCAACCAACCAAAATTTTGACCGCCCACAGGTTCAAAACGCTCCGCTTTATGCCACCGTTCCCGAGAGATAAATTTTTCACACAACCTCGTGTGTTTGCACACAGAAAAAAAAGCGTTTCCGAACATGAAAACGGACCGTGAACTAGTTCACGTTTTCAGGATTTTTCCATTTAAACGTTATTTAGTTCATGATTACGTGATTCAGTTTACGGTGTATTTTTGCTTGTTCTCGAATTCATGACTGCAGTTCACGGATCTGGCCACGGTTTTGTTTCCGTGCATAGAGCTCTATATGAGGCAAAATTGATCCCTCATCCACCTCACCCGTTGCTGCCAATGTCGATGATGATGCATTCCTGATGACAGGGATTTTTTCATGATTTATCACACCTGGCACAGCTACTGCAGGTACCAACAAATGAAAGATCAATGTTAGCTCGTTGCAACTTTTCATCGGGGCAATTTATCATTTTGACATCAATCCTTTTTTTTTTTGTAAAATAAGGGCCAATTGGTTTGAATGTTGGTTTGATGAAAGGGCAATAATTATGTTGACTGTGAAGGTAATGTTGATATGATTGACTAGCTAAAAGCCAAATCGTTTTCGTGTTATAAAATGACGAGGGTCTATTTGGGAATTTCAAGTTAATAAGTAATGACAATTTTGATGATTGAATTGATAGTCCCAAAAATATCCAACTGATTGACACAAACATCTTGAAAAAACTATCGATAAATGATAGCCAGATGGTAAAATCTGCGCTTCCGGAACAAAACAGAAACGGCAGCAGGGTAAATGCACCCTTCTTTTTGGGGAACTGCTCCTTAAACTTTGGAAAAATGCTCCTTAGATGCGTTTGCCCGGTATAATGCAGTCGGAGGTATTTATCTTCTGGTTGGCGCTTGCCGGTTGTTTTGACGGGTCTTAAGTTTCTTCAAGATTGTATAGCGGAGCCTCGCTCCGCAATCTTCGAGGTAGTTTTGACGGGTTTAAATTTCATTTTGACGAGTGTTAATTTCATTTTGAAGAGTCTTAATTTCGTTTTGACGACTCTTAAATTCAGATACTTAAAACCCGTCAAAACTATACAATCTTGAAGAAACTGAAGACCCGTCAAAACACCCGGCAAGCGCTAACCAGAAGGTTAATACCTCCGATTGCATTATGCCGGGCAAACGCATCTAAGGAGCATTTTTCCAAAAATTAAAGAGCATTTCCCCAAAAAGAAGGGTGCATTTACCCTTTGCCAACCGAAACTGTTTAAATTTCCGGGCGGCGTTTGCAATTGTGCTTGGTTTAAAGTGGGCGACGACTGAAGCGAAAAATGAAACTATTTCTTAGCCACCGCTAGCTGCCAATTGACAAGAATATGCAACTAACTTACCGTTACATGACTTACATACTGACTTAACCCTCATGGCCATTCAGGTTACATTACGAAATTTCATAGTTTATTTTAAAACAGGTAGCTGAAAAACGGTGATATCTTAGTAAAAGCTGGAAGGAAACTTTTTGGATAAAAACATTTTGAATAGCTCTTAAGTCTTCGACAGGGCACCCGGGTACCCACCAAATTCAAATGTCAGGGTTTCCTTCTTAACATGTTCATGGTCACTCTAGGCCCCACGGTAACCTCTTACAGAATTTCCGTTCCGGGTGCAAGTCGAGATAAGGCGCACAATGGAATAGAAATAGCTTCTAGGAATTATTCCAAAAATTTTGACATCCATTCCCGGAAATTCAATTGATATTCCCAAATAAAGGGTGTACCGTTTAAAATCCGCACATACAAAATTCATTCTCAAAATTCGAGTTTTTATACGATTATCACCAAATTTTCAGGGAGTAGAACGTAATAATAAGAGTTAGTTTTGGCATCATTCATTTAATTTATTTCGCCTTTATATCCGAATGTGCAAATCTTGGCCTTAATCCCAGCCATAAGGTTCTGCACGACTTCAGAATCGATAGTTTTTTGCATATTAACCCATGCTTTCTTCATTTCTTCTACATTCTTTTCCATTTTAGGTCATTTTAGAAGGTGCTCCTTCATAATGGCCCACAATTTTTCAAATGGGCATAGTTTCGGAGTGTTTGGGAGGTTCAGATCTTTCGGCAAGAAATCAGTATTATTCGCTTTATACCAGTCTAGCACGTCCTTTGTGTAGTGGTATAATGCCATATCCGGCCAGAAGATCATCGGACCGTCGTGAGCCTTCAGAAGAGGGAAACGCCGCTTTTGGAGACACTCTTCCAAATACACCTGTCCATTCATGGTGCTTGTGGCAACGAAAGGTTTACTCCGCTTTCCGCAAGTACAAATCACTTGCCAAATTAAGAACTTTTTGACGAACTTCGGCATCTTCTGTGTCCGGAGGTTCTCGGGAACATCACACTTATCATTGGCAGGTTTTCTGAAATCTGGTTGAAGTCCGCCTTCACATATGTCTCGTCATCCATTACGCAGCAGTCTGGTTTCGTTAACGCGTTTGTGATCGTTCTCGTTGACCTGACGGTTTTTCCGGATCTTCGCTTCCGATCAACAGTCAGACGTTCTTTGAACCGTTTTATCATACCAGACACCGTGGAATTTCGTACTTTTGTAAATTGTAAACAATATACATTAAACTATGTCTCCGCAAAATTTCAAATAATTTTTTACCCAACGGATCAAAAGTTAGAGCAATTGGAGTGTGTGTGGATTTTAAACGGTAAGGTCTGTATTCGCAATAATCCTGACACCTCAAAACATGAATAAAACATAAATTTCGCATTATATGTCCGTCATAGTTGTTTATTTCAGATTCATGGGATGCGTTTTAACAATTCGTGAAGACAAAACACAGTTATTCAGTATTTGCATAAAATTTTCGAACTTTGCGCTTAACTCCGTCCATTAGGGTTTGTACCGACTCTTCAGAAATCGTAGAAGCCGTCTTTGTCCAAATTTGCTGGAAGTGTTTGATGTCTTTGATTCCTTGCTTCTTTCCAGAAAGCTTCCGCTTCATCAGAGCCCAATATCTCTCGATTGGTCATAGCTCTGGGAAATTTGGCGGGTTTGAGGTTTTTGGTAATATGTTCACTTGATTTGCTTGGTACCACTCCATCACAGTTTTAGCATAGTGGCATGATGCCAAATCGGGCCAGAACTTTTGATGAAGGGTAGGCTTTGTGCTGCCTGATCATCGGCAATAATTGCTTCTGGAGACATTCTTTAACGTATTTCTGAGTGTTCATCGTCTCCGTTGGTATTTTGCAAATTTAAATTTGACACCCTATCCTACTCTTTAAAGTCATTTTACCCATAATCGCAAAAAAAAAATTGCATGGGAAAAAATACTCAAATATGGGTAAGTAGTAATGAACCCATAAAAGGGTATGGGCACTCTCCTCGATAATGAGTATTCTTCACCCATATTTGGGTGAACTGAACTAAGTGTGTAAGACATAGTGTGCGTCAAAAAATATTATTCTTATAACACAAATAATTATAATGGAAAGAAAAAGTGTCTCCTAACCCAGAGCAAGCAAGCCACAAAGTGCCAACAACATTAATTTCTTAAACTACCAGGATCCCTGCTCAGATAGCCACACAAAAATAAAATCAATTACACAAATTACCTCTTCTGATAAAATCTCCACCCCAGACTCCACCGGACAAGCATTATCACCCTCCCGGGTCCCGTTATCTTCCGTTTAAATTTAATCATCTCCCCCGCCCTCCTCGCCCGGAAGCCACGAAGCGAAACGACTGCCCATGACCGGCAGCATCGAGTCTGTAAAGTATCCCTCGGTGGAATCCCATTTTGCCAGTCGTCGAATCTTGTTTGGATGTCTCCGGTTGGTTCCTCCGATTATATCTCTGGCCTAGGAGAGGTCTCCGTGCGGAAACAACAAACTGGATTATGTGCCTTCGTTGATGGTTCTTGTTTTTCTTCTTTTTTTTTCTTTTCAATTTCTGATTCGTATCCTTTCCGGGAGCTACAGATTGCCTTCCATTGGGCCCAATTTCCATTCGACGACACCTGAACGGCTGGTGATGATTGTAATCTCGTTTGGGGGGACATACGTTCGGTGGTTGGAAATATCGCTTTTTCTTCTTCTTTTTTTTAAATTCAGAATAAGTGAGAGGTGGTACATTTCCGATTATATTAGATTAAGGTTGTTTGGTGTTTTAAGACAAATTGCCATTTTGATCAATTTGTTATTGTTTCCATGAAATTAGATTTTGTCAGTATTTGTCAGAAAAAATATTGAAAAATTCAATCATGAACGAAAAAGGGCATGAAGCAGCATTTCAGTAGTGGAATCTTGAGAAATATATCAAACTGTAGAATAATTATTGATTTTAATTTATGCATTTAACGTTGCATTGTAGATTTTTATGTCGAATATCACAAAGGTATGGACAAAAGTAGAATAAGGAAATAAGCTTTGAAACGCTCCGCTTCAGACTGACTTTCACATTCAAAGAAAACCAAAAATCAGCTTTAAGGACATATGGGATCAAGTCCCTATCACTTCAAAGTTTTCTGAGCACAAACTTCAAATACTATTTGGACAGCAGGCGTGAAATTTTCAAGAATTGTTTGCTCCACTGGCGAAGTGAAATGATAATTAACCTAACCTATAGTTCATATGGAAAAAGGACTCCATCCAGTTTCACCTTAAGGATCCAAACTTCCATTTCTCATCCACACCTGAGAATCAAAAATGGTGATAGGAATAAGGGGGAGTCAAACCCTAATCGATCATTATTGTGTGATGTTTACTTGTGTGTCCTTTCGCCTCCTATTCGAAAACCCACAAAAAATCGATCCCACATTTGCAAAAGTTTCCTTGCCAGAGAGGAAAAAACTCAATCCTGAACCGTTTGCCGTTTGCTTAGGAAGAAAAGCGGGCCCGAGTGCTCATGAATTTTTTAAACTTCAATCAATGCGTTTGCTGTACGGCCATATTTTACCGCAAGGAAAAAAACCGCCCAAGTTGGGCGTATGTTCGGAAGGCAGCTTAATACGACGAAAATTGGCCTGATTTGTTTTTTTTTCCTGAGCTGAGACGATGAGCGGGAATTATAATAAAACAATACAAACGAGCAGGAAGACATCACGGAGAGCATGTTCAATTTTCTCGGTAATTTTTGAGGTAAACGAGAATCACGGTGGTTCGTGGATTACTTCAAAATAATGAACCGGAAATGGTGTTGAAGGGAGGCGGGATCAGTTCAGCATAACGAATCCAATTCGCATTCGGTTTGTGAGACTTCATTTTAAGAATTGCTAAGTGGATTGAGCCACAGAGTGAAGTGATTTAGGGATTTGGAGTTATTCTCCTCACGATTTAATCTGTGTTTAATTAATCTACTAATTAGAAAATTTTGCTCGTTCAGCGTTTTTCACTTCCCGATACTGTTTTCGGGATGGTACCCATATTTATTTATTTATTTCGTCAACCGATCGTAGACTACATATTTACGCTTAGTTCTACCTTCTTAAAGATCGCCTAGAAATAAAATAATGTATTGTGTTACTACGTGACATTGTTAAGTCAATTGATTCACAATGCAGATTATAGAGAGACATCATTCGGTTAATTGGTCCAAATTTCGCATAGTTTGTCCGATTGGTATTTAACGCAAACAAGTTCCGATTCCTCAAATGCCGCGAGGGGGTGTAGAAATTTAGACTACATAATAAGTGAGGGGAGGAAATGCGATGTGATACAATATCGTTAACAAAAGAGATCATGGCAAATTCTCTTCGTTCTTTAAGAGTTTGAATGTCAATAAGCATACATCGTGCTTCGTAAGACGGAAGTGGAAATGTTGTCCAGCCTAATTTACGGAGAGCATACAAGAGAAACTGTTTTTGTACTGATTCTAATCGTTCTTCATGTGTTTTCATAAAAGGAGACCATATGACACTACAATACTCTAGAATAGACCTGACATATGCAACGTACAATGTTTTGATCGTATATGGGTCATGAAAGTTTTGACCAAAACGTTTAATGAAACCTAGCATATTGGTTGCTTTATGGATAATTGTGTTGTAATGGTCGATAAAATTAAGCTTAGAATCTACAATAACACCTAAATCTCTGACTCTCTCGCATTTTTCTACAATTTCAGTTCCTAAAGAAACAGTAATTTGTGGTGTATTTCGTTTTCTACTGAGAGTAATTAAGTTACATTTCTTAACATTTATTTCTAGTAAGCTTTTTTTGCACCATAGGTATGTCAAATAATAATATTTCGTTTTTATAAGTTACATGATCTTGGTCATTCTTAATTTCCATAAATAGTTTCATGTCGTCTGCATAGATGGGAATTCTGACCTGCTTAAGAATGTAAGAAATATCATTGACAAATAAAATAAAAAGTAGAGGTCCTAGATGCGAGCCTTGGGGAACTCCAGATAATACATGAACAGGGTGTGACTTTTTCCCATTAAAACTGACTACCTGTTGTCGATTTATTAAATACGAATGTATCCATTTAAGAAATTGATCCTCAAATCCTATTTTTCCTAACTTGTAGAGTAACAGAGGAATGTCAATACGGTCAAAGGCCTTGCTCAAATCAGTGTACAGCGCTTCGACATGGCTACCGTAGTCCATTGCGTTTAATGAATAGTTCACGAATTCTAACAAGTTTGTGGCAGTTGAGTGTCCTTTGAAAAATCCATGCTGCGAATTTGTTATAACATTTTGTACTTGGCTAAACAGTTTTCTATTGACGATAGCTTCAAAAAGCTTTGGGATGCTAGACATAATAGCAATTCCACGGTAATTGCGAAAGTCGGATTTTTTTCCTGACTTATAAATAGGTATTAAGTATGAGTTTTTCCAAATTTTAGGGAACTGGCCTGATTCAAGTGACAAATTGAAGAGCCAAAATAAAGGCGAAGTTAGCTCAAATGCAAGATTTTTCATAAATGCTGGACGGATTCCATCAGGTCCCGCACCTTTCGCAGCATCAAGATTATTCAAACCAGCAAGAATGTCTTGAACATGTACCTGACTAACTCTAATGTCATTTGAAGATGCAGGAAAGAATGAAAAATAATCTAGATCGCGATCATCATCCGAAATTGTCGTGTTAATTTCTTGGAAAAACTTTGCAAACAAGTCACAAATCTCACCAGGGCTTCCAACGTTTTTGTCATCAAGATGCATTTTTGAAGGGAAGTTGTTTGATTTTAATTTTGTTCTGACATGCTTGAAAAACTGTTTGGGACATGATTTGATTTCGCTCTCTGTTCTGAAATTATACTCTTTCAATTTGGAACTGATTGCTGAATTAAGCTGATCACAGATATTCAGATAATTTTGCAGATTGAAACTAGAGTTATATTTTTTTTGTAAATTTTGTGAGCCTTTTGCTTCCGATTTTTCAAATTAATGATATTCCTGTTGAACCATATTGGATATTTGGAGTTATTTCTGCGTCTTTTTCTTTTAAGAGGTACGTTCTCATTAATTATTTCAAATCAAAGCCTGCAGAAGACATCAACAGCGCTTTCGATATGTACTTCATTTCGTATAATTGATTGGCAGTTGATTGAATTCAGCGTAATCCCTGTGGTGGTCACATAAGTTCGGAATTCACTCACTACACGGCGCTAGTGTACATGTGATACATATGATTCCAGTATGTCATATCGAGAGCATCAATAGTTAGGACTTGTCCTAGTGACCAAGCCAACCCGGTTGGTGGTCACATATGTTCGGAATTCTCTCACTACGCGGCGCTTGTATTCATATGAGCTTCCACTTTGTTTATGCTGTTTCTCGAAAGTCTTTCATGTTAGGACATTACTTTCTTCAGCAAAATTGTTTTAGTGGCCAAATCCATCGGTGATCGCATACGTTCGGAATTCACTACACAACGCGGCACTAGAGTGGATATGAGGTTCCAGATTATTATTGCTATATCGCGAGAGTCTTATCGCTTAGGACATTGCTTTCTTCATAGTGTTCAAACCCTTCCGGAAGGTGGTCACATATGTTCAGATTAACTCACTACGTGGCGCTAGTATGCATACGAGCTTCCAATTTGTTTATGCTATATTTCGAGAGCCTTTTCAGGTAGGACATTACTTCCTTTAGCAAATTTGTCCTTGTGGTCAAGCCCTCCCGGATGGTAGTCACACAAGTTCGGAGTTCACACACTACGCGGTGCTAGTATGCATTTGAGATTCCAGTTTGTTTATGCTACATCTCAAAATTCTTACCAGCTAGGGCATTGCTTTTATGAGCAAACTTGTCCTAGTGGACAAGTCCTACCGGATGGTTGTCACATAAGTTCGGAATTCATTCACTACGCGGCGCTAGTGTAAAGGTGAGCTTCCAGTTTGTATATGCGTGATAATGTTTGCACCATTGAGCAATGTAAGATTTAAAAAACATTCTCAAAATGTCGGTTTCGATTTTTGTATTGATTGAAAAGGGGGATATTTCTGAGAGTCTTAAACTACACACTACCAAAATGTCATGTAAATGTCGGTGCCCTGAGACGGACATTTGCAAGCGTCTTTTAGCACATAAGAATGAGCTGAAAAAGATGAGAAAATAAATTCACTCAAACACACCTTTTGTCGACTTCCGCATGTATCAGTTTTAGGAGACATAATTTTACACGAAATCTTTGTTTATGTTTTGTGACTTTTTATAAATATGAATTACGTCTCCTGTAAAATTAATAATTTCTAAGTGTGTATGTTAATCATCGATCAAGTTTCCACTTGCTGCAAATACGGCCTCCACACGCTTTCGGAACGCACGGTAGATCCTAATAATGTAGCCGGGATCCATTTCTCTCCAGGTACAGGTCAATGTTCGTTTGAGGCTTGCTGTACTCGGGTGGTGTTTAGAACAGGCCTTGGTCTTCAACCTTGGAACCTTTTGATATAGCCCAACCCTTTGCTACCTCTGCCATCTGCAACCCCTGCCCCTTACAATTTCCCTGTTTCTCGCTACTTCTCTGGCCCTTGCTATCTCTTTTCTCCTTGCTAGCCCTACCCCTTGCCCCTTGACCACGGCCCTTGCTACTTTACTGGCCCATGCTAAGCCCTTTCTCTTGCTACTTCACTACCTCTCGCCATTGAGGCTCTCGAGGCGCTCTAGCAATAACAAACTAGCTCCGTGTAGTTAGTTAATTCTTATTTTTCGACCTTTAGGAAGGGCTTTACCAGTGCTGTACATTTTCATGACGGTTATAAGACTATGACCATCATCTTCTCATGATCATCACAACTCAGGAATGATGGTCAAATACTTTGTCACTCAAAAACAGGTTGATCTCATTCGACCATTTGTGACAAAAGCCTTCATGATTGCCCGAGAATGTGATATTAAGGGAGTAAAAACAATCAATCACTCACTAACTATCTGAGAGAACGATATGCAAGACAAATTATTTTCAGCATAATAGGTGTTAGCCTCTGTGCATATTAAAAAATACTTCTTTTGATGTTGTCATTTTATTAACCTTAGCCATTATTTTCATTTTATTAACCTTCCTCGGATATTAAAAAAAAAACTAACACATGAGAAATAAGAGTCAATATTGACTCGGATTTCAACCCTTTCTAGAATTATGAAACTTCAATCTAGACACAATGTTTGTACCCCATTTGAAAGGTTATTGTCTCTAAAATGCATTGGTTATTAAAAAAAACCTGGTTCCAGTTACATTGGACTCCGAAAATCTGCTACAAATGGAAGGAGGTTTTGATTTCGACGTGTGAACAGAATTGCATACAAAACATTCCAGACTAGTTATAGAGAGTTGCCGTCTTAGACAAAGTTTCTCAGTATGTCATTTGTCGTCTTTTGGCATTACCATATTAGTTTCAGATATTGCCGCTGAGATGGCGCTGCAGTCTATATTTGCCATATGAAGCTATAGAGCGTTGTTGTCTTCGGTAAAGTTTCTCAGTATGTAATTTGTCGTCTTGTGAGATTATCATATTAGTTCCAAATCTTACCGCAGAGATGGCGCTGCAGTCTATCTTACATTTTAATGACGCTATATAGAGTTGCCGTTTTCTGCAAAGTTCCTTAGAATGTCATTTGTCGTCTTTTGGTAACATCATATTAGTTCATGATCTTGCCGAAGAGATGGCACTGCAGTTTATCTTTGTCGAATGAAGTTCTAGAGATTTGCCATCTTCGGAAAAGTTTCTCATTTTGACATTTGTTGTGTTTTAACGTAATCATATTAGTTCCAGATCTTTCAGCAGAGATGGAGCTGTAGTCTATGTTTGCAAAATGAAGCTCTAGAGAGTGGTCGTCAGCAAAAGCTCTTTTGCAAATTAATCTTTAGAGAGTTGCCTTCGTCGGTAATGCTGTTCAGTATATACTATGCGATCATTTGGCATTATCATATTAGGTCTTGATTGTACCGCAGAGATGCCGCTGTAGTTTATTTCAATCATATGTAGTTCTAGAGAGATGCCATCTTCAGCAAAGTTATTGCATATGTCGAGGATCGTCTTATGACATTGCCATATTAGTTCCAGATTTTACCTCAAAAATGGCCCTGCAGTCTATCATAGCCAAACTCTAAAGAATTGCTGTATTCGGCAAATTTATTCAGTATGTAATATGAAGGCATTTCACACTATCATATTTGTTGCAGATTGTGCTGCAGAGAAGTAGTCGAAATCAGACAAATGAAGTTCTAGAGAGATACCGTCTTCGGCAAAGTTATTGAATATGTTGAAGACCGTGATTTGAAATTACGCTATCTTAGTGGCAAGATCTGGAATTAATATTATAATGTCAAAAGACGACAAATACTAGAGCAAGAAACTTTTCCGAAGACGTAAATTCTCTAGAGCTTCATTTGGCAAATATAGACTGCAGCGCCATCTCTGAAGAAAGATCTGGAACAAATATGATAATCTCAAAAGATGACAAATGATATAATGAGAAATTTTGCCCAGGGCGGCAACTCTCTGCGTCATATGGCAAAGATTGGCTGCAGCGCCATCTCTGCAGCATGATTTGGAACTAATATGATGTTATCAAAAAACGATTTGTTACGAACTAAGAAACTTTGCTCAAGACGCCAATTCTCTAAAATTAGTCTGAAATGTTTTATATGCACTTCTGTTAACACAGCAAAACTAAAACTTCCTTCCATGTGCAGCAGATTCTCTGTGGACAATGTTAGAGGAACTAGTTTTTTTTTCAATGCATTTTTGAGACCAGAACTTTTCAAATGGTGCATTAACATTAAAACTTTAAGTTAAAATTTCGAAATTCTACGAAGGGTTGAAATCCGGGTCAATATTGACCCTAATGTCTCATGTGTCATTATATTTGAAGTTACGCCATGGTCAGAATTGACTCCAATATCTTAAGAAGGTTAATAAACATTATTATTATTTCAATTTTGCACATTACTACGCTTTCTCGTAAAAGTCACGAAAAAATGTATTTTGACAACTATTTACCAATTTTGACGCTGACACTGACGCTGCCCACAATCGACTAATTCAAGAGAAATTTCGCGAAAACAAACTCTAGTTCAACGTGTTTTAGCATTCGGTCGTACCTATGAAAATGGGAATTTAAGCCTTGATATTCCAAAAGGTTTAACATAAGAACTGAACATTCAACTAACTAAATCGTGAATTCGCCGCTGACGGGGCGATGTCTGCCGGTTTTAACGGCGGAAACATCGGTACTAGCGATGACCATCATGACCTTCTGTGTACTAGAGAAGTAAAATGATGGTCAATTTCCATGACGGTTTATTTATTCTTGGCGATATGATCGTTACACATAACACTAGTACAAGATATAATAAATGGGTGACAATCGCGAGAGAAATATCTCTCGGTTGTTATTTCATGTTCATGAGAAGTTCGAGAGAGAGAGAGAGGCTCTTCTGTTGCTTTGATTGTTTTTCTGCAAGAATCTCATTTGTCAATTCTAACGCTGTTAGTACCGTGATGGAACTCAGCACTGGGCTTTACCATTAGGACAAGTTTACTGAAGATTGATATGTCCTGGTGAGGCTCTCGAGATGTTCTAGGATGAAACCAATTACCCTTTATTCCAAAGCGTCACTGCACTCTTTTATAGTAACTCGAAAGGAAAGCGCCTCTAGCAGTGAAATTCTCATTCAAACCGGTATCCAATGAAACAGATTGCCCACGAGTTTATCCGAACGACGTTGAAGAAATTTCCACATAACAATAAAATATCTTTGAATAAATTACATTATTCTTACGTCATATCAATCCCGAGGAAAACCTGGTTGTATGTGCCCGGCTTCTAGGTGTACCAGACTTTACAAACGGCGATAACGCGGTTGTCAATCCTTCATGTTTGAGCTAAATTGGCTTTAAAATAAATGCATCTACCGAGCATTCATTTATCAATATTTTAATAAAAAATTGCTAAGCACGAAAACAAATCATAAAAGGGTAATTCTGTACTCGGAACAAACCATAACACTATCTACCTCGACGCACGGAGCGTGGCACGTGGTCACCATTCAAAGGATCTCAATTAGTACCTTCTGTCTCTATCACCATCTTGATGCCACAGCCCTCAGCAGTTTCCAATTCCATGCAAAACCAAACAAGACCTTCTGCGAACAAACGAACACGGATCTCTCCCCGCTGGAAATAGGATCTATCTTCATCAATAAAAACGGCACACGAGCCAAAATTTATCTTCCGAAAACCCTTTCCCCTTCTCTATCATCAACACCGGAGAAATTGGAAACGAATGACGAAAAGTTTATTTATTTTCTTTCCTCAAATCGAAAGCGCACTTCCAACTTCGGTTCGGTTGAGCCCCCTCTTGAAAGGAGTCTTCGTCAATGATTTTCAACTTTTTTTCTCTCCAGATTTTGGTTGCATGGCAATTGTTTTTGTATCGGAATAACGAGAACCTCACTGCTTAGCTAATGATTGGGCTTTTTTTTGTTGTTGCTTTGACAGGATGCTGCAGATGTTGGTTGGTCACTTTCTTCCGAGACTCGAGATCCGGTGAAGACGTCTCTTGTGAAAATAAACAGAAGACAAAAGTCAACGAGTCGAGAAGCGATGCGAAAGTTTCTGATGTCCGTCCAGACGGGAACGAGGACCGTTTGTGGAAAATTAGTCGAAAGATAAACAAACGATGCAACTTCGCATGCAACATGGGTGAAGAGGATTTCTGCGAATCGGTTGTCCGGGAAGATGAGGAGAAAGGATTCGGAAGAATCCTGGCAATGTCAATGGTGTTAAACGGTGGTCTTGTCTGGGCTGTTGTTTGGCCCTCCTAGTGATGCTGCTGCTGAATGAAGTTGATTAATGAAGTCTGGTGAAATGCGCCTGTTGATGTGATCTAGATGAAAGACAATTTGTCAAATTATACAAATCGATTCGGGAACATCTTGTGGCGCACAGCTTCCACTGTAGCACTGTTGGTTTCATTAAGGAAAGGATCTAACAAGTATAGCTTAGAAGCTATAGATCCGATTTACATGGAAGATATATTTTCCACTGACAAGTAGAGATATGATGGAAGAAATCTACATGTCTTATTCTACTTCTTATTTGCTATTTCTGACAGTGTGATTCCAATAACCTAGTACCGAATCCTTGGTATTTCATGTCCAGTTCGAGTATACAGAACATCTCGAGAAATTAAGCTGCAGTAAAGATAAAATACTGAAACTACAATGGATGACTCTCATCGATCTCCGTTAGTTCACAAGTCAAGTGCCATTTTTTTCATTTCCAAATAAGCGCAGCTCAAATACCGGTATACAATTTACATCGAAACCCTTCTCTGGACTAGTTAATTATCCTATAAAGTACTTCTTAGAATTAGCGTCCACAGTTCCAATTTCCAAATTCCAATCAAGAGAAGACTCACAAAGTTAATGGCTGAAGTCTACCTCGACCCTCTAAAATAACGCTCTTGCCCGAAATATTAACCTTCCGAAAATAATGCATCAATTTGAATTGGCCGTCCCTGCGCACCATGTGACGGAACAGTTATTCTCGAACGCAAAATGACAACCGAACGAACGGTAGTAATAAGTGCTAACCCTTTTTCCCTACTCACCCGCTCAATAGATTTCATCCTTTCACTACTGCTCCTAATCCCAGATAACTGCAATCTGTCACCCCCTTTTTCCCGGCTTTCAATCCCATCTTCTTGACTGCTCTTCGCTGTTTACCCACCGTACAGTGGAAGCTGGATGTGGATGGCTGCTGTTTATTTATTCAAAGCGCATGTGCAGGCAATCGAAACGGAAAAAAAATATAAGGTTGACCTTTATTAGTTTTGAGCCTTTCACAATGAAGCGTCAAGGGCGTTGCAAATCAACGCCTAATGCGGTGTTAGAGAATGACAAAAAGTGAGAATAATAGGACCAGTGCTTTTTGATTGATTCCGGCTTGATTGAGGAAGCCAAAAAGGTGCCTTGGAAGGTGAGAAATGTACAGTTAGACTATGTTTTCAATTGAATTTGACACAGCAAAAAAAGTCTCTTTCTCGATATTAATCTTCCAGGGAAACATGATTTGATGTCAGTTGAAAATAAGTGCTGAAATAGGTCAATTTAAAAACATCTTATCTGTCCCATTTAAGAATAAAAATTAAATTTATATTTAGGTCACCACTCACATTGCCAAAAAGAAGATTCTCGACGCTCGTCGGCTTTCCTCTCATTGAAGTCTCTTCGCAGCAACAACCCATACACGGGTCATAACGGTGACTTCAATGCTGCGTACGTGACGAACCTTAACAGTAAGGGCGCTGCCTTCGAATTGCATAACAGAGGTTCACTATTGTGGGTTAACCATTTTGCACCCGCATATAATAAAAATAATTACATTACTCGTTCGAAAGTTGCAACGTTAGACCGCTAACCGGTACTAGCGGAATTGCATCAAATGCAATATATTACCCATTCACCCGTCGAGAACTTGTTCCGAAAGAAGTTTGCCATGTTGCAATCGTTAGACCCAAACAAACAGTTGGGACAAGTCGGAAGTCGAGGTGCCACAAATATTTACCGTCTACATATTCCGTTCGTCTACAAAGCGGTGCCGTCAATTGCCAGTCACCTGTGTCACTTCTGGCGGCTCTATGTCCACGATAACTGCTGTACCTTTGGCTCGGGTTTAGGCCACCTACTACGTGTATGGATTTCGGGTTTTTTCCTCTCACCGACTTCATGGCTCATTACACAATTTCCGGAAGAGTGTTCGGTTATGATTGATGATCGATCGATCTTTTGTAAATAAATATCAATTGACGGCGATTCCGGTGTAGGCTACCGGTTTTCCACAATGATGATAATGTTGTTTCTCACGGAAGCATCCATCAGTGGTCGTTAGTTACACATCCGATATGGATGAAGTCCAAGTAAATTTACCGACAAGTATTATTTATGCTAATGCAAAAAGGACATCTCCGTCATCCTTGGTTTGCTTCTCATAATCTGATTATACGACCAACGCAACTTTGCTGATAGCTTTGCAGAGAAGGGCCTGCAAATTTGCATTTATCGGATTTAGATTTGCCAAGCAAAGATAACTACCACTGGGCAGGTAGGCGGAGGCTGAACCCTAACGTTTCAAACTTCATGCGGTAATCCATTTCATTCATATATGATGGGATAGTAGCGGGAGGTGGTGTATTATGTCAAATTTATGAGCATACCTGCGAGGACGATGCTCGAAGCGTGGTAGGAAGCTTATGTAAATTCGATGGGGCAAATTTTCGTAGATTTTAAGTGAGGCTGGTCGGGCCATTCCACCAAAGAATCGGTCTCGAGAGTTATTTGATAAATTCCGCCCATTCCGAAAGTATCCTTCTACCTGGATAGTTCTTGAAACTCGGGAAGTTATTGAGTTTGCTTATTTAAATTTTGAAATTCGAAAACAGTTCAATTAAAAATTAAGGATTTTATCCTGCCATAAATCGTGAGTTTACCATAAGAACCAGATGAACTAGGACAGTCGGAAGCGAAAATTGATTACCCAACGTGTGTCCCTGGACTAAAATAAGGCATTGACCCTTGTGAATATGTCGAAATAGCCATTAGTTACGGCACAGGGCAAAAAGTCCGTGCCCAGATCCGTGAATACGAGAACAAGCAAAAAAACACCGTGAACTGAATCACGTAATCAGGAACGTGAAAACGTGAACTAGTTCCGTTTCCTGAATGACCTTCCTGTTCTAACTGTCATTGACGCGCTTTTCAACGATTTTTCTCCTGCTCTCCGCTTAGTATTATAAAAAGACGTCCACAGTTATTAATTGAGAGCTTTCTATGCCAACACCAATGCATGAATTTGTATATTGTGTGGCGAACACAATGATGCTCCAGGCAATCTTTCTCCGAAATGATGAAAAAAGCCTCCCCATCACTCAATGTGAATACGAATTCCTTTTGCTCCTCTCTCAGATGACGAGTCTGACTTTTATTTGGCTGGAGAGGGAACACCATTCAGTTTTCCGGAAGGTGCTTCACGGAAGCGAAGACGCGTCCGCCAACGGAAAGTTACTGAACAGGAGCCCCAAATCAGCCTGTCCATTTCAAGGAAAGATGGAAAAAAGGAAAATTCAGTTCCCTCTGGTTTTCGTAGTACTAACTACACCCAGGACTTTCCATCTCTTCCGGGACATCCAAAATCCCTGATGCCCCAATTTTAAGAACAGAAGCCCCTTCCTCGACTGGGCTGTTCTCATTTGATGACTTTGTCGAAGGTATCTTCAAGTACCTCAACATATCTGACCCTCTGGCAGATGCTTCCCACAGTGAAGGCTTTTTTGAAGCAATTGACAATACATGAGTCTCACGATAGGTGTCACCTTTTTTTCAGTCTTGGTTTATTTCAGCTGGGTAATTTTAACAGCGGAATTGATTATACCCGTTTTGAGTTTACCGTAAAAGGTCCAACGCGTTTAAAGTTTTCCATGGACGTGGTACACCTGAGCACTTCGAAGAATACACGGCTCTCAAACGCAAACTTAAGAGCCTCATCAAGGCCAAGAAACGTGGTTACTGGCGAAAATTGGGGAACGGGCTATCGCGCAATACGTCGATGAAAGAACACGGGGCAAAGATTGCGTTTGGAACACGGAGCAAAGATTGCGTAACCGAACTACGAACAACGAGAGCGAATGGATCCTCAAGTTCGCGCGAAAAGTTTGTCCGAATTCTGTGTTGGCACGGATCATTCCTCGCAAAACCGAGAATTCAATAGATGAGATCAGCCAACCTTTTCAATGGTAGAGTTCTCTCTAGCACTCCTTTAGTATGGCAATACGGCTCCAGGGGCTGATAGAATCAAGTTCAACTTGCTTAAAAGTTCCCTGGACGTCGCTGAGTGGCGCATGTTGAACTTGTTTAATCCGTTTCTGGAACTAACCATTGTACCGCATGATTGAAGACGGGTGAGAGTTATTGCCATTCAAAAACCTGGTCCGACCTCGTCCGACCACAACTCCTATAGACCCATCGCGATGTTATCTTGTGTTCGAAAGTTGTTGGAGAAAATGATCCTCTTCTGTCTGGACAAATGGGTTGAGACGAACAATCTGCTTTCATGGAAACTCTACAGCTTCCCGATTTAGCTACATGGGTCTCTCCCAGGGCTCATGTTTAAGCCCTCTTTTGTATACTTTTTGATTGATTTCTAAGTTGACATTGATGGTTTTCTAAGAGACAACTGTGCGTTGAGACAACTTGCAGATGACGTCGTAGGGTCTGTTACGGGACCCAATGGGGTCGATCTACAAGGACCCTTACAGGATACCTTAGACAATTTGTCTACTTGGGCTCTAGAGCTACACAGAAAAAAAATAATGAATTTTTACAGACGCGGAAAATTTCCCCTCGTTTAATTCCAAGCCAAAGATAGCGTAAACAAGGAAATTGTTTGCAATCTTTCATGCGTCATACAACAATGTTTGCAATTTTTCATACAACAGGCTAGATTCAGGCGTTATCTGGTTTAAATTTGCATGAAATATCCCATTAGTTTCTGCCAAATATAGCATTCCCTTTATGTGCATTAATTAACGCAGAAAATTCAATGTTCCTTTTTATCTGTGTAGGTATCGAATTCTCTACGGAGAAAACTGAATTGGTAGTTTTTTTCTAGGAAAGCGCAACCGAAGTTTCAAATTTGGGGCAAACCGATAACTCATTCTATGTCATTTAAATATCTTGGGGTCTTTTTTCGATTCTAAGTGCACCTGGAGATCCCACATTGAGTATCTGAAGCGAAAGTGCCAGCAAAGGATCAACTTTCTTCGAACAATTACCGGAACCTGGTGGGGAGCACATCGGCAAGATCTTCTAACGTTGTACCGGACAACGATTTAGTCGGTTATAGAATCAGTGCTCCTATATTTCGACAATCTAAAACGACGTTCAAAAATGGAAACATTTCAATCACAAGTTTACCTTGTTTTCCTCACATCAAATCTAATCAACATTGCTTTTGACATTTCGAAACATGTATCTCTTTCGCTTTGGCAAAAATAAAACTCATAGGCTAAGCTCACTCACCACAGTTGCCGTTGATTTTCTACTTTGTTATGTTGACTCTGACATAGTAACCATTTGATACTCATTTCTCTTACTGTCAATTTCATCGCCTTATTCAGTCGATTGTTGGTCACTGACGAAGAGCTTCAAAGTGAATCAAAGTGAAAAATGGAGGTTTCTAAAACGTCAACCTCATTCCCCAGTGAACAAGCGAACGGTACAGTTCGTTCGGTCCGCTTTCCGTTGCTTTAGAAGCTTTTAAAGAGTTGTTTCAATTCTTCAGTTTTGTTTTTTCGCGATCGCGAGTGAAACCGAGTCCTGGTATCCTTTAAAAGAAATAATTGTGTGATAAACAGTGCAACAACGTCATTAATTGCAATTAGCAATATTGCCACGATCGAAAAGCCATATTGTCCCGCATCTATACGGCACGCACACCAGCAGTCCATCGGGTGTAGCGTGCATTCGTTCATCTGCTAACCACCACCGACCAGTATCATCATCATCATCGTCATCATTGTCATCATCGCTGAGCTCCACGTCTAGCCGGTACACGGGGTTACACATCGTCGCTCGGCAGCAGCAGCACATTCGTTGACGGGCAGCAGCAGATCAGTAAAACATATAAGATAAGTTTTTGTTTCTCCTGAATACATTTTAATTCTATAGTGTGTGTGATTGTGTGAGAGTGTGTGAGAGTGTGTAAGAGAGTGTGCTTAGGTTTAGTTTGTTGTGTGCTTAGGTTTAGTTTAGTAGATAATTGCGTAAGTGGTTGGGCATCATAAGCTCCCACGGGTGCGACATGGATGATTTGTCGGAAGATGATTCATCCATGCCGCCAAATAATGAGGTTTCTCACAATGTCGCCCGGTCACGGGCCTATCCAGATGATTCAACTGGTCCATGGGTTGTCTATTTTCAGCCCAAATCGAAACCTCTGAATGTCTATCAAATTTCGAACGATCTGACCAAACGATTCTCGGCCGTGACCGAGATTATTAAAGTCAGACCCAATAAACTTCGGGTCGTTGTGTCCAACCTCAAGCAAGCTAATGAGATTGCTGTCTCCCAGCTCTTTACACTAGAATATAGAGTGTATATCCCGGCTCGGGGTATTGAAATTGAAGGTGTGGTCACCGAAACGAGTCTGACCCCTGAGATCCTGCTGAAGCGGGGGTTGGTCGATTTAAGAACCCCCTGCTTCCCCCAGTTCAGATACTGGATGTGCGCCAACTAGGCTCAGTATCGACCAATAAGGGCGAAAAAAAGTTCACACCGTCAGACTCGTTTCGCGTGATCTTCTCTGGCTCAGCCCTCCCTCAATACGTCGAGTTGGGAAAACTTCGACTACCTGTGCGGTTGTTTGTACCTCGGGTCATGATCTGCCAAAAATGCAAGCAGATGGGACATACGACCTCCCATTGCGGCAATAAGGCACGCTGCTCCAACTGCGGAGAGAAACATGAGGATGGCGCTTGCGCAGACAGCACACCAAAATGCGCTTTCTGTAAAGGAACTCCTCCTCATGCTCTCTCGTCGTGCCCGGCGTACAAACAACGCGGGGAGAAATTAGAACGCTCGCTAAAACAGCGTTCCAGGCAATCTTTCGCCGAAATGGTGAAAAAAGTCTCCCCACCACCCAATGCCAATACAAATCCCTTTGCTCCTCTGTCAGATGACGAGTCTGACTTTGATTCATTGGCGGAACTAGACAATTAGTCTGGAGGGGGCCTGGAGGGGGCCTGCCCACAGGATTTTTTTTCGTTCATAGGAATATAGAAAAAAGCGATGAATGTAGCGTAATTGTTGGGGACAGGTTATTTTTATTGATGAATCAGAGCAGGTTTAATCGAATAATTAGGTCTAATCTGCGCCTCGGTTAGTCGAAATGCCTTAAGAGAATCGAGTATGGTGAATATATACCTCGTATGATTCCGTGAGGATCAAATGGAGAATGGACTCACACGAGGTGACTGTAGTCACCTTACTCGATTCTCTTAAGGCGTCTCAACTCATCCGAGGCGGAGAATAGACCTGAATCTATATAGAGTCAAGTTTAAACTAAAAAATCTTAAAACTACAAAGAACAATATTGAGTCAATGAACATTTTAAAATTATATCAAAATTGTAGCACTCGGTTTGGATTACGCGTTTTAAATATCTGCTGAATGGTGTCGGTTGGTACTGATTCCTCCACAACTCCGTTCTCAATGCTTAAAATTGCCATGCCTAGACAACCAGAAGTCGTATAACAGTGTTCAGATAGTATCATATATTGCTACATTTTAAGTCAAAATCGCATACAATTGTGTTCTTCATCGTATTATATTTAAGTTAAATCGTAAAGAGTGCAAATTTTCGACTTATATACGATGTGTCATTTATCCATCGTACTGCGTCACAAACAAAATCGGATTTACATCGTTGGACTGTTTAAATCGAATTTGTTATTACAGATCAAATCGCACACGATGACACATCAACTCGTTATAGAAAACAATGGAATTTGCACGTATATGGCCTCCACTTATGCACGTATAAGCCATATTTTTGCATTCTATACGATTTGTTCGCTTACATATATGTTGGTATATCAAGAAAACAACTTTCAATATGCGTGCATTTTGGTTTTCTGTGTGGTACTTCTCAGCCATGTTTTTATACAACTCATGACTGAGAAGCCCCCCTCGCATCCAGCTCAGCTTATGGGAATGGAAATTAACACATGGAGCAACCTATATTGATTGGGTGTAATATCAACTTTCCAACGATATATTTATAATTTTGAGGCGCAAAAAAATTCGAACGTCAGTCGCTTCGGCTTGCAGGTCTTGTTGTTTTATATTTAGAGCATCTGAATAAAAGTCATTAAACGTGCAGAGCTTCAAGTGTGTAGAATAATTAAGCACTTGCAGATATATTAGCCCATGAATCCATAACTGCCAAATTGGGACTATTGCCATCCTGCTACATTGTATGTAGACCGCCAGAGGATGAGTTTTTTCTGATGACAGTTTGTACCCCGCGATGCCTACCAGACATTACGCACGCCCCATCGTAAGATTGAGCAATTAGGGCCAGCTCACCGAGACCATAGTTGTCTAAGAACTGCAATATCATCTGAGCGAAAGCTGCAACGTCGCGGGACACTGAGCAATCTGAATCCGAGAAAGCGCTCTACGATGGTCAATCCTTTTGCATAACGTATTATAACAGATAGCTGCTGTTTCTTAAAACTCCTTACCTCGTCCACCATAAGTGCGAAAAAGTCACAAGAGCGTACTTCTGCTACAATTTCATCAATTGTACAATCAGCTGCAATGCACAGAATTTCATTTTGTATTTTTGGGCTGCAGTAGTTAGTGCTTTAGTTCAACCGGGCTAATAATTGGACATCATACTTGGCGAACTGTTCAGCCAACTCCAAAAAATTTCCACGGTTTGTGGAATGTTCGTCTTCCCGGTGACCCCGAAGTGGTAAGCTTTGCCGTGCTAAACACAAAGTAATAGCTTATTAACGTATTCTTTATTCTGTTGCTTTTGCTCTTCGCTTACTATTAAAAGCTTTTCGTGTATATTTCTAGATGACAACGATTGCGTGTGAAGTAAATTATTTTTGAAGCATTCCTTATGCAATGCAGTATCGTCATGAGCTTTTAATTTCTCGCCTAGTTTTCTACAATTATTGAAACCTGTGCAAATAAACTTTTCATTATGTGTTGTATATATGTTGTCAATTTAATATCGGCCCTATGGTTTTCGTGATATTTTCAAATTAAGCGTTTTGATATGCAACTATAAGCTTAAAGTTGCGCCTTGCAGAAAGGTCTGAAAATACCTGGGTTATGGTGGTAGGGGTGCCAATATTTTTTTTCAAATATGACTATAAAAATGAACTATAAAAATGGAAAAACCTGGAACGTCGTGGAACTATGTTTTCCTGGAAAAATCCAAATCTCTGATGTATTAGGATATACCTACCCATCTTTTTATTTTTCATTTTTCATTTTGTTCATTTGTCCAGATTGTACGGAATTCTGTAAATCAATTTTTACATAAAATTACAATTCAAACACCTCTAAACTTAGCAATTGAATTTCTCTAATTAAACTTACTGAATTTACCTTAAGTCAAAATATTACTGAATAAAAAAAACAGTAATTTCAAAATTCAGAGATTTTTATCAGTTTCCGCAATGTGGATAATTTGCAACCATTCGATGGAATTCGATTTAAGTTTCTTATTAAATAACTCTTTGAAAGTTCTGTGAGCGAATCATCAACCATTTTTGTTTTGAGTATGAATTGACTATGAAAAATACAATGAAAATTTAAAAGTTACATCGAGCTAAATTTCCAAAGAGAATTCAAAAATTTTGAAGGAGAATTCTGGGGATTATTTTATCAAAAACCTACTGAGAACTCCACAGCAGTTCGAAAGAAACATTCGTGGGTAGATTGAGGTTAAACTTAAGAATTTGATTGACATTGATAGTATTCCACGGCATCGAAATTCCACGGAAATTTTTCGAATATTTTTGAAGGTATGGCAAAAAAATGAAAACAACTACAGTAAAGGCGAAAATAACAAATTAGAACTGTGTTGGCATCAAAGGCATCAGATTTGCCATGTTAGAAGTTGGCACAAATTTAGTTTTTAAATAATTTAAAATTGAAAAGTTCTACAAGAATGGTTTTTTGGGCCAAATTATTCATTCTTATGAAGTTTGAAGAAGAAAATATATGTCATTAAAATTTTCAAAAATGGGGGATCAGATTTAATTTTGAAGACTGTGCTAATGTCAACAGTTTAGCTAAATCCATCTTTTGAGTGCTGACATAGTGAATGTCAAAAATGACAATTTTGTAGGAAAAACTGAAGACGTATTTATTAATTTCGCCACCATTACCTTTTGATTGAAAATCAAATCCTTTAAAGAAATCTTTAGAATAAATGTAAGACAACTGTTAGAAGAAATGCGAAGCAAATTTTGATGAAATTTCCAATAAAATATCGAGGAGCGTTTTAAAAAATAATCGGAAATCTGTCTCTACTACGTGAATGCAGATGGCAACACACTGTCTTACAAACATTATATTTCGGGTTTTAAACTTCAAATTTTATTGAAATGGTTTGATTCTTAGAAAATTAAAAATATTTTTTTCGGCGAGTCCTGCATTGCGGCATCATTATGTATTATTTGATGTATGATATGTACTACCACCCATTTTAATACGGAGACTAAGTCCGACTCTCTGTTAGACTTGATCAAGCTTTATTAACCACTGATTATCCTAATCATGCCACTATATGAAGGGCCAAAAACGGGTTAAATGGATCGGTAGGCAACATCACTTATAAGTTTCCACAGGGATATAAAGAATTTCCTTCCAACAACAAGATTGAACAAATGGTCATACGAGCGAGCGATTTATCATGAGGATGCCCCAGTGGGCGGGGAGAAGAGCCCGCACTCTATTCACAATCTTTTAGCAATTCCGGTTGGCAGAGTTGGCATTCCCACTCTCCCCATCCAGAGTGCTTCAATTGGGTGCCCTGATGGTCCCTCCTATTTCCATTAAATGTTTGTATAATAGTGTATATATTTATGTAAATGAAAATTATTACAAGCATACGTATCTATTATATATGACTTCATTCGGTTGATCCTGAAATGCAAGAAATGTTGTAAAGCGTTAAAGTGTAGAGTTCAGTGGTTCTGCACTTGAGCAAGTTTTCGTTCATTTTCAGCAATAGCAGCAATTCACAAAAATCTTCATTTGAGTTATCCTGAAAAAGTTTGTTAAATCTATTGAAATTTAACAAAACTAACATTTATATATTTTAATTTAATGTTGCCATGACATTATTTGCTGCGTGATGCTGATTTTATAACAGCAATCCGCTATTATATTTTGCGGGCCTAATAGTTATTGCTCCTGAGTTAGGAAAACAGGGAAGATTTAATTGAAAGGCAGTTAAAGACAAATAGACATAAAAAAAACATAAAATAAACAATAAAACAATGAAATCATCTATGAAGTAAAATCAATAAAACAATAATATCAAATATAATGATATTGTGAGTTATGATGAAGTTAAGACAAAGATTGCTCTGTAAAATCTGACACTAGCCAAATGGTATACAGCGCTGCATGAATCCGATTAGCTCAGATTTGGTAAAATGCCCATTTGCAAACCGGAAATGAAAAATACATTCAGTAATAAGAGCAAAACCCTACCACAGATTTCGTTGCAGCTTCTTAGACTCAAGGCACTAGATATTTCTTAATCATAAGAGTAGAAGAAAGGATCAAAATGGTAATTGGACACATAAGACATAATAATTAAAAGTATATGTAATCTATTAGGTAAAAATTATAAAATTATTTTTATGTTATTATATAAATCACGAAAACACAAGTCATGATAAAATTGGTAATGATAATGATAAAGATGAATGGTTATGGTAATGAATCAACAATTTCATATAAGACAATATATATAGGGAAAGGATTTTATAATATAAACTGAAAATTACATGTGTGCCGACTGCCGTTTTGTTGCAACTGTACACCAACATACGTAAGGCAAGGATGATCCCATAGCGCGCTGCAACTACAAATCTAATGTGAAACGTAAAATTCTAAATGTGACAAGCCGGCCAGTTCAGCGCAAGGGATTTCAAATTAGAAATATATTAGGAAAAAATCCTGGGGGGGCCTACAGAATTCTGGAGGGGGCCTGGCCCCCTAGGCACCCCCAGTAGTTACGCCAATGCTGTTATTAAAAATAAAAGCCTTTGCATTGCTTCTGTCTATATTCCTCCTAGAGCCTCGATTAACCGAAAACAACTTTCAGATATGTGTTCGGTCCTTCCTTCTCCACGGTTGATCATGGGAGATTTTAACTCTCACGGTACAGGCTGGGGAGAACTGTACGATGACAACCGGTCTTCCTTAATATATGACCTCTGTGACAACTTCAATATGACAATTCTTAACAATGGAGAAGTAACACGTTTGGCTGGTACATCCTCAGTTGGCAGTAGATTAGACCTCACACTTTGCTCGAATTCATTATCGTTGGATTGCACATGGAATGTGATTCAAGATCCCCACGGTAGTGATCACTTGCCCATAAAAATTTCGATTGCCACCGGGTTCAATCCGTCGGAATCCTCCAACGTCGCGTATGATCTTACCCGTTACATCGATTGGACAAAGTTTAGGACAGCAGTAGACGAAGCCGTAACGACGGTAGAAGAGCTTCCACCGCTGGAGGAATATAACTTCCTCTCCAACCTGATCATAGACAGCGCGCTTCAAGCTCAAACTCGATCAGTTCCAGGGACGTCATTTCGCAGGAAACCTCCTTCTCCATGGTGGGATCAGCAATGCACCGAGCTTTACCGTAAGAAGTCCGACGCGTTTAAAGTTTTCCGTAGACGTGGAACACCTGAGCACTTCGAAGTATACACGGCTCTCGAACGCGAACTTAAGAGCCTCATCAAGGCCAAGAAACGCGGATACTGGCGAAGATTCGTGGACGGGCTATCGCGCGAGACGTCGATGAGTACTCTTTGGAATACGGCGCGAAGATTGCGTAACCGAACTACGAACAACGAGAGCGAGGAGTACTCGGACCAATGGATCCTCAAGTTCGCGCGAAAAGTTTGTCCAGATTCTGTGCCGGCACGGATCATTCCTCGTGAAACCGAGAATTCGATAGATGAGATTAGCCAACCCTTTTCAATGGTAGAGCTCTCTCTCGCACTCCTTTCGTGTGGCAATACGGCTCCAGGAGCTGATAGGATCAAGTTCAACTTGCTTAAAAACCTCCCAGACGTCGCAAAGAGGCGCAGTTGCACTTGTTTAATCAGTTTTTGAAACACAATATTGTACCGGATGATTGGAGAAGGGTGAGAGTTATCGCCATTCAAAAACCTGGTAAACCCGCGTCCGACCACAACTCCTATCGACCCATCGCGATGTTATCCTGCATTCGAAAGTTGTTGGAGAAAATGATCCTCTTCCGTCTGGACAAATGGGTTGAGACGAATAACCTGCTTTCAGATACTCAATATGGTTTCCGTAGGGGTAAGGGAACGAACGACTGTCTCGCGTTACTTTCCACGGATATTCAGTTAGCTTTTGCTAAAAAAGAGCAAATGGCTTCTGTATTCTTGGATATCAAGGGGGCTTTTGATTCAGTATCTGTTGAAGTTCTTTCAGATAAACTCCACGCTTGTGGCTTTTCTCCATTAATGAATAATTTTTTTTACAATTTGCTGTCAGAGAAACATATGAGCTTCTCTCATGGAACCTCTAAAGCTTCACGATTTAGCTACATGGGTCTCCCCCAGGGATCATGTTTAAGCCCTCTTTTGTATAATTTTTATGTCAAAGACATTGACGGTTGTCTAAGTGACAACTGTACGTTGAGACAACTTTCAGATGACGGTGTAGTGTCTGTCACGGGACCCAATGGGGCCGATCTGCAAGGACCCTTACAGGATACCTTGGACCATTTGTCTACTTGGGCTTTAGAGCTAGGTATCGAATTCTCTACGGAGAAAACTGAGTTGGTAGTTTTTTCTAGGAAGCATAACCCAGCACAACCGAAGCTTCAAATTTGGGGTAAGCCGATAACTCATTCTATGTCATTTAAATATCTTGGGGTCTGGTTCGATTCTAAGTGCACCTGGAGATCCCATATAGAGTATCTGAAGCGAAAGTGCCAGCAGAGGGTCAATTTTCTCTGCACAATTACCGGGACCTGGTGGGGAGCTCATCCACAAGATCTTCTAACGTTGTACCGGACAACGATTTTGTCGGTTATGGAATACGGTAGTTTTTGTTTTCAGTCAGCGGCTCGGTCGCACTTCATTAAACTGGAACGTATTCAGTATCGGTGTCTTCGTATCGCGTTAGGTTGCATGCACTCGACTCACACCATGAGTCTTGAAGTGCTGGCTGGCATGTTGCCACTCTCGGATCGGTTTTCAGAATTATCTCTCCGGCTCCTCACCAGGTGTGAAGTTATGAACCCCCAGGTGATCGAAAATTTTGAGAAGCTCCTTGAGTTGAATACTCAAACCCGCTTCATGACCTTGTACCATTTGTACATAACACAGGATGTCAGCCCTTCGCCGAATATTTCCAATCGTGTTTGCTTCTCCGATTTCGACAATTCGGTTCATTTTGATTTATCCATGAAGCAGGAGCTTCATGGAATCCCAGAGCATCATCGTCCTATGATTGCTTCGGTAATATTTGCTGCAAAGTTTGGCCAAGTTGATTCCACTAAATCGTTCTTCACTGACGGATCTTTGATAGAGGAGTCAGCAGGCTTTGGTATATTTAATGAAATTTATAGCGCCAATCGTAAACTTCAAGCTCCTTGTTCCGTATATGTCGCTGAATTAGCGGCAATACACTTTACGCTAGAAATTGTTGCCTCATTATCACCGGATCAGTACTTCATTTTCACGGATAGTCTCAGTTCTATAGAGGCTATTCGCTCATTGAGGCCGGTAAAGCACTCCTCGTATTTTCTCATGAAAATACAGGAGCTTCTAAGTGCTTTATCTTCGCGTTATTTTATCATCACCTTTGTATGGGTCCCATCTCATTGTTCAATTCCGGGCAATGAGAAAGCGGACTCGCTTGCAAAGGTGGGCGCTATGGAAGGCGATATTTGTGATCGACAAATCGCCTTCAACGAATTTTTTCCTATTTTTCGTCAACAGTCACTCGTCAGCTGGCAGCATAAATGGAGTAAAGGAGATTTGGGGCGATGGCAACATTCTATCATCCCAAAGGTGTCGAAGAAATCTTGGTTTAGGGGGATGGATGTGGGTCGAGACTTCATTCGTGTCATGTCTCGCCTCATGTCCAATCATTATTCTTTGAACGCTCATTTATACCGTGTTGGGCTGAGCGACAGCAATCTCTGCGAGTGTGGACAAGGCTATCAGGACGCAGATCACGTTGTTTGGTCTTGTGCTGAGCATCGTGGAGTCAGATCTGAGCTTTGTGATTCCCTTCGGGCTCGAGGTAGACTACCCAATGTGCCAGTTCGAGATATTTTGGCTGTACGTGATTCGGAGTACATGAAACTCATTTATGTGTTTTTGACTAACATTAGCCTTAGATTGTAGTTAGTTTAACCTGTATGTTTACTTTAAGTTTTTTGTTATCTGTGTATGTGTGTGTGTTTTTTTTTCTTTTTCAAAAAATGTTCAAGTCAAAAGAAAACCATAAATTGTATAGTTATAAGTGTTTAGATAATGTAGAATTTAAATTTAATGTGTTATGTAAACCATACTTTAAATTCCCACCCTCTTTCCCATCCGTAATTTGTAATTCCTAGTAACCTCGAGACGGCCGCGAGTAATCGGTTTTATCCCCCTTACTTTAGTTTTAAGATAAATGATGTATAAAAATATGAAAATTTGGCTCTGTAAAGTTGATTCGATTGAGCCTGGACAAATAAATGATTAATAAAAAAAAAAAAATGTTACATGAAATCTCCCATTATTTTCTGCCAAATCTAGCATTCTCTTTATGTGCATTAGATCACGCAGAAAATTCAATGTTTCTTTTTATCTGTGTATTTATCAAATAGTTTTTGATTATTGACGTCAATCTTTTTCATCAAAGATTTATTTTTCTTACAATGCCAACAAATACCTTCTTCTTTAACACATGTATACTGCCGTGAAACGCATATCAGTCCCATCTTTGCTTGATTTCCTATTCATATGGGACTAATATGCGTTTCACGGCAGTATATTTCTCATTGCTCATTGTATTGATTCGAATGTCAAACGCAAGTCAAAGTGAAAGATTTCAGCATCGGAACGAATGAGTTCTTAGCACTGTCAGAGCTTAGTCATTCACGACTGACGAAAACTGTTCAGTCAAACATATTTTTGTATTTTTCAGATCTAGTGAGCCAGTAAGGATTGATTGATGATCCCAAATTTCTGTCGTTGTCATTAATGTTGATGGTCTAAAATTGAGTTATATCAGCACTGCCCAGAGCATCATCTTCCTATCATTGCTCCGGTGATATTTGCTGCAAAGTTTGGTCAAGTTGATTCCACTTTGTTTTCCAATTGCTGCAAACTTTGGTCAAGTTGATTCCACTTTGTATTCCAATTGTTCTTCACTGACGGATCATTGATAGAGGAGTCAGGAGGTTTTGGTATATCTAATGAATTTCATAGCGCCAATCGTAAACTTCAAGCTCCTTGTTCCGTATATATCACCGAATTAGCGGCAATACACTTTACGCTAGAAATTGTTGCCTCACTCACATCGGATCAGTACTTCATTTTCACGGATAGTCTCAGTTCTATAGAGGCTATTCGCTCCTTGAGGCCGGTAAAGCACCCCTCGTATTTTCTAATGAAAATACAGGAGCTTCTAAGTGCTTTATCTTCGCGTTATTTTATCATCACCTTTGTATGGGTCCCATCTCATTGTTCAATTCCGGGCCATGAGAGAGCGGACTCGCTTGCAAAGGTGGGCGCTATGGAAGACGATATTTATGATTGACAAATCGCCTTCAATGATTTTTTTCCTATTTTTCGTCAACAGTCACTCGTCAGCTGGCAGTATAAATGGAGTAAACGAGATTTGGGGCGATGGCAACATTCTATCATCCCAAAGGTGTCGAAGAAATCCTGGTTTAGGGGGATGGATGTGGGTCGAGACTTCATTCGTGTCATGTCTCGCCTCATGTCCAATCATTATTCTTTGAACGCTCATTTATACCGGGTTGGGCTGAGCGACAGCAATCTCTGTGAATGTGGAAAAGGTTACCAGGACGCAGATCACATTATTTGGTCATGTGCCGAGCATCGTGGAGTCAGATCTGAGCTTTATGATTCCCTTCGGGCTCGACGTAAACAACCCAATGTGCCAATTCGAGACATTTTGGCTGTACGTGATTTGGAGTACATGAAACTCATTTATGTATTTTTGACTAACATTAGCCTTAGATTGTAGTTGGTTTAACCTGTATGTTTACTATGAGTTTTTTTTATCTGTGTTTGTGTGTTTTTTTTCTTTCTAAAAAATGTCCAAGTCAAAAGAAAACCAAAAGTTGTATAGTTATAAGTTTTGATAATTTATAATTAACAATAATCGTGTTATGTAAACCATACTTTAAATTTCCACCCATCTTCCCATCCGTTAAATTGTTATTCCTATTAACCTCGAGACGGCCGCGAGTAATCGGTTCTATCCCCCTAACTTTAGTTTTAAGATAACTAATGTATAAAAATATGAAAATTTGGCTCTGTAAAGTTGATTCGATTGAGCCTGTACACATAAATAATTTAAAAAAATCCCATCATTCGACGATTGCAGCTTACAGCTACAAGCTTTCGCTGATTTGTGTGGAATAAAAACCGTATGATTGTCAATCCACGTGAAGGCTGTGTATGATCTTACATTCTCAGTTCACATTCAAACATGTCCACTATATCGTTGACATTTTCATGATATCTAAAAACTGTACGATCATGAAGTTATGTATTGATGTCTGAAGTCCAAACCAGGGCGTCAGAATATCAGCATCAATCGACAAAATTGTAGCGTCAGAGAAACAATTGACTTTCAATTTTCTATGTACCTACACCGGGTTGCCTTGCAACAAACTAGCAACACAACCAACGTCATAACAGAGCTCCGCACCGCATGTTTTCGATGTGTTTCCCATCGCTTCGTTCGTGTTTCTATCGAGTCTCATCGACGTGGACGAACGAAAAGGCGTTTGCCATGATCATTTTCATTTCTATCTTGCTGATGATAGAGCTTTCACTAATTTATTTACTAAAACAGAAAATATTTATTTATATCATTTTTTCAAAACACGTAAATCTTACACGTATATAGTATGTTTAAATTTTCATTTAATTGCATGGTTTTTGTAAGAAAGTATATCGAGGAAGGAACAAAATGCAAATAAATTAAATTGACAAGGAAAGGGCAAACGTACTTTTGCATATAAAAAGTAATAAACGATCCATAAAAAATTTAAAATAGTGTCATGAAAAACGCATTGATGACCCATAAGACCCTGGTGAATATCCATAAAAAAATTGAAATGATCCATAAAATTCATCACTCTGATCCATACTTTATGTAAAATTTAGCAACAAAATGTCAAAAATGTACCGTTTTATATCTAGGACATGATCGTTAAAAGTGTACGGATTACCCATATACATATTGCAAATGATCCATAAAAGGTTCAATAACTTTCCTTAAATTTGTAAAATTGATCCATAGAATGTAACCTTTGTGCAATAAAATATATTCGCATGTCCCATAAACTATTTGATATTTTTCATAAATCAATTGCCAATGATCCATAAAATGGTGAATAATGAACCATAAGCGTATAAAAATGATACATAGTAAATCAGTTTTGTTGGCTAAACTATATGGTATGATCCATGAATTATGCCTGCATTTTTGCAGGTTGGGGCACTAGTTTTCGTTAATTTTGATCCATAAAGATTCTAAAATTGATCCCTAACTGCGTTACTACTCAGATTTAGCTACATGTCCGTTCTTTCAGGTACCCGGATAAAATATTGATGCTAAAGAAGGATTGCGGAGTTTTTGCGTAGCCGTATTGAGGATTGTAGAACTAAGGCGGCATAAAGCGGTCGATGTTTCAGACATCCGAAGTGTTAACATAGCGTATATTAGATTCCAGGCAAACGACTGATTCAAGCATTTGACCGGTATAAGGCAAACGGAGGATGTTTTTTTGTAGTTAATTCCGACGAGCGATAGCGAGTTGGACAGCAAGCGTCTGCCCGGCATAATTTAAATCAAATTTTCTGAAACAACAGTTTAATCAAGTCATAGATTTAACCTGTAGTTCTTTATGTGCAGGAGAGCTCTTTACCAAATTTCTCGACAAACATGTGTCGCAGTTGCGGGGAGATCAAATAATGTTAAGTGCACGAAGTTGGTTTGTTATGAATCATTTTTTGAAGATTATGATTTGTTATACAAACTATTAGAGATCATTGGCAATTTATTTATGGAACATTTACAATAATTTCTGCATGATATGCACATATGTTAGTGCAGAAATGTTATATTCTGTGGATCAATTTTGCAAGTTTAAAGAAAGTTACTGAACCTTTTAAGTATCATTTGCAATATGTTAATGGGAAAACAATCCAAAAATCCAAACAATTATATACAGGGGATAGACAAAATGATTGAGACAGGCAAATTTTTTATGGACTTTGTAGTGCTCTTCATGAACCACATGAAATATTATCCGATATAATTTCGCCAAGAAGCATTCGACTGGAAAATTAATGTAGTTTTATATCTTGGTAACATAATAGGCCATGGCCCTCGGACACAGGAGTTGTTCCGGGTTTCCGGAGAGGCTATCTCACATGTTGAATTTGTGATGAAATTTTGTACATGATACCGTTGTCAATTTTTTTTTTCAGTAAACGCACGTAAAGACAAAATATTTTCCAAGCGAATGAAATGTTGATTACAGGAATCGCCCTTAAATTTACTGAGATATGGCTATTTCCGTGAAACAGGTTCTGATGAAGGGTCCTGGATGCGGTTAACTCTTTATTTTACTCAAAACATGCCATGCGACCACCCCTTTTCTTGGTTTTTCATCACAAACCTTACTATAAACTTAAGGTGGGTCCTTGACCATATTGGATACACCCGGAATCACCGGAACATCCCCAGTGGAACCTGTAGTAGAGGCCATTTACGATTTTACTCCAAAACATGCCGTGCGGCAGCTCTATCTTCATGATTTTTCATAATTACGATTTTGATAGACTTGAGAAAGCCATTAACTACATTGGCCACTCACGGAACATTTTTGAGGGAACCTGTTGAAAGGAACAATTACGATTTAATGGACGTTCCGGTGATTCTGGGGGTGGCCAATATGGTCAAGGATCCACTTTAAGTTTATAATAAGGTTTGTGATGAAAAACCAAGAAGAAAGATAAATATATCATTCCCTTGATATATAACGGTTAATTTTTCACATTTTATTGCTAAATTTTGCAAAAAGTATCGCTCAAGCTGATGAATTTTAGGGATCATTTCTATTTTTTTTGTGGATTTTCACCAGAGTCTTAGGGGCTATTCATAAACTACGTAGACTTTTTTTGGGGGGAGGGGGGTTTTCACCAAAGTCTACGCTCCATACAAAATTTCAAAAAATGTATGGAGAAAAGTGTACGAGGGGGGAGGGAGGGGGTCTGATATTTTCAGAAATGAGTCTACGTGGCTTATGAACCGGCCCTTATGGGTCAAGAACGCGTTTTTATAGAACTATTTTCAATATTTCATGGATCATTTCTTCAGATTTAAAGGTGCAAACTTAGGGCTGCCGTAGTTCTTTACGTGCACGAGTGCTCTTTGCCAAATTTATTGGGAAACATGTATCGCAGTTGCGGTCGTAGAAGAACGTGAGATCGCAAAAGTATGTCAGCTCTCTGAAAATTTAAAATCTTCTCCAAAGTGATCCTTCTTTTACAGCAATATTTAAGCCGCATAGCTAAAGGAACGGACATGTTATTAAATCTGAGTCGTAGTGCAGTCAACAATCGATTTCTTTGTGGTTAAAATTTAAAAAAAAATTATCCAAAATTGGAATAATTCTGGCATAATTTATGGACCATACATATTATTTTAGCTGCACAAAATTGATTTGCTATGGACCATATTTAGAAGTTAACGGTTCATTTTTCAAACCTATTATGGATCATTGGCGATTTATGTATGGAACATTTACAATAATTTAGTGATCATGTTCATATATTTTAGTTCACAAACAATTTTACATGTTTAAGGAATGATATTGAACCTTTTACGGAACATTTGCAATATATTTATGGGTAATCCGTACAATTTTATCGATCATTCCCTAGATAAACAACGGTACATTTTCGACATTTTATTGCTAAAATTTATATAAAGTATGGATCACATTGCTGTATTTCATGGATCATTTTCATTGGATTTTCATCAGAGTTTTATGGGTCATAAATAAATTTTTTTTATGGAACGAATTTCAATTTTTCATGGATCGTTACTTCAGTTTAAAGGTACAAACTTAGGGCTGCCACAGGGAAAGTGACAGTCTCAATGGTCGTCATTGAAAGGGCATACTTAGACTGCTTCAACACGAGCATCGAAAGCCTTTACATTGAAAGAGGAGAGGAAGACGTCTAACTGTCTTTCATTTTCATATTTTTTCAACCTGAATGGCCACTGCAGCGTTATCAAAATAATGCGCTGTACAGTGTGCGTGACAGAAAGAAATGATTGAATTCATTTCGGAGCTTCAAAAATGCATGGCCCTGGTCCGAACTATTAAGAATCGAGTCCGTGTAACGTTGCTTATTACGTTTTGCGCTCTGCATACTACCAAGTAACTCGTTCTGCCTTCTCAACTATGACAATATACAGAGTATTCTGTTTATTATCAGAAATATTTCAACTGATAGTAGATGAAAATTGATGGAAAAATCTTATAATAAAAAAATTTTTAATTATTTTTTTTTGGTGACCACACAATCTTAATTTAAAAATTCCCGCATTTTTCCCGAACTTTTCCCGCATTTTTGCCTAATTTTCCCGACTGTGAAAATGAGTTGATATTATTTGGATTAACAGATATTTTTAAAGTTATTGAGGAAATTGTTCAATCTGAAATTCTGACTTGTTTCATTTAGGCAAAATGCTATGCCGCAAATCGGGCTTCATGCGTATTGCGTAACCGCTTTGGTCTCTCATTTTGCAAACGAGAACAAAAATCGCACTATATAAGTCATAGATCTTTCAAGTTTCTAGAAGCATAAACATCGAAGAAAAATAGTAAAGCATTCAAGGTTTTCGAGTGTAAAATAATCAAGTACTTCGTAAATCAACTTGTAAATCAAGGACTTCGTGATTTCAACGTCGTTGACAGTTCGTAGACAATTCTCTGAGCTACCAAGCTCTTTTCAGTTTGGTTCACCACCAGACACTTTTCATTTATTAAAAATCCACATTTTCGTGCGACAGGATGAGCACCTTTTTAACAAATCTTGTCAAATTTGGCACCTTCTTCTTGGAATGACCTATCAGTTCTAGCCAAAATTTGTCCAAACTCTGTTCTTTTATCTGGAATCCGGCAAGCAACTTCTTCGAAGAAGGCATTGAGCACAGCTGCCCAATTCTTCTCTCACTTTGTGAGCATCTGCAGCGCTCAGATAGCCTTTATCTACGAACGTTTCCAGACACAGCTCTAGACGCTTTTTTAGCTATGTCCAAGAAGTGAGTTATAACATCAGGGTTAATGCATATGGCGTAGCGCGTTAAAGGGTATGTTAATGGAGATTGAGTAGGTTCTTTAAAAAACCACAGTAAAAAGATTGACAGTCGTTGCGAAATGCCAAAACTTCTTTTTCGGATTTTTTTGCAAATTCTCTCGCTTTCTTGATTGTCGATTTAGAGGCAAACCCGATTTCCACATTAAGGGCTAGCAGAAGATTGCTGTCCGTCAATTCTTTTTCAATTAACGATTTTGCTTTGACTGTCAGACGCTCGGGCTTATCAATTTTCTCCATAGCGGCTCTTACTAGTCCCGTCAAATCGTCAAAAAAAAAAACGAAGCCATAGGCGATTCGACCTGGGAAACGACTCGACTCTTGCTGCAGACGTGATGACAAAATTCGGCTTTGGTCCCAGCATCTTATCGTCTCTTACCGCATCAACCACAACAGCGAACACTTCGGATCGGAGTGCCGACGAAAAGCTCCGTTTGAAATTCGGATGACTTTTCTTCCTGTTTCCTGACTTCGTCCACATATCTTTTCAAATCGGGCAACATTTGTAGCGCTTTATTAGCTTTATTGTTAATTTTCCACCCAACGACCTTCGCAAAATTTCAGTGAAAAAACTGATGAACCTGAAAAACATGATTTTACATCATTTTTATCTAACGCTCTCCAGAGGTAATTCTAGTGATCAAAAATATCGTCATGCATCAATTGGTCGACATTTTATATTTAGCCTATTTAACAGAGGTCGAAAAAAGCACAGCTAATTTTGTGAAATGCATTTGTTTATAACAAAAAAAAAGTCTGATGGATTTGGTGTCTTTGTTATTACTGCAAGGTGGCACAATAGGTTTCTGTCCACTGCAGTGACAAATATTTGTCTATTATATAAATTGACTGAGAGTTTATGGTATTTTAAAAATAACAGCAGTGTTACCACCCCAGATTGGCGGAACTCGTGTAGCATATAAAAAGAAAAAATATTGTAAAAAAAATGCAAAGTTACTTTGCACTAAAATCAACAGTAATGCATAAAATCGCGATGCTTCAGTCATAAGGATCACCTAAGGAGTTTCAGTCAAGTAAAATCAAAACAAAAGTAAGCCATGTGCGACACCACACCTGCCACAGCCGTGTAGCTAGATCTTCCAAGCGGTACGTTTTTGAACAGGCTGAACAAAGCCAGCAGAAAATGATCCACATGCCAATCAGTTTGTCTTAGCCCCTTCTTGAAGGAATTCTGTACGACGTGCAAGCCGCAAGAACGATGTTGAGGACTTAAAAGCCAGGGCGTTCACAGATCCCTGATTTCCCCAGTCAATTCTTTGAACGCCTTTCGGTTAACAACCGGGCCATCCATAGAGCACTGAGTTATCTTCTTCAGCAATGCTGGATCGGCAGAAAACGTTGTTTTATCCCGTAAATAAGTTCGTTGGACCGAGTAGATGACAAAAACGCTACTCAAATCAATAATTTTTAAAAGGTGTGAGTATGGTTCCTTCCATATGACAAAATTCCCGATGGATTTCGAAATTCCCGACTTTTTCCCGCATATTTTCCGATGAATTTGGATTCCCGCATTTTTCCCGCATTTCCCGATTTTCCCGAGTCTGTGGCCACCCTGGGTATACTATTTTTCGCTTATTTTTTTTTTTTTTTAAAATTGGGAAAAATTCTAAATTTTTTTTGTGAATAAATTTTAAAAATTTTTTAAAAAAAAAAAAGGGTGGAGTTGGGTTTTTTTTTTTTTGTGCGTGTTTGTTGGTGTTGGTTAAATTTTTTTTTTTTTTATAAATTGAACCTCTAAATGCGTTCTTTGATTCGTTCTTTGACACCAAACAGCTACAGGGTGCGGCAGTAAAAATTAATAAATGTATGGTTTTTATTTCTCAAATCAACTACTTTAACCGATAATATCAACATTTTCGAGTGCTGTTATCTTTGATAGGTAATTTTAAACAAATTTACTTGGTGTTTCCTTCATATCCTTATCAATAACGCCGGATCTATCAATGACCTCATGACGAAGCCCGAGGCTAGAGTTTTGGCTTCGTTGAGATGAAATCGAGGCTATCAAATCCACATGCTCCGCAAGGTCCACGACAATTCAAAGCTGCCCCAATAGGCGGGAAAAGGGCAACACGCTAAGGTAGCTGGTTAGCCAGCTTGATCAGGATTTAATGCGCGGATAATACCGTTTGTAGTTTACTACCATAAATCTTATTCAACGAGTCCGTTAATACAATTGGATCTTTGCATATTTTTTTTCAAGAATTTAGAATTAAATTCTAAACGGCCATTTCCAAAGTTTATTCATGCTTAATCCGAAATCTGGAAGTGTGTTCTCAGTTCCTAGAATGGTCATGCAATTCGAAAAAAAAAAATTCCATGTCATAGTAGCAACAAGATAGCCACAAACATTTCCAAACTTTCTATTTGAGGTAAGGCTCTTCCTTCCTTAGTTCAGTCGGTAAAGGCACAGCTACAATGCGATCGAATTAGGATTTTTTCATGAACGCAATGTTTTCGACTACCCTGGGTGCCCCAAAATAATTCTAATGTATAAATGGAACATAGTAGCGAAAGCTCTCAATTAAAACCCGTAAACGTGCACTAAGTTTAGGGTCGGCAATAAGCTTATTCCTCGTCACGCTCTATTGCCAACATTTTGCCTAGAAACCCACATTGCATTTCATCAAACACTCCGATTGAACTCATAAGCGTGACGTTCATCCTACGAATTTTAACAAATATGACAAAAAGTACCTTCAATCATCGTTCCGGGAGCCAAAATTCATAACAGTGAATGGCATATGGAAGCTGTAAAGATGTTCTTATTTTTTTTCACACGAGAACATCTCTGAGCCCACTCTTTTCACACCTTTCAATTTTCGTCTCAATTGCTGAACGTCTAACGGGGTTCTGTTCGAAAGTAACGAACGGCTTAAACCGCATCCTTCCACAACCTGGATGATGGGAAAAAGGATTTAGGCAAAGTCTCATCTTCCATCGATGATAAAAAGTGATGAATAGCTTCGGGGTAGGAGAAGGGGAAAAAACACGAGAAGCTGATTACTTCTAGGAGTTTATTTTTTGTTTTTATTTTTTGGGAAGGTGTTATAGTGACATTCTACTTATTTTGCGTTCGAGTTTCTTGACTGCAAAAGACCAACACACAGTCCAAGGAAGTGGAAAAAATGGATTTGTTTGTTTTCTTGCGCATAATCTATCCAGCAGACGTACAATTATGGATTTACAGGGAAATGTGAAACGAAAGGGAAAAAGTAGTAGGCGTTGCCGTGGGTGTAATTTTGCGAGAAATGGTAACTATGGATACCATAGTCAAGAGAAGAAGTTTCCCCGAATAGATCACTTACTTTGCAAGCATTTTTTTTAACCTAGATCAATATTGGGATTAGTTGTGTTCTCGAGGATGTAAAAATTTGTTTGACAAGGAATTAGGTTTTAAGAAGAAAAAAAAACCGATGTTAAACCTTGTTCAACATGACATCTTGAACATGTTCCACCAAATGGATCATTAATAATATTCGCATAATAGAGACTTCTTCCGTGTAATTCCAGTCCCATAGCAATGCAACAGATTTCCATTTCGCAAAAATTCCTTCTTTTTTCATTCTTATGCAAATCAACATAACCGAATGTGGCAATGATTTGGCAACTTTCTTTCAACAACTTCCACCTTTCGAGCTATTGTTAAATACTTCGCCATACTGACCATTAGGTATGTGGTCAAAGCCAACTAAAACCCGGCAAATCGTTTGTTTTTTTTTTTCTTCTGAAGCCTATGACAAATACAAAGCCGAAAAGATGTTGAGTCATTTTTGGCAACCCCTTTTCTTACGATTTGTTCGAAGCATTGAGATTCTTGGAAAAACTTCAACCGGGTTACACATTCGATCCTTTCTGAACATCTTGTTCCGTTGCTTTTTTGGCATGATCACGTGAGGTTTCTAGGACATAAATTCACATGCTTAACGATTGACCTTATCGGAGTTTCCTCGATTGCGTGTCCTTGGCAAAGGGTTCGTCACGTCGCTACTGTGATTATTGCCTCGGGGGAAATTTCCAAGATGGGAGAAGCCCGGTGCGACTCTTTTGGTGCAGCTTGACCATTTCGTACCACAATACAGGAACGATGAGAATGCTAAATAATAAAAGTAAGATACAAAAAGGCACGTGTTGGAAAGTGTGCATTTATATGCAGCTGTATGAACAATAAATAATTGATTTGATGATACTATTGGAAACATTTTAAACTCAATAGGGCTGTTATTGAGTTGTTCAATGTTCATTACGTCAGTTTTAAAAACTAGAATATTTGTTAGTGATGATCGACGTAGACCACGTTTATAAATTAACTTGCATAGCAACATGCGGGTGCGTTGTCATGGCAGCCACGCTGCAATATTTTTTAGGAAAAAGTACAAAACGTCCATCTAGTTCAAATGTGCAAAAACAATAACGGTAAAGGTATTTTTGGTAACGCCTGAAAATAATACATCAAATCAACACACGGTTGATACGATTGTCAATGAGAGGCTTCAGTGTTTGCTCCAGTTATTAGGGCTATAGTGTGATGGCGTTTTCGATTTCGTTTCAGTTCTTGTTCTGAAACCATATATGGATGTAGTAGTGGTACTTCCTAGTATGTTCGCACACTACCTGCATCAGCTATCTAGCGTTGTTTTATTGGAAGCAGATTTGTTTTTTGTAAAATTTCCTGCACTAAAGGACAAAACTCAATAAGGGCGGAAGGGAAATGGTTTGTACTAAAAAAATCGCTTGAACTATCGCGCTTTCAAAACACAATAAACGCCAGCGGCAAGAGCGCGGATACCGTTTGACGTCTGTTTGTTTTCAAATTTGTTTTGATTCGCTGGTTGATGGTTTGTCGTAAATAATCCGACAAATATCGAACGGCAATTACAACGCCAGCAAATATTGTTCGTCATGCGGTTTCAGTGCAATTCGGATAATTCGTCGTATACGAAAGCTTCAAACCATACGGAACCAAAGTGGTCGTCGTTGGTGAGTTTGACCCTCAAATCAAAACAGATCTCCGGAATGATTTTATATAACAGTCTTCTCATTAATGACACAAATACTTCTTCCGCTGCACGAGAATGTCACCTCCTGTCTTTGATATGCTGTTGGAAAAAAAAATTAATGCCGGCTGCAGAAATTTTCAATTCGACCGCCGATTTCCCCGGAGTGTCGGCTGTTACTACGTTAAAAGTTGATGTGTTTTTCAAGAGAAATTTCGTTCATCTATACGTAAGTTTATTTTAATTCTTGGTACTTGTATCTTTTACGTTTCAAAGCTCTTCCGGAGAATAACCCAAACAGTCACAGGAGTCTAGCAGATTTGGTTTAACTAAAAATCGCAACAATACAGCACGGAATTTGAAAGCCGATGGAACTTACTACACTGTTGTGCGGCCGCCCATGGTAAATATGTCTCCATAACCTGCCCACCGAATTCAGGATCGATGTTCTACAACTAATCTAATTGCGAATTACAATTTCATCGGTGGGCTGCCTAGGATGTGGAGGGAGGGCTTAGCAGTTACTGGGCGCTGTTGAGTTTCTTCCTAAATCCCGCAAATATCCGAAAGCAGCCCTGTCAAAGCGAGTCACCCCGCTATGAGGGTAAGAGTCTAGGCCTTCACCAACCTGAGCGTCTGCTTTCCATGTCAGGGGCGGCTCAAAACGGCGTCTGTTCTCCATGTTAGGGGCGGCCGGTCATCGTCCTCGTGCCAACGTGGGACTCTAAACAGAGCTGTGCACGATGGTCCTCCAGCGAGAAAGGGGCTTGGTGCAGGCCTTATAAGCCAGCAGTAAAAAATAATATGCATAAATGCATATCAAACGTGAGATGTCTTAGCGAAGTACTTGTTAGAAAATTTCGTTAGCTTAAGTATCACTAAATGATTATTGATTGAATCCAAAATTGAAACATTAAAACATTCGACAATAATATTGAAAAAGTGATCCTAAGAAAAGTTCTTCAAAAAACTTCTTCTAAGTTCTTCTTAGAACTTAAGCGAAGTTCTTCCTAGAACTTAAGCAAAGTTCTCCCTAGAACTTCAGCGAAGTTTCTTCTAAAACTTTAGCGAAGTTCTTCCTAGAAGATTAGCAAAGTTATCCCTAGAACTCCAACGAAATGCACCCTAAAACTTCAGCGAAATTTTTGCTAGAACTTCAGCAGAGATCCTTAACCTTAACGAAGTTCTTCCTTGATCTTAAGCTAAGAACTTAAGCTAAGTTACTCTGAGAACTTCGGCGAAGTTCTTCCCAGGAATTTGGTGAAGTTTTTCTTAGGACTTCTGCGATGTTCTTCCTAGAACTTCAGTTAAGTTCTTCTGAGAACTTCGGCGAGGTGCGTCCAAGAACTTCAGCGAACTTCATGGAACATCAGCGAAGTTCTTCCTAGAACTTCAGCGAAGTTCTCCCTAGAACTTTAGCGAAGTTCTTCCTAGAACGCTAGCGAAGTCTCTCCTAGAACTTCAGCAAAGTTCTCCCTAGAACTTCAGCAAAGTTCTCCCTAGAACTTCAGCGAAGTTTCTTCTAAAACTTTATCGAAGTTCTTCCTAGAAGATTAGCAAAGTTATCCCTAGAACTCCAACGAAATGCACCCTAAAACTTCAGCGAAATTCTTGCTAGAACTTCAGCAGAGATCCTTAACCTTAACAAAGTTCTTCCTTGATCTGCAGCAAAGTTCCCCTTAGAGCTTTTGCAAAGTTCTCCTTAGCACTTCAGCGAAGCTCTTTCTAGAACCTCAGCGAAGTTCTTCCTTGAAATTCAACGAAGCTGTTCCTAGAACTTTAACGAAGTCCTTCCTAGAACTTCAGTGCAGTTGATCTTCTTTGTCTTGAAAATCGTCACCAGATTCTACCACATCAGCTTGCATATCTTGTGTCTTCTTGTTCAAGCGAGATTACAACAACTAGGGAAGCTTGTGATGTTTCATCCGGTTCAGCGCCATACGGGAACGTGTTTCGTCAAACTTGACATCTCGGGCAACGATGATCTTCCGATGCTTTCTGCCCCAGAGCTTGTACCCATTTGGGGCATAGCGCAACATGACCATTGCCACGCTTTTCTAATCGAGCTTCTTCCTTGATTGGCTTGGAATCCATGCAAACGTCTTTCATCCAAATATTCGAACCTTCTACCAGCTTGGCTTTGTACCAAACCACAGTCCCAGATGGCGTCTTTTCACATTGAAGACTTGTAGTAGGACTTCGGTTCAGCAGGTACACCCAGGTGTAGGCGGCTTAGGACCTTGGTACCTGTAGATCCAAGAGCATAGCACGTACCTTCTCAATGAGCGTCTTGTTGAAACGTTCTTCTATGCTATTTTGCTGGGGAGTAGAAGTAACAGTTGGCTCCACTTGAATGCCACTCGATCTGTACCACGCCTTCTGATCGTTGGAGCAGTACTCCCTTCGTTGTTCTATTCCCAAGTAACAATTTAAGTTTTATTCCAGCCTTATAGCACTCCTCCCGGCTTTGTTAATAAACATTCAAAACTGTTTTGTCTACCAACACTTCCTCCGGCTTTGGACAGCCGAAAGTTGTACAAAGTGGCCCACTCTATAGACGGTTGTGAAAACAAGTTAATAATACCTTTATAAGACCATACAGATTTTGAAAATGTTCTAGTGAAAGATGTTATGACCAATTGAGAACCTTCATAAAACCTATTGGCTACCATGAAACCCAGCATACGGCCAAACGGCCACAGCTGTCAAACTTCACTGTCATATCATAGTTGGTTTTTGTTGTTCTGCTTTGTTCGATTTTCTGCTCTTCTGATTCATTAAGCAGTAAATAATATCTAAGAAAAAAGTTCTAGTGTTGCGGGAAATTTTGTCTGATAGAAAAATATCCAAAACATATTGAGTTTTTTACAGCGTATCATGCTCCAAATTATATGCGCATTTATTTTTATGGTGAATTTTGGCACGATAAGCCAAAAATTAATGCACCTCGAAAATTATACGAGTTTACAACAACAAAAACAAAATTAACACAAATAGGTTCGATAAATTAAATATGAATTTCTGAAAATTTATGGAATTCAATAAGGTTATCTAAAAGCATGCCAAAGTTGGTCTCCGATCTACAGTTCATTTGCATTACATTTAAAATTTGGTGCATTAATTTTTCCACATTTCAATTATTTCTTATACTTCAATATGGCGATTGGAAAAAATCATAATTTTGCCAAAAAGCCAATTTATCTTCGCAATGACTCCTAAAAAACTATTTGGTCATGTTTTTGCCGTTTTAAAACCCTCAATGCCAATTTGCCGTTTAATGCATTTACTGGAGGCCAAATGGTCTTAAAATGCATAAAGTTGTAATAAAACCTTTGATTGGTGTAAAAGGAATTTGAGAAATCAAGGTTTTAAGATCGTTGTGAACAAGCTGTGTAGGTTCTCATAAATCTGACTAAAAAATGAAACCTTTTGGCACCTCTTGGTTCCATAATAAAATCAAATTGGTTTCTAGTGGCTTTCATAAAACTTTAACAAAACTTAACAAAGCTGGATGGTTTTGGCAATGTTACTTGGGTTGCTTCGGACTCACGGAACTTCTCGAATACCTGGGACTTCTTTCTCATCAGATAGATAACCGCAAAGTGCGTGTGGTCGTCGATAAAGGAGACAAAATATCCCGACCCGTCCCACTCCGGTGGTTCCATAGGACCACACACGTCCGAGTGAATCCGTCCCAACACCCGTGTTGCACGCGGTTTGGTCCCACTGAAAGGTTCGCGGCCTTGTAAACAGGAATCGCAGAATCGAATGGGCTTCCACCATGTTGTACTGGTTCGTTGAGATGACCAAGCATCCGATGATACCACAATCCGATCGCCTTTGCTTGGAACACGTTCACTGTCGGTAAATCCACGCTGATCTTCAGCTCGTACAGGCTGCCCTTCAAATCAGCTATGGCAATCACTTGATTATTCTTCCGTAACACTGTTTGGCGGTCATCAAACAGCATCGAAATTCCAGCATTTGCCAATCTTTTAACGGGCATCAGGGTTGTTCTGTAGGTTGGGGATAAACAGCACATCGTTGATATTTGTCCGAACACTTTTGTTACTGGAGCCATCAAACACGCCATTTTTTTACCACCAGGGTTTCGCCAATTGAATGACAATTGGCTCAGTCTTAAAAACCAGTCTTAAAGGCATCAAAAGTACCCTGGCATCATTAACTAAATGATCGGTTGATCCAGAGTCTAACCTAAAGGTGAGCTTTCCACTGTGCTGCTGGCCAGGTTTGTCACGGTTGATCAGCTTCCTGAAGCTACGTTGGCCTCGCCGTTGATCCTCTGGTGGCAATCTCTATGCAAATGTCCCTTCTGGCCGCATTTGTGGCACTTACTCTTGAACGTTTTCGATTTAACTTCACCCTTTTTCACAGATAAACGCCGTTGACTTCTTGCTGTTTGTTTCACTGCTTCACCTCCTCTGCCAAAAGCCGTTGCTTCATAGTGTCAAATTTCAAATCTCCGTCGCCTAGGTTCTCGCGTGCCGTGATTAACGGATCATAAGCTTCCGGAAGAACTTCCGGCTCAGAACAGCGCCACGATCAAATCCAGTTCGGCCAACTCTCCACCTGCCAGTTTGAGGTACCAAATCAGGTCTTCGAAAATCACCAGATGACCTAGTATGGAATCGCCTTCCTTTAAGGTCTGTATCCACATTAATCCGGACACCTTCAAATCATTGTAACTTTTGAAATATTGCACGTAGGAATGAAAAATTTCACTGTGATATAGCTGAGAGTCTATGATGAAAAAGACTATGATCGATGTTTACATTTCATGTTTAGTATTCAAGATGGCGACGAAAGAAAAACAAGTGCGCGAGCGAATTTTGTACGGGCGTACGGCAAATCCTGACTTGTCAATACGGGACCTTGCAAAAACATTGGATTTGCCTAAATCCACTGTTCACGATGTGCTCAAATCATTTTCGGAACGTTTGACGGTGGAGAGGAAACCGAGAAGTGACAAAAACATTGGACGCGCTGATCCTGTCATGGACCGAAAGGTGAAAAGGATATTAACGAAAAACCCAAATCTCTCCATTCGAACGGTGGCTCGTAAAATAGGGATGTCGCCTGGTTTTGTCCAAAAATCAAAACAACGTTTGGGACTTAAGTCGTATAAAGTAAAAACAGTTCCAAATCGCAACGACAAACAGAACTTGGCAGCAAAATCACGGGCTCGACGTTTGTACTGCGAATATTTGACGAAGTTTTCATGCGTTGTTATGGACGATGAAACTTATGTCCTGGAGGATTTCAAGCAGCTTCCAGGGCTGGCTTTTTATTTTGCTATGGCCAGAAATGCTTCAGCTGAGCTTTTCAGAACGAAGAAGGCATCGAAATTTCCCAAAAAATACTAGGTGTGGCAAGCAATTTGCACGTGTGGCAAAAAGAGTAAATCTTTCGTCACTACAGGCACAATCAACAAGGAGATCTATCAGAAAGAGTGTCTGCAGAAGCGATTGCTACCCTTCATCAAAAGTCACAAAGAAAAATCTTTGTTGTGGCCCGATTTGGTATCATGGCACTATGCTAAAACTGTGATGGAGTGGTACCAAGCAAATCAAGTGAACATTGTACCAAAAACCTCAAACCCGCCAGATTGCCCAGAGCTACGACCGATCGAGAGATATTGGGCACTGATGAAGCAGAAGCTTTCTGGAAAGAAGCAAAGAATCAAAGACATCAAACACTTCTAGCAAATTTGGACGAAGACGACTTCTACGATTTCTGAAGAGTCTGTACAAACCCTAATGGACGGAGTTAAGCGCAAAGTTCGAAAATTTTATGCAAATACCGAATAACTATGTTTTGTCGTCACGAATTGTTAAAACACATCCCATGAATCTGAAATAAACAACCACGACGGAAATATATTGCGAAATTTATGTTTTATTCATGTTTTGAGGTGTCCGGATTATTGCGGATACAGACCTTATCCTCAATCGTTCAATCTGCTTCCTAATCAGGTTCTGCGTCACCAGAGACTTCTTGGAAAAGGAATTTTTGAGAGCCTGTCCCATTTGCTTTGCAGTTATTTTGTCTCGAACGATCTCCAAGCAATCATTGACTTCGCTTCCCTGCCCGCCTCGTCGAATTTCATCTTCTCGCGGTCTGCGCATTCACCGCCGGGGAATGATCCGTCAACGTAATGACTACTCCATTTGCGACCAAGAACATCCGTGCCCGGAAACTCCAGTTGAGGAATCCAGGACCTCCACCGAACTGGGGTATTCCGTGCACCGAATCCTTTGTAGAAGTACCCATAACCTTTTGAGTGGACTAGATCGGGGAAGAGTCTCAAGGAGCTCGAAAAGAAAGACGATTGATCTTGACGAGTTAAAACTACGAACTTCTCGTTTATTGGGAATCAACAGACTAGGTTGCTAGGGGTCTAGGGTTGGTAGTATTTTTTTCGAAAACATAAGGTTGCTTAGACTGGTTGACAACTCTTCAACAGTTATGTTAGTTATTAATAATTTTTAAAATCTTAGCTTTTTTTAAATCCCCTCATAGGTTATTCATATTAAATCAAATAGAAGGTCCATTCATGGTGTAGTTTATGTTAAAGAAGAGATAAATTGCATTAAATTTATTAAAATAAACTTATTAAATTGATATTTTTTTTTTTTAATAATAACAAACTACTGACTGACACTTTTCACCGTATTCCGCGCTGCTATATTTGAGCACCCGATACTTACTGAGAGCCTCGTCGCTATTTTGATAGTGCTTTTAGCAACGACCGGTGCGGTGTGAGGTAATGGTGTTGCGCTACTAAAATAGGTTTAGTACAGTTGCTCTTACATCTATGCTCTCCAGAAATCTACTACTTCAATCAGCGACGCTATCAGTAAAGCTGTGACAGTATTTCGTGATACTGCAAAGATGCGCTCGAACCTGTATAGCAGAAGATTATGGCCACATTTTACGATACCAGCGCTAATCAACGTTATCTATGTAGTGTCTTCCTTTGCTGAGTGCCTTAAAATCTCCAAAGTCGATAGAGCCACAGTTCAGTTCGTTTTTCAACCGTGCATCGAACGGTCAACCTCGAAATGAATAAGTTGCTCTCCTGTCTTTTGCTAGGATTGATCCTAGCCTTCGGCAACAGTACGGATAGCCCAATTCGTGAAATAGCAGAAAAGGAATCGGATCAAGCGTTCGACACTAGTGCCATCGATAGCTCGTATTTCCTGCCGCGAAACCATGCCATCCCGTATAATTACTTCATCCATCTGACGACGCATGTGCACAACAATGATCCCATCTTCCAGGGAACGGCAGAGATCTACATTCAGGTCATCGAACCTACCCAAACCATAACAATGCATCTGCAGGAGCTAGTCATTCAATCCACGGAGTTGTCCCGAATCCCCGTCAGTATGGGAGTTCCAGTAGTTATTGACAGTCCATTATATAGCATCGATACCCGAACGGAGCTTGTGACCTTCACCAGTCAAACTCCTCTACCGGTGGGCAAGTACATCCTAAAGGTCGTCTACACAGGAACGATGAGACGCTACCAAAGCGGATATTTTATCTCCTCGTACAAAGACAGTTCCGGCAAGGTTCACTACGTTGGATCATCACATTTTCAAGCGACTCTTGCCCGGCGCGTGTTTCCATGCTTTGATGAACCGGACCTGAAGGCTACCTTCACCCTCTGGATTACTCATCACGAATCATATAATGCAGTTTCCAACACAAACGTCAACTCTATCTATGCGGACTCCAAAATATCCAGCTATCGAGTCACTCAGTTCCAGACGACTCCGAAGATGTCCACGTACCTGTTGGCGTTCGCGGTGACGGATTTTGTACAAAAGGCAAACGGTAGGCAACAAATTCAAGTGCGGGCTGATAGTGTGGATCAAGTCAGCGTAGCCTTGACAGCCGGACCGGAAATCATTGCCGCACTGGATGCCCATACGGGCGTGAAGTATCATGACTACATGACGAAATTGATGCATATCGCCATACCGGATCGAGGTTCTGGAGCCATGGAAAACTGGGGATTGGTCACTTACGGGTGAGAATGGCATGTGCGCTTTATCAGATAAGTAACTAAAATCATTATTCGATTTTTATAATCTAGCGAGCCGGCAGTGTTATTTGATCCTGCAGTAAATAGCTATCGCACCCATAAACGAGTAATTACGGTCGTTGCACATGAGTTGGCTCATCAGTGGTTCGGCAATCTAGTCAGTCCAAAGTGGTGGGAATACATCTGGTTGAATGAAGGATTCGCAACGCTGTACGAGTACTACGCTACTTCGTTGGTCTACCCGGAGCTGGAATACTGGGAGCTGTTCAACGTCGATGTCATTCAACGGGCCTTCGGATCAGATGCTTCCGAGAATACGCGAGCGATGAACACTCCGGCAGCTTCACAGGACGAAGTGCATGCCTTGTTCGACACCATTGCCTATCAGAAGTGTAAGAAATGTTTTCAGTTTAGGGAAATGGTAATCGAAAACTTTGAACGTTTCAGCTGCAAGTGTTCTCAATATGTTCCGGAACGTTTTGGGCGACGACAATTGGAAGGCAGCATTGAATATCTACGTTGAAGGACACAAACTGGATAGTGCCACACCAGATGATCTGTATAATGCTCTTCAGGCTGTTATCGAAGGTGAGAATGTCATTCCAGCATCCTACAGCATGAAACAGTTGATGGAGTCTTGGGCCAACGCAGTTGGATATCCGGTTCTGAACGTTCGTCGAATTTACAAAACGGGAGAGATTTTGATATCTCAGGAACAGTTTCGAGCTGACAAGCGACTTCCTAATAGCCACGTTTGGTACATTCCTTTCAACTACGTTGATCGGAATCCTCGCAAGGCCATTGAAGAAGCGAACGGCTTCTATTGGCTAACCAGCAAAGCATCGATACACACTACTGGAACTCCGGATAATCAGTGGATCATCTTCAATCGGGATCAGTTTGGTTACTATCGAGTTAACTACGACCAACGGAACTGGGAAATGATCGTCGATGCGTTGCATACAAATCCGCTAGCCATACCAAAAGCAAATCGAGCACAACTTATCGACGATGCTTTCAATTTAGCTCGAGCGGAGTACCTGGACATGGCCGTTGCTCTAAAGCTTCTGTCGTATGTGCGCTTGGAAACGGAGTATGCTCCGTGGGCTGCCGCAAACAACGTTCTAAATTATTTCCATGGTAAATTGCAAGGAACCGTTCACTATGCTGGATTTGTACGCTTTGTCGCGGAAATCGTCGTGGAAGTCTACAAAACTCTTCAGATAGACACCGTTACCACCGAAGAATCTAGCCTTCATAAATACCTCAAGCAGACCATCACTACTTGGGCTTGTAGAGCTGGAAACCAGGACTGCTTGGACAAAACATACTCTGCTCTGAAGCGGGAAGTAGATGAAAACATTAGTGTTCATCCAGATGTGGCGTCCGCCGTCTACTGCCACGGTCTTCGCAATGGAACATACCGAGAGCTGTCATACTTGGTCCCGAAGTTGGTCGACTCGAAGAACGAAGCCCACCGAACAGAACTGATTGCGGCTCTCGGCTGCACGAAGGATGCGCAGAGTATTATACCATTGCTGACTGTCATTCAACTGCCGACGGCGACTTATCTGTCAACGGAAAGGACACAGCTGGTTGACGCTATCGTGGCGGGAACAGGATCGGATGGTATTAAAGCGCTAATTCAGTACTTGATGAACATCAGCAATGCGAAGAATTTGTTGAGGTAGGTCTAATTTTGTCTACACGGAGGTTTAAATACATTGTTTACCTACTTCCAGTGCCATCGGGGAAGAATCGTTCCGTAGTATGATTTTGAAAATTGCTTCACGCTCGAATAACGCTATCGAGCAAGAGATGGTGAAACAGCTGATCATTACCTTAGGAGACATGCTTCCGATGGAAACCGGCCAAGCAGCGCAGGCCAGAATGAGGGCCAATGTCGATTGGTTTACGAGTTTGGAGGGACTGGTGGCGATTGAATTTTTCGAAAGCTACGGTGCTAATGCAGTGTAAGCTTCAAGTGCCAATAAATCACTTAACGAATTTACGACACGAAGTATGTTATCCGATAACGGGCTGTTCATTGTTATTGTACATTTCGCTCGGAGAACCGGCAACATGTCTCCATTGAAAAGAAATAATCTCGTTTCTCATAGATTTTTTACAGAACATCTTGCGAAAAACTTGCTATTTTTGTCGTTCGTTTGAGGGGTGACATTTTTGGTCTTATCTAACATCTAACAACTGGACATTATTTTGACTGGACCAGCCTGTCAGGCTAACGGTTTCGTCTGTTGTACACAATTATCGTCTTCGTTCAACGAGTGCGCGAAACGTAAATTCGCCATCACCGTTGCGCGCCTTGACTTCCCAACGCAGCCGGTCAATTATTGAGAACCGATTCCTCTAGTCTGTTGACGTTTCCAGCCCACCAGACGGGCTCAGTTTCCTCATGTACCAAATTCTGCCTAGCCGGTTATTCCTACGTCCACAACACAAAGACAACAATCATCAAGCTTTATCTATCTCCATATTATATTTTTACTCCACGCCTTTATCGTAAGCCATTACGTCTGGTCGGTTATAGTGGATGACACAGTGCAATTTCAGATAAGTTTGCAACAGTATTTTCTTCTTGAAAGAGTCATAGAAATGAAACGGACGCGTTTTTTCTCCAAAACATGACATTGTATGGCCTACTGTTTGCGTACAATTGTGACGACTAAAGTAGCCTACACACTCCGAAAAAAAAAAAAAAATAAAAAAAAAAAAAATCCACAAAAAAAAAACAACCATTATGTTCCAGTATTCTGTTGTATAAAAAAACACACCAAAAAAAAAATTTAAGTAAAAAACCTTACATACAAAAATTATTTATTTAATTTAATTACCCCCCCTTTTTTTTTTTTCCTCCTTTTTTTTTTTTTTTTTTCAATCTTTCAACAAAACTACATAAGGCTATGTCCATTTTGAATCCGGAATAATAAAATCATCTGTATCTCGGTAACGGATTGTCGTTCAAATAAGTTTAATACATCAAAACAAAGGTAATTCGCTGTACTTTAAGTATCAATACAAATCATTTCTCTTCGTTTCTAATGAAAATTCGCACTTTCTTCTTTATTCCTCCCATCAAACGCTGCACACCTCCGGAGTCAACTTCCTTGACACATTTGTTCCACATTTTGGTCATCTGAGTCGCGTCCCGAGCCGTTTTTCCACTTTTCTTAAGCTTCCGCTTCATTATTGCCCAAAATCTCTCGATGGACCGGAACTGCGGGCAGTTGGGTGGATTTATGTTTTTATCGATGAAATCTACGTTATTATCCCGGTACCACTGGATGACTTCCCGGCTGTAGTGGCAACTCACCAAATCTGGCCAAAAATTCACGGGACCTTTATGGACTTTAATGAAAGGTAGTACGCGGTTTTTGAGGCATTTTTCCTTGTACAGCTTCGAGTCCATCGTCTTATTCGTCACGAACACTTAGGTCTTTTCTTCGCAGCTGCATATCCCTTGCCAAATCATAAGTTTTTGGGCAAATTTGCCCATAAAAGCAAACTTAAACTTCGCAGGAACATCTCCTCGTGCCGTCGTCATGTAGAATTTTTGGCCAGGATGCTGTCCGAAATCCATTTTGACGTAGGTTTCATCGTCGATGAGCAGGCATCCTTGGTACTTCGTTAAAACCTGCTGGTACAATTTCCGAGCTCGAGTTTCGGTGACGAAACTTTGCTTCAACGTTCTGTTTGGTTGGTTGCTGGCTAGATAAGAACGATATCCTGCTCGCAAACGAATTCTTCGAACGGTACTGCGAGCAGCAGCGTATTTTTGTGCGATTTCATTATCTGATAGTCCAGGGTTTGCTCTGACGGTTCTCAACACCTTCTGGTTCAGCTTGCGGTCACATGTTCCACTACGACGCTTACCTTGAGGCACTCGATCCACGCTCTTTTGCTCCCTGAAACGTTTGAGCACATCATACACGGTTGATTCGACGATTTTCAACGTCTTTGCGATTTTTATTGCGGACCACGATGGATTATCAACGTGGGTGTGCGGAATTTTTTCTCTCCTCTCGGCTTCCATCTAGAATAACTTTTGACTCACTGCACGAAACACCGTGAAATTTATACCACAGAAAGTGGGCGCCTAGGTAAACAAACCGCTGTAAAAGAATTATTGCAGCGGTCACTTTCCGTGCCGCTGCAACACAATAAGTGATTCCGGATTCTAACTGGACAGAACTTTAGTTTAAGTAATATTTCACGCCGATGTATAATTATAATTGCATGGCTATGCATTTTGATCCAAGCATTACAATCAGACTCAAAATATCATATCAGACGGTAGACACGATGTGTTAAAAAAAAAAATTTGTTGTTGTTGTTTTTTTTTTATGGTTTTTTTCCGCGGGGGGGTTTTTTTCCTCCCTTTGTAATTTTTATAACTTTTGTGTGGTGTGGGGGGGGGGGGGTGTTGTTTTTTTGTTGGGGGGGGGGGGGGGGGGGGGGGTTCCACTACATCTTTTTTTTTTATAAGATATAAAAAAAAAAGGGGAGAAGAACACCATCCCTTTTCTTTTTTTTTTTTTTTTTTTTTTTTTTTTTTTTATTTTTGGGTTTTGGGGGGGGGGTTGTTTAAATTTAAAATGATTTTCAAACATCATAATGTCATTTCAAATTCAACTAAAATGATTATTTTGAATAGTATCAATCGCAAAATCTTACTGTTTCTCTATTCGTCCTCTATCGTAATTACAATTTGTAGTAATTGTAACCTATCGACCTGAGTCTAAAAAAATATACATCATGTTCTACATCAAAAGAAACAAATATAGTTTCTTCACTTGATAGTCAAAACCTAGGTGCAATTGAATATTGAAATTGACAACAGCACAGGCGATAATGGACATCCATCGACGAGTGAACAAAACTAAATAATGACGTAGAAACTCAGCGGTTGCTCTGGTCAAGAGAGTACTGTCATTTCAAAATTCAAATTCACGAAGATAGTTGGTCTTAATTTAAGGTTGTCTTCATTTTCAGCAGATGAATTGATTTTTACCGGCTCTGCTGGAGTTCGGTCAGGGTCTTGGACAGTGTAAACGAAGAGTCTTGTGATCTCACGGACAGTGGTATTTCTTCCGATACCGAACCACGGTGAGGCAATCGTAGCTTTAATCTACGCTGCAGACGACTCGAGCAGTTCCCGGCGACCTACACTGACGGAGAGTTCTCCGGCTGTGGAACATCCCCCGAAGCCGATTACCCGTTGCTTTATTCAACCGCTTGCTTAGTCTTCTCGCCATTTTCGCTGCAGAGCCGACATAATTTACGTACTGCCTCCGCTAATCGCGTTCCACGTATTTTCATCGCGACACATTATGTGGACGACGTTTTTTAGGCTGGTATCTGCCCCACTGGTATCAAGCATTGTGCGTCGTATAGATCCGGATAGTGGGCAGTCAAAGACTACGTGCTCCGGTGTCTCTTCGACGTCTGCGCATTCCGGTCAGAGAGGGGAAACCGCGAGTCCGAATCAGTGCAAATACTTCCTATAGCAGCCATAACCTGACAAAAGTTGACCTGTTTCTGTTCATCCACGTGGAAACATTCGGGATCAACCGGTGTGTCCACCTTCCATTCACAACATTATCCCTCTGTCCCTCCGTATCAGTCCGCTATCTTCTTCGAACTCCTCTGATGTTTCTGTTCAAATAGCACTCCTGATCCTCCTCCAATAATAGTACAATGAGGATCATTCCAGTTATGACGCAGGCCGCCTCAAATGATGCTGTCCGGCAGGCGCTTCTCTTCTTTATTGCTAGAAACCACGTCGGACTACCATACCGGAGTACTAACGAAGGTACACTAGCTAGGAGTCTCCTTTTTCTGCTGCTTATCACCGAATAGTTGCGCATGATTCTGGTCAACGCTGTGTTCGCTTTGCTGCCTTCTGGGAGGCGTATTCGACGTGGTTGTTAAAGTTCAGTCGATCGTCGATTATCACGCCTCAGTGCTTCTCCGACTGTGATTTTCGCCTGTTTCACTGCTTTTCGGTTGCCAATCACCACCACCTCTGTCTTGTGATGGGCTATCACCAGCTTTTTCATCCGCATTTAATTTCTCCTCAGTATCTATCGTCTCAATCACCTCTTCACGTGATTCCTCGACTACAAGAAGGACAACATCGTCCGCGAAACCGACAATCCTCACACCCCTGGGTGGGTTCAGCTTTAACGCTGCATCGTACATCGCATTCCACAGCTTCGGACCGAGGATGTATTCCTGTGATTGTCATTTTACTCTCTCCCTCATCAGTCTCGTAAGTCAGCGTTCGGTTCTGAATGTAGCTCCTCAATATTCTTCAGAGTACTCAGGAATCCTAATGCTGTGCAACGAAGGGGCGATTGATTCTAGCTAGCGCTGTTGAAGGCAATATTTACATCTAGGGTGACCACAGCACAAAGGCGATTTACTATTTCAGATTACCTTTCAGATGGTACTGCTGGACTTACCTTTCAGATGGTACTGCTGGACTTTTCATCTTCGCCATGGCAACTTTGTAGGCGTCTCCCCCACAACGTTGATGTTGTGGCAAAGCTCCTCAAGGCAAGCTTTTTTTGTTAAACTTGGTTCATTTCTTTTCTTGAGGGCAGTTCTTTCCACTCTGCAAGCCAATTTCCGTTCTTCTCTTTCGATATCGTTGCAAGCCCTCGTTACTCGGCAATCGTCGTGTTCCACCAGTAGCACAGTTCCGTCGACCACCATTTTTAGTGCTGCTGTCAACTCGTCCGTACTCAACGAAGAACACGTCCTTGTTGAAGCTCGCTATTTTCCATCTACGCTCTTTTGTTATAATTCTACATAACTCGCCATTACTGCGTCCTGTTCCCAATGCAGTACCACATTGCTTGATGATCGCTGTGGGTATAATCCTAGCGCAATATCCAGGTAATGTTTTCTGACAGACACGGGCTGCAGAAAGTGACTTCGATGATGGACTTCCAACACTCCCTGCGATAGTACAAAACTTCTTGAAGAGGGTATCTTCCCATCGTCCATATTGCCATTGTTCTCGCTTTAACTGCAACCCAGTTACCAACCCCAGTTGGGATTTGGTAAGGCTCTGAAATATTAGCTACTTCGCTCACCGATTCCGACACAGATTGGCGTAGTAGTTGTTGTGCCATGTCACAGTGGTTGATGTTTATTTGTGTTACCTCCACTGTGATTTAATAGCCGTCGCCTGTTTGTAGGCCGGACATCTTGGGTCTCCTGTCACGTGATCGTTGGCACTGATCAGGCACTCCAGCAGGTTTCTGCAATCTTGTGCCTTATGTCCATCTTTCCCAAATCTTCTGCATAGTCTGCTCCTATCCGGCCCTTTACAGTTTCGTGCAATGTGACCGAACTCTTAGCATTCAAAGCACACCTTCGGTCGTTGAAAAACACGCAGTGAGTACACCGGCCAGCTTACTTTAATTTTCCCGTACTTCAGGGCTTTGTTTGTTGCCTCAATTGGAAGCCTAATCGCCACAACTTGCGTTCCACCAGGGGGTCATGTGAGCTTACCTTAACTCACACTGTGCATTCATGGCTAACCTTCCTCCGAAGCAACCTCATCCAAGTCCTTGCATTGAAGCTTCGCTTCCGGGCACAAGGCTGTCACTTCCACCGCAGTTACCCATGACTTTCTCGGTTAGGTCTTTATAGGAAGAGCTGCTAGCTTTTGGATCCTTCTTCAGCTCGATGATCTTCTCAGCGGAACGAGTTTGCCTGATTTTTTGCACGTTGGCACCAAGCTCCTTCAGTTCCAGCTTTGACCGTATGGCTCGCTAGACCTTTTCACACGAGTCGTCGCTTGCTTTCCGTTTTCTGGGCCTGTTCCTTTTGTTCTTTTTCTTATCTTTATCCACGGAATTTGGCCATCTTCTTCGGTGCCTTCCTCGGTGCCAGCTTCATTTATCAGAAGCGGATTACGGAAGCGTCATAGTAGTATTTCTTGAAGCCCCCGGTCTTGCGGTCTAAGCAAGACCGGGGCCCCTAAGAAACACTACTAGGACTTAGCCTCCGGGGATTGGTTAGTCTTAGCCTCTGGGGATTGTTTCACTGATCACCTGCACAGCTGTATTGATGGTTTCCTTCTTCGGTACTGTTTTCGATGCGACGGTCAGAGCAGCCTTGGTAGCCGACAATTTCTTTTCAGTTGTCTCAACTGTTGTCGACGAAATCATGTATGTAATCTACAAGCTTCTTCAATGCCTCTATTTTCGCTAGCTTGGCCACTTTTGACCACACGTTATGCTGCTGTTGTTGTTGCTGCTCACCATAAGACGTACTACAGCGAGCATCATCTGTGGCCATCAGGTTCGACACTCATCACATAATCTCTTCTAGCGAAGATGTTTGCTTCTCCATTTTGATATCTGGCGATTTGCCGTCGTCGTTCATATATTTTTGCATATTATCTGTACTATTTTTATTTTTCTCCACATTGTTCTCCATGCTGTTGGGCCCCCCTCCGGGCCGGTATCTCCACTTCTGCATAGTAATAGATAGTCGCCTGTCGTGTTCAGAGCCAGATCGGTGTAAGTCAGGTATGTTACATCTGAGTTTACTACCCACCATTTAAGGCGACAAGTTTCGAACGTACCCAGAAACCTGCCAAGGTTTTACCAGGACGGAGGCAGTCGAGCTATTAGCCCATTCGTCATTACAGTAAGGCTTCACGCTTACTTTCTCAAGGAGTAGAATAGAGCGACAACCAGTGGACTGAAGAGAGCGTTAGTTCTTGAAGCCTGCTTCTTTTGGTGTGGCGCTAGTGACGATTTTAACATTTTAAGCTCGGTTCACAATGGATTATATTTCTTCTGCCAAACTACTAGTATCAGCAATTTAGATAAAACATTATAATACCTGGCTGGTAATCAAGGAAAAAATACCATCGTTGTGATACACAACACGGAATATTTTTCTCTGACAAAACACGACAACTTCCACGGCGTATATTGTGTTTGCTGCATAGAGCCTTCAAGAAAACCGAGCTGTCAAATAAGCACCACATGCAGCACAGTTTTCGGCTTCACGATTGTTGTTCGTGGATGACAGCCGCTTCAGTCCTGTGGCGACAACCAGCCCTATAGCTTAAACTCCATCCGTTGTGCCGTGCCATGTCCGTTGATTCATGCCGTGACCAGTATGTCGTAATTAAGATCTTACTGGCGTCATTCCTAATTTGTTGGGTGGCACTCCTGGGGGTACTACCTCGCTTGTCAGAGCTGCTGTCGGATGTTGTGGTATTTTATAGAAATTTGACAGAGCCCACTGTCAAATTCAGCCAAATCCGCACTCGTCCAGGGTTGCCTATTAGTTATTCGCAACTAACCTTTGCAGGCCGTTCCATTGATAGCTTTGTTGCAGATCCAGCAACCCATTTAAGAATGTCTGGAGAGTCACGCCTGGAGAGGTTACTTTCATATACAATAAACCCCGAATGTAAACATTACCGATATCATTTGGATAAGGGTTCTGCAACGCACTTAAAAATGTCCAAACCAGACACGTATTTTGTATTATTTGAAAGTATGTCTATGTTGTGTGACTATAATCGGATAGGTCTCACCAAAAGCCACCTAGAAAATAACACGAGCTTTTTGAGCCGTAAAAATGATAATGTTCTATGTAATTAAATGCCGTCATTGCAATTAGTTTGGCATCGAATCCAGTTCACTTCCAACACAGCTTCTTATTGGGTATTATGATAACAGGTAGGGCAGTAATGAGAATGTACCACAGAAGCAAAGGTTTAAAACGCAACACGATACACCGTACGGTCTCAGCAGAACACGGTTTCATTCAAGATACAGCTCTTCACAAAGCAAAACCGCTTCCGGTTCACTTCCAATCAATGACATATTTTTGACTGTGAACAAAAAACTTCTTCTCTTCTAAATGACTTTGATTTTCTTTTCGCCTGCTCTCAACTTAATTTTCTAGAAACTAATATAGAAACCGGCTGAAGAATGTCACTCTTATTGGAAGACAACGGTTCTAACTTGGAAGATTAAAAGCTCCTTGGAATTTTCTTAGTATACTGTTGACCATTCTTATACAAAAAGCTGTCATTCCCATGCAAATAAGATACTCAAAATCCAACTCCCATGAATACATCTAAAAGCCAGTAACGTCGCGTTTGAATTGTGTGACGCACAAGTCGTTGCACGTGCGCGTCCTAAAATCACAACCAATTCAAACTTCCATTACCCATCCACTCGCTTCGGCTATTCATAAAAATAACATTGGTTGGAATCCTCCGTTTCCGACAGGATTTTCTCATCGATCCTTATTCAAATCAATGGACAATAGGATCTGACCCAACCCGACGTGTTTGGTGAGAACAAAAGCTTCAGCTAGTGTCCACTCGGTCCGATTGGGAATGTGCGAAAAGCTTATTTTGGTCACTTCACGCATTGCTATTCACAAAAATTAATTAGTTTTTTGGGTCCATCAGTACGCAGGTGTTCAAATCCGCTTGAGTCGTGGGTTGATGATTCATGCGAATCTCAAATGCCGGAATCCTTTTCCATCACTAACTCGAAACGTCATTCCTTATAACCTCAGGCAAGCTGGCATCGGGAATTTATTAAATCTACACCCACATGCATCTTGTCTGTTTTATAAACCGAAACGCAGTGGTCACTCAGTACGGAAACCCTATCTGCTCCTCTTCGGTTGGTCTGCATCAGCAGAGATTAGAAGAATGCATCGCAGCAACCATCGATGATGCCGATAAATGCCCAAAGGGATTAATATTTCATGGCCTCCTCTTTTCGTAGGTAGGTACAATATGTACCCGTTATTGTGTCGTCGTCGACAAACGCACCGTATTAGTCAAATGTTGCTACGATCTGCGTCCGACGACCAGAAGGCATATCAAATATTGGACGATATGAAACAGGAAGAAAGGAGTAAATACCTAAAATACCGTAAAGGATTTTTGCCATCAGGCAAATCGCGCCAATACTACGCAGAGACCAGAAGGCAGGTGAGTTATCAGCCTACCTCTTCTATGCGGGAAATGACACCAGTTGGCACGATTTATAAATTTCTCTTTTGCTGTGCAAAGATCTGCATCTACTTGACCATACGGTGTCATTTCGGATTGTCGTAAAAAATATGACAATTTCCTCAGAATTTGATAACGCCGATCGATCTCGCTGGGCGTGTATAATTATAGCCTTCGTTTACATCATGAGAAAAAATCAGTTCTATGCTGCAAGCCTACTCTGCAGCGGTATGGTCATCTGTCGTTCAACCGTGTGTAGAAGGGAGGACATAATGGTCACTAAGAAACCCAAAATCGTTCAATCATCTTCAGCCAGCACCTTTTCCTAATAAAGATCGTAACGCCACAAAATGACTTGGTTGCATTGTTCCGAAACAGTGCGGACCAAATTGACCCATTCCTTTCTTTTCTTGAGAAACTGTGTCAGGGAGAAGAATCGCAAAAAGGTCAATCGCAAGAAAATTGATCCGTTTGTTTGACGTTGATTGTTGTTTTGTGTGGATTGCTTTGTTGCCCCTTTGTGCCTGCGTTTATTGTGTGGGTTTCTATGTGTCAACTTTATCCGAGGAGGCTTGTTTTCAGAAAGAATGCGATTGTGTCACAATGGATGTAATCCTTGGAGATTAAGTTTTATACTCGTTCCGGCGTGTAGCACTACTCACTCAACGGATTTTGAAATCAACAAATTAGTAGGTATGTGCAGTTTGTATAAACTCTAGCGCCTAGTAAGCATAATAATTATTATTTTTTGTGGCTTTCAGCCTTAGGTTTGGTTAGCCTCCAGAGGGTGAAAATTCCATCCTACATCTCGCTCATCAACAAATCAACCAGAAACAACGGATTTACTCCCCTTCCAAACGAAGATTTTGTGCCTCAAAAATCCCACCGTCCGCGACTGGGATTGAACCAAGACCCACGAATATTTGAAATGCTAGCAGGGTACGGAACGTCCACGTTCCTTTCGTCTTCAAGATTCTCAACAATCGTGTAACAATATTCAACAAGGGTAGTGCAATCGCTTGAAGATCATTCCGAGGCCGGAGGGTCAAGTGTTATATACCATTCGACTCAGCTCGACGAGTAAGCAAAATGTCTGTATGGGTATGTGCGTGTTTTGTGTAAGGTTTGAAAAGTTTCCAAATCCTAGCCTGTAGTGTTGTTGGGTTGGCACGGTGTGCCTTGCTGTGTAAATGTTGCAAGAATCGATCATCCGGGACCGCTAAAATATGGGTATTTTCGGAATGGGGTGAAGATGGCAGTGATCGATATCCGACGTCATTTTGGAATTCACAATATGCACAATATAACACAATATGTTTTTTTTTTTCTGTACAGCATCATTGCTGTATAGGAGCTGATTAGTCACTATTTTGATATCCAAGGTGGCCTCCATCGGCGATAAATGAATATGTTCAATATGCAACAATATAGGCATTTTTGGAATGGGAGTGGTGAGAAAATGCGAAAAAATGACGCCATTTTAAATTACAAAATTAGTTCTAAAAAGTCGTTAAAATATTACATAATATGGCTATTTCAGCGCAATGACGATGCGTAAAAGCTGAAAGTTTATGTTTGATACCGTTTTGAAATCCAAGATCCATTTTTTTTTTTTGGCCCGGGGGGAAAGGGCGAGTTGGGATTGTGTACAAAACCCGCCTTTGGAAACTCATTTCAATTTGGAAATTTAAAAAAAGTACAGGGGGGGGTAAATAAGCTAGTTGTCCTGTTCAACATAGGTCATCCAGTAGGGATGTTGCTTGGTGGAACGACAAGCTGGCAGAATTGAGGAAAAAATCTAGACAAATGTTCAATCGAGCAAAAGCTACTTCAGACTGGGACCAATACAAAAAGGCTCTGACTGAATACAACAGAGAATTGAGGCATGCCAAACGAAAGGACTGGAGACGGGTCTGTGAAGAGATCAACAACGCTCCAACAGCTGCAAGGCTGCACAAAGTTCTTTCAAAAGATCATTCAAATGGTCTTGGCAACCTTAAAAAAGAGGATGGTAGTTTTACAGTCAATTGTACCGAAACTTTGGAAGTAATGATGAGAGCTCACTTCCCGGGGTCAACTTCTGTATTTGCTGAAGCACAGGACTTAGATGAAGTAGGACGCTTATGGATAGCAGATGCTTATCTTAAAGCTTGTGAAATCTTCACGCCATCTAGTGTTGAATGGGCACTGAGTTCTTTTCAACCATTAAAATCAGCTGGGAGAGATGAAATTTTCCCAGCTCTGCTCCAGCAGGGAAAAGATTTGCTTACTCCCTTGCTGACTGAATTATTCAGAGCTAGTGTTACTCTGAGTTATATACCAAAAGCTTGGAGAAAGGTTCGGGTTGTCTTTATTCCAAAAGCGGGAAAAAGAGATAAAACGACCCCTAAAGCCTTTAGACCTATTAGTCTTTCCTCTGTTCTATTAAAGACAATGGAAAAAATTGTGGGCGACTTTATTAAGTCAACAAGCTTAATAGAGTCTCCCTTGAGCAAAAACCAATCTGGAAAATCTACAATAACGGCTACAATCGCTAGTTAATAAAATCGAGAAATCGCTTCAAGCCAAAGAAGTAGCTTTGGTAGCATTTCTTGATATTGAAGGAGCATTTGACAATGCATCCTATAGCTCAATGCGGTCCGCAATGGAAACAAGGGGCCTGGATAACTGTATTATCGACTGGATTATGGCGATGCTAACAGACCGAGAAATTTCTGCTGATCTTGGAGGTGCGCAACTCACTATTATTTCGATTGTGGGCTGTCCTCAAGGAGGAGTCCTATCGCCCTTATTGTGGTCCTTAGTAGTAGATGAACTTCTTAAAAGACTAGAAGAGCTAGGGTACGAGGTGATTGGCTTTGCTGACGACTTAGCTATAATAGTTCGTGGGAAGTTTGATGACACGATATCTAGTTGGTTACAAACTGCTCTCAATATAACTGTCAAATGGTGTAGAATAGAGGGCTTAAATGTAAACCCTTCTAAAACTGTTATAGTACCTTTTACCAAAAGGAGAAAGTTAAATTTAAAACAGCCTACTCTCAATGGAGTTTGCGAGTTCAGTTTGCGGAAGAAGTTAAATACCTTGGTGTTACTTTGGATAAAAAACTGAATTGGAACTCCCATCTTGACAAGGTTATCACTAAGGGTACAAATGCCTTATGGGTATGTAGTAAAGCAGTGGGCAAAACATGGGGACTTCGACCAAAAACTGTCCATTGGATTTATTCTGCAATAGTTCGTCCGAAAATTACATATGCTTGGCTTATATGGTGGCCTAAACTTGATGAGGTAACCACCCAAGTGAAGCTAGGTAAACTGCAGAGACTTGCCTGTGTATCAATAACTGGGGCAATGAAAAGTACACCATCTGTTGCTTTGGATGCCCTTTTTAACATGTTACCTTTACACCAATTTATAAAGCAGCAGGCAGCGAAAAGTGCCCTGCAATTCAAACGATACAACAAGATTTTAGATGGTGATCTGGTTGGACATTTAAAGATCCTTAAGAATTTCAAGCTAAACTCAGATGTGCAAACAATAGAAGATTGGATGACAACGAAGACAAACTACGACGTTCCTTTCAAAGTGGTTAAATCAAGCCGCTGTGTATGGGAGTCTGGTGGGCCTAGTTTACGTCCAGGTTCCATTGTATTTTACACGGATGGGTGGAAAATGGGAGAAAATAGCCGGGGTTTATGGCCCTGGAATCAAGAAAACTATACCAATGGGACATAGTCCAACGGTATTTCAAGCAGAAATGCATGCCATTATCGAATGTGTGAATATTTGTTTAACGAGGAAATACAGATTTGCAAAGATCTGCATTTTTTCTGATAGTCAAGCAGCTCTCAATGCGCTTAAAGCTTTTACGTGTAAATCTAAGCTAGTGTGGGAGAGCATTCTTTCTTTAAGGCAATTGGCCAGTAGGAACGAAGTTCATCTATACTGGGTGCCCGGCCATTGTGGTATTGAAGGAAATGAAAAAGCAGACAGCTTAGCAAGAAAAGGTTCAGCATCAAATTTTATTGGTCCGGAACCATTTTGTGGAGTCCCAGAGTGTGCTCTGAGGACTGAAATAAAAAATTGGGAACTTTCCATGGTAGAATCAAACTGGAACGTTACGGATACATGCAGACAAGCCAAGAAATTTATAAGCCAAGTGCTGTAAAAGCCAAGATTTTACTTAATCTTAATAAAAAAAAAACCTTCGGGTAATTACTGGTCTATTGACCGGTCACTGCCCGAGTAGGTATCACCTAAAAAAATTGGTAGAATTCATTCTACAGAATGTCGTTTTTGCCAATTTGAAAATGAAACTGCAGAACATATACTCTGCAGCTGTGGAGCATTATTCAATCAAAGAATGTCAATATTTGGAAAGGGGTTACTAGAGCCCCCAGAAATTTGGCAAAACGATCCTGGTAGGGTATTAGACTTTATGAAACAAGTCGAGCCTAACTGGAATCAGGGGCTATGTCAACCAATGTCCATCACACCTTAATTGTGACAGGATATTTGACTTGCACCAAATCAAATATGGGTCATACAACAATAATCCTAATCAGTGGATGTAGATGTGTTTTGGCTCTACAGAAGGAAAAAAAAAAAAAAAAATAACTAAGCGCCCAAGTACAAATTGGGCAAGCTCAGGGGAAGTGGCCAGCTTTTAGACTTGGACCAAAACCTATAAATCGACACTTTCAATCGTATAAAAAATCAATACAGACTTGTGCTATGATCTTTATACCGACCTTGGTCGTATGCTGACAGGGAAAGGGGGACTCCTTTCCTCAAAGGGTACAACATATCCGAGCGTCTGTTCTCAATGTTAGGGGTGGCTCAAATAGCGTCCATATCAGGGGCGGCTGATCATCGTCCTTGAGGCAGCGTGGGACTCTAATCAGTGCTGTGCACGATGGTGCAGGTCCTACAAGCGGGATGGTAGCGGGATACATAGGGATGGTTATACTATCTACCAAAGCTGAAGCAACACACACGAGCTGGGTACGCTTTTATCGTGATGGGCGAAATGCAAAAACTCGCCGTTTCTTTCATGTCAGCATGAACAACGTTTAAAGCCCCCACATAGGAATGACGATGACGATAAGGGCGCCTTTTACGCGCTGCTGGAACGAGAAAACGAAAGCTGCCCAAGCCATGATGTCAAAATCGTTATCGGAGATCTAAACACTCTCGTCGACCAGGAGGAGGAATTCAGACCGGTTGTTCAGGTAAGTTCAGCGCACCTACTTCCAGATACACCTGGAAATCGCCACAACAGGCCGAGTCACAAATCGACCAGGTTTTAATTAATGGAATGCACTTCTCGGATGTTGTCGACGCCAGGACTTATCGCGGCACAAACATCAATTTGGACTACAACCTGGTTATGGTCAAAATGCACAAAAGGTTTTCCGTTGAAAACAACATTGAGGCATTCTTCATTGTACAGCTTCGAGTCCATCGTCTTATTCGTCACGAACACTTTGATCTTTGCTCGGCAGCTGCAAATTTGTCCATAAAAGCAAACTTAAACTTGGCAGGAACATCTCCTCGTGCCGTCGCCATGCAGAATTTTTGGCCAGGAAGCTGTCCGAAATCCATTTTGACGTAGGTTTCATCGTCGATGAGCTGGTATCCTTGGTACTTCGTCAAAACCTGCTGGTATAATTTCCGAGCTCCAGTTTCGGTGACGAAACTTTGCTTCAACGTTCTGTTTGGTTGGTTGCTGGCTCGATAAGAACGACATCCTGCTCGCAAACGAATTTTTCGAACGGTACTGCGAGCAGCAACACAATAAGTGATTCCGGATTCTAACTGGACAGAACTTTATCCTACAATAATTCAAGCTCTCGTAAATGAAATTCATGCATATCCTTCAAAAATATTTTATTTACTATCATATCTAATTTAGCAATGTAAATCCCTCCACATATTCCCCTAGAAACGATCGAAACTCCCGAATGTAGTAAATATTATACCCTCGGAATCCCACCAATATGCCGGGAATCAATCGATTAGCCAACCTTTTCAGCCCTTCTCGTTGCTCCACACTTCCTGCCAAATAATCCAATCCTACTAGCAGAGTATTGACCTGCGACAAACCTAAACGATTCGGCAGTCCTGGATCGTTTTCCAGCAGCGACACCAATCTTTCAAATTGGCCTTCGACTTGCGGTTTTCGCAACAGAGAGGAAAATTTTTCAAACGCAATCTTCAGTTGTCTGGCATCGTGAATGTTCTTATCGTACAAGCTAACTAGAACCTGCCGCAGGTGGTCAGTGTTACCAGCGCAGGTAAATGCGTTGATGAGTAGATCCTGCTCCCGTTCGCTTCTGGCTTGGAAATATTTGTCGATCAACCAATTGACTTCTTCGTTTCCGGAATTGTGCAGACCAAAACAATACACGACTGTCAACCAATCTGGTTGGATGGATGAGTTGGAAGTAATCAACTGGTGGAGTTTGTCCTTGGCATGTCGACGGCAGAGTTCGTTTCCTGCCCAACAGGCAAGCTTAGCCACCTCCGATTGCACGTAATGTTCCAGCTGAGCCGTATGTGCGGGACCATCGTCGGTTGAGAATTTTTGGTAAAATTCTTCGGAAATGTGCTTTGCGAACGTCTGGAATTAGATGAATTGGATTTGGATACATTTTGTTTGGGGAAAACTTATCGGACCATACCTTGAACAGAGTTTCGGAGCCAGCCATAGTGTAAAGAGAATCTAAAATGGAGATCATCTTGTACCAAGGCAGGCAATCGGTTTCATACCGCATGTAGGTTAGGAGTTCGAAAAATATTCTTGGGTTAAGCTTTCTAGATTTATAGAGATTGTAGGCATCATCGAGAAGCTGGACACGGTTCATTGGATTGATGCTGGAAATGTTGGTCCGGAGGGCTTGGATGATTAGTCGCCAGTTGCGTTCGTCGTAGTTGACTCGGTAAAACCCAAATTGCCGTATGTTGAAGATCATCCACTGGTCGTCGGATACGTTAGTTGGTATGCTTTCTTGCGGCAAGGTAAGCCATTGAATGGGTTGGAGGTGTTCATAATGTACCGAGCTATGCGCATAGTTGTAGGGAATTATCCGACTTGGGGGTTTCTGATCATAAATGGTTGTCTGTGTAATCTTTATCTGGCCCCGAGAGTAATTACGATGGACGTTTAGTACCACGGCTCCGGCTGCGGAAAACCAGGAATTAAACACCTGCTTTAAAGTAGTGTTTTCAGGCATGTTTAATTCGAGATTGGCAACTGATTCGATTTCGTCATACAGATCTTCAGGAATGGTAGATTCGAACTTATGTTTTTCCAAGTAGTTCCTCATTGCCATTTGCCATTTTTTGTCACCTATGACCAATCGGATCATGTTCAAAACGCTGCCGCTGATCACGTACATCGACTGAGGATAATAGTATCGAAGATCTGGTACACTCGAGTCATCCAGGAATAGCGGTCCAGCTCTGTCGCTGCTTCTTAGTGCAATTTGTAAAGATTCCACATTGTATAGATCCATGTATCGTTCGTTGGGGTACGCCAGATGTAGAACATAATACTGATATAGTGTTGCCATTCCTTCTTTCATCCAAACATGATTCCACCAGGCAACACTTACTAAATTGCCGAACCACTGATGAGCCAGCTCGTGGGCAACTATCTGGAAGCTAGATGATCGTCGTTCAAAACCATCTACAGCAGAATTGTACGCAATGTATTTTTCCTGGTAGCTTATCATTCCCCAGAATTCTGTGGCTTTTCCAAAATCCCTTTCGACCGGCAGGGATACGTGAGTGAGGTTTGGAATGAAGTTCGTATACGGTATTCCGGTATGTTCGTTCAATACCCGTACTACATCGTTCCCTAGCTGTAGAACGTAATCAACGTCCTCGAAGAATTCTGTTCGTGCAGATATGGCTGTTTCACCTTCACTACGAACTGTAAAATCCGAAACAAGAAATACCAGTAGATAAGTTGACATCTTTGGGGTTTGTTGAAAGCGCGAAACTACGTACTGATGATCGTCCGGTGAGTACGTAACGGGAGCTCCAAGCAGAGGCATATTGGACATCGCGTTGAGATCTCGGTGGTGGATGATAGACACATTGAACGTTGCTTTGAGTGCGGGTTCGTCGAAACAAGGAAATACCGTTCTTGCATTGTGCGGTTCAAATTGAGTGGAAAGGAAATGTTTTCTAATTCCACCTGTGTCTGTGTACGGTATGATGTACATCCCCTCTGAGGTTTTGGAGGTTATTGCGTGGAATTCAATCAAAAGTAAATAACTGCCAATGTCCAATTGTTGACCGCTCTCCACGACTAATTGCTCGTTCTTGGGATCAGCATTAACGGATACATTTTGATGAAGAAAACTCCTGCCGAGGTCAACTAAACTCACTGAAGCGATTGTCAGTTCCGAACCATGAAGCACAATTTTACTGGCTGGTTCCAGAACTTCGATCACAATATCCACCTTACCACGATAGCTTTCGTTTCCCGTATGGACATCCAAACCAAGCTCGATGCTGTAATGCTTCGGGATAATGTTGTTTGGCAGTCGTTTGTGATACTGGCCATTGGATGAAAACGCCAGAGATAGAACTATTACCATGAACGAGATCATCGCGATTAGAATGGTATAACATAACTGAGCCAATCTGCCTAGATTCGATTAGTACTTATTTCCCCTCTCCCGATAGGTAATGATTTGTTTCTACAAACGTTATTCCCCTGCACGAGGGAATAGAAGTAAGTAGCGCTCTTATCGAAGCCGGTTTTGTCGAACTTAACGGAATCTCTCAGGCGAAGCACGAATGCATCCAACTAATAAATATCATCGCATCAGGGCAAGGGGATCCACCACCGTGCACTGGGTTGCAGCAAGGTGTGAAACGCGTTTCTAAAGTGAGCGCTTCATGGGAAGTCTAAGGGAAGGGCTATTCAGTAAAAGTGTTGACCCGGATTTCTTATTAAATGTCAAAAGGGTATGGGGCTTGGTTAAGTGATTTAATGTATTACATTTTGGAACTAAAGCTCGGTCGAGAGTATAAATAATGTTTTGGTTGTGAGCGAAAATTGATTGGCAAAAAGACAGTCGTTTTTCAATGAGCATCAGAATCTATGAACATGAGAATAGATGCTTTTCAGTTCCAAGCTATAAAAAAAAACTCATCAAATCATTCAAACTGATTTCTAACACAGACATCAACATAAAGTAAATTTTAGCTTTTCATTTGGTTGGAAATAACAGGGTTCTCGTTAGGAAATTTATCTTATCCAATATCGATGAAAAAGGTCAAATAAAGCAATTGAATAGGGTTTTTGAAATAATTCCCATCATACTTAGAGCATTCCGCACTTTACCCCTTTTATAGTATCAGATTCGAATGAATACTGAAAAGATGCTATAACAGATGACTTCCAAATATGTTCAGCATTCCATTCATCTTTCTTCTTCTTCTTCGTTTAGCATTTCAAGCTTATTGCTTTCACAATTCGATTATTGCTTGCTATCAACTTAGTGTTCTAAATGCACTTCCACAGTTATTAATTGAGAGCTTTCGATGCCAGGTACCATTTTTGCATTAGTATGATTGTGTGACATACCCTATGCCCGAGGAGTCGAGAAATTTTCTTTAACGAAAAATCCTAGACCAGACTGGGAATCGAAACCAGTCACCTCCAGCATGGTATAGCTTTGTAGCTACACCTTTACCGAATGAGCTAAGGGAGGAACCATATGTACCATTCACTTTAAAAAATATTGAATATTACGAGTGATGAAATCTTTGTTGTACGTAAATAGAGACTTGAGACTTCAACATAAATATTACTCAATTGTATCTTCCATTTGATGTATAGACTATCCCAGAAAATAACGCTGCCATTTGAACATACATTTTTATTCGGGTAGTCTCTCGGCTCCATCTCATGGTCAAAACGTCAAACCGAACACAACTCACAGCTAAGTTTCACGCGCATTTGGGAAAGATGGGAAAGATTTCAGTTGAAAAAGGTCGTGCCATCGGGCACCAGTTGAGCACTATTCCAGGATTATCACTAAGAAAGTTGGCGAAACTGGAAAACGTTGGTGTGAGAGTGGTGCGTATTGCGATCCGGAAGTTCCGGGAGTTATATTCCCTTGCGGGTCTGCCATGAAGTGGACGAAAAAAAAGGAGCGTCATACCCCAAATTGGACAACACTATCGGACGACCTTTTTCGAAGGCAAAAGGGGCCTCACTTTGAAGTCCAACGTTCACCGAGCCAAATTCCATTTCTCGAAGCTGAAGACGTACAAGAAGTAGAAGCAGCCAAAAAAAAGTCCTACACAAGCAGCCAGCGTGAAACCACGGGCGCGGAAACTGTCATGATGGACGACGAAACGTATTCGAAGTTGGACTATAAAGCATTGCCGGGATCGCAATATTGCACGATTCGTGAAGACGATGATGTTGACAAGGCGGACACCCCAGTTTTCCCTGAAAAATTTGGCAAAAAGGTGATGGTCTGGCAGGCGATTTGCTCTTGCGGTAAATTTACGAAGCCGTAAATAGTAAATGGAGCAATGAATGCAGATATTTACGTCAATCAATGCTTGAAAAAATACCTGTTGCCGCTGATTCGTCAACATGACAATCCTGTAATATTCTGGCCCGACCTTGCTTCATGTCATTACGCACTAGTACAAATCGGAAAAAGGGGTTATGGTAGCTAAGCATACGAATCCCCCAAATTGCCCTGAAAATCGTCCCATCGAACGATTTTGGGCTCTGGTCAAGAGGTATCTTCGTAAACATGTTCAGCCTCTGTACAGTAATCTGTACAGAATCATATAAAGAACGTTAGAGGAATAGTTCGAGAACTTGCTTAAGGCTTGTTCGCGACAAAATCTGGACAAATTAAATTTGGAATAAAACAAATTTGCTGTTAGTTCAATCCAAGATGCTTTATTTATTCGCTTAATTGTGCAATATTAGTCATCTTAAAACTTATTACAGTTACTCAATTAGGCTGCATAAAGAAACTACGAACTTTTGAGTTTACTCCAGCCATTCTGGTCTGTGCAGACTTCTCTGCAACCGATTTAGCTGTTTTTGTCGATGATTTTCAAAAAATGTCTATAGTTGTAGCTTGTTGTTTATATTGAGAGAGTTCTCTCTTCACGAGAGCCCAATACCGCTCGATAGGTCGCAACTCCGGGCAGTTAGGTGGATTCGCCTCTTTCGGTACAACATGGACTCCATTCGCTTTATACCATTTCAAAACATCTTTGGCGTAGTGACAAGATGCCAATTCAGGCCAGAATAGCGAGGGAGCGTCATGGCTGCGTAGAAATGGCAACAATCGCTTCTTTAGGCATTCTTTACGGAATATTACCTTGTTTACCGTTCCGGTAGTGATGCAGCTTTGGCTTGCTCGACCACAGCTACATATTGCCTGCCAAACCAAATATTTTTTGGGAAACTTGGCCTTTTTCTTCGTCCTGAAATGCTCCTCTACGCCGTTTCGTTGCATGGCAGTATAATAAGACATTCCGGGAAGCTGCTTAAAGTCTTCCAGCACATAAGTTTCATCGCCAAATATTCGCTATACAACTTGCGATCCCGGGTTTAAACCGTCACATACTGTTTATCATTACGGTTCGGTACAGTTTTCACCTTGAACGACTTCATACCTTGCCGGTGCTTGGAAGTATGCACGAAAGTTGGGGACATTTTTATTTTTCTAGCCACAGTACGTACCGAAAGATTTGGTCTCTTCTGCAATATTTGCTTCACCTTCGCGTCCTTCTGGTGGTTCCTGAGATCCGTTTTTGTTCAGCTCCCTGCCCTCCTGACTGTCAAAGGCGTATCGAAAGCTTTAAGAACGTTATGGACAGTGCTTGCAGGAAAACCAAGCTTTTTTGCAAGTTTTCTTACTGACAGATCCAGATTTTCATTGCGACTGCACACAATTGCTCTTCGCACTTGCTCTTCTTTCGACGCCATCTTCGATCGAAAAGTTTGCAGTATTACCAAAAAACTATTTTACACAATAAACAGACATACGTTCATCAGTCTGCGAAATATTTCACGCATTGGTGAAATATTTCCAGAGATGTACATATTTAGGGGTGTTCAGATTTTGTCACGAACAAGCCTTATACATGAAAAAAGTCATCAAAAATCTTTCATGACTTGTTGGTAAACAATGTTGAGTAACCATATGGACCGCTCCAATGTGACTGAAAAGAGACCAGCATAACGAAAAACAAAACAAAACAAAATCGACAAAATAAAACAGGATATTCGATATTGTCTTCAAAATTTGGTAGAAATAAATTATTTGTTGCTTTGCAAACCAGCTCTCCTCGATGTCCTCGTTCTCGGCCAAGTTCTGCTGGACCCGCAGCTGCTGCAGCCATATCAAGCCGGCCGTCGCCGAGGTGTCGGAAACCTTCCGGTAGTAACACGATATCTGCGTCTAATACACTCTTCTTGCACCGATTAATTTACAAACTAATCCTGCACACCGAATCAAAATTCACTCTGGCACGGTTTTGGTTGCAGCAAACAGAATCAATGAGAAAAATAAACTCGCTTATGACCTCTAACTTTACACGGTTGCTACGATAAATCCACACACAACTCTGGCTTCTGCGAAGAACTTCAGGGAAGTTTTTCAGAGAACTTCAGGGAAATTTTTCAGAGAACTTCAGGAAAGTTTTTCAGTGAACTTTCATGAAAGTTCTGCAAAGAACTTAAGGGAAGTCCTTCAGATAACTTCATAGAAATTGTTCAGAAAACATCAGGGAAATTCTGCAGAGAACTTCAGGGATGTTCTGCAGAGAACTTAAGAGAAGTTCTTCTGAAAACTTCATGGAAGTTTTCATAATCTTCAGGGAAGTTCTGCAAAGAACTTTAGTAGGTAGTTCATGGAAGTTCATGGAAGTTCTTCAGAGAACTTCAGGGAACCTCCATGAAGTTCTCTGAAGAATTTCCCTGAAGTTCTCTGAAGAACTTCCATGGAGTTCTTTGAAGAACTTCTCTTAAGTTCTCTGCAGAACTTCCATAAAGTTCTCTGCAGAACTTCCATTAAGTTCTCTGAAGAACTTCCAATAAGTTTTCTGTAGAACTTCCACGAAGTTCTCTGAAGAACTTCCATGAAGTTCTCTGAAGAACTTTCCTGAAGTTCTCTGAAGAATATCCCTGAAGTTCTCTGTAGAATTTCCCTGATGTTCTCTGCAGAATTTCCCTTAAGTTCTCTGAAGAACTTCCATGAAGTTCTCTGAAGAACATTCCTGAAGTTCTTTGCAGAAATTTGACGAAGTGCTCTGAAGAACTTCCGTGAAGTTCTCTACAGAACTGCCCTGAAGTTCTTTGCAGAACTTTCATGAAGTTCTCTGAAGAACTTACTTGGAGTTCTTTGAAGAATTTTCATGAAGTTCTCTGCAGAACTTCCCTAACGTTCTCCGCAGAACTTCCATGAAGTTCTTTGAAGAACTTCCATGAAGTTCTCTGAAGAACTTGTTTGAAGTTCTCTGCAGAACATTCCTGCAGTTCTCTGCAGAACTTTCCTGCAGTTCTCTGCAGAACTTTCCTGAAGTTCTCTGCAGAACTTTCCTGAAGTTCTCTGCAGAACTTCCATGAAGTTCTCTGTAGAACTTCCATGAAGTTCACTGAAAAACTTTCATTATGTTCTCTGAAGAACTTTCATGTAGTGCTCTGAAGAACTTCCATGAAGTTCTCTGAAGGACTTACCCGAAATTTTGTGAAGAACTTCTCTGAAGGACTATCCCGAAGTTTTAAGAAGAAAATACAAAAAAAAAACCTTATTGGGGTAATCAGCCTCTTACGTGCACTAGCGATAAACATTTATTACATAGTTCACAGGTAGACCAGCGCCACGCAGTGAAACAATTCTGGACTATGAAGTCGACCGTCTGGAAGACCATGATTACTGGAGTAAATTTCCTGAAAACAATGAATTCATACATGATGTAGATATCAAAATACAGATATTACAAAAGGTCACATGAACACTAGCGCCACATGTGTACAGCATTCAAAAAGCTCTGACCCCCCGGATATATTTTTTTAAGGTGCCATCTTGCTATATGTCAATAATCTCGAGATCCAGATTATACAGTAAGTTTACATTCATACTAGCGCCACGAAGTGAGATAATTCTGAACTGTTGAGTCGAGCGTCTGGTAGCTCATAATTTTACAACTAACTTTCCTGAAAACAGTAAATTTATACACGATCTAGATCTCAAAATATAGGTAATACACAAAGTTCACATGTACACTAGTGCCATGTAGCGGACGAGTTTTGAATTAATGTTAACACCATCCGAAAGTCCACAATCAATCAAAAATCTTCGTAAAAGACGCCAACTTGCTATATGTCACAGGTTTCGAGATTTAGCTTATAAAGTAAGTTTACATGCATACTAGCGCCGCGTAGTGAGAAAATTCTGAATTTTTACCATCCTGAAAGCTTTGATCTACTGAATAACTTTGCTGAAGGAAGTAACTTCCTATATACGAGGGATCACGAGATAGTTTCTATTGAAACAACAAAGGGCAATGCCCATATATCATTTGAGACCACCATCAAGGGAATCCGCGCATGTCGAGGGGTTTACTCTACTTTGCTGTTTTTTTTTTTGTTAAAATATGCTGCCTTTCAACGGTTATAACTTTTGCTGGTGAAGTCTGATCGACACACTTTCTTCTGCAGTTGTTTGTTCAAGTCTGAGAAGTAACATAAAAAAGCATCTTGAGCATTTACATTTAAGCTGAGGCAGTTATTTAAGTGGTTCTCAAAATATATTAAAATTTTTGATGCCAATTTGTGAAGAAAAATGCAAATCGCATGAGGTCAAAATACGATATTCGGTGGTTTAGGGACCCAATCTCACGGAAACTGGCATGGAGCTCTGGGTCTAAAAATCCCTGTCGACCAGTGTTAACGTTTGCATTAAAAAAAAATGGACTTTTTTCGGATGGTGATAAAAAAAAACCTAAGACAGATAATTGCTTTTGATAAATTTCCCATGGAAGGTAATTATTTAAGCTTACTTGCAAAAAAATTCTACGCTTTTGCGAGCGGCCTTCCGGCCGTTGTCCGGAACATTCGCTATGGCGGACGAAAACATGCGTGTAGGCATGTTTTTGAGTTCTTTCTTCGTTTTATTTATCAATTCCTCCTCAATTTTCGCGACAAATTGTTGGAGTAGATCTTATGCTCCAGGTTAGCCCAGAAATTCTCGATGGGACGCACCTGGAGGACGTTGGGCGGGTTTACTGATTTGGGTACCACATCGAAATTCAGCCGCTCCATCTCCTCCAACGATCGCTTCGAGTAGGGGGCCGACGCCAGATCCGGCCAGAACACCACGTCTTCGCCCTTATGGTATTTTTTGATGAACGACGCCACTTCCGGCAGGCATTTCGTACTATAAATTTCCCCGTTCACGGCCAATCCGGATCGAAAGAGCAACTTTGACATCCCCTTCTCGCTGATTGTTAGCCACAGCAGCACCTTCTTGGGGAGCTTGGTGTGTGAAATGAACTTCACCTTGGAGCTCACTTCCTTCGTGGGGGAAGTAAAATACGAAGTGCCTTGCCAGTCGTTGCCATCCAGGGTGAGATAGGTCTCGTCGTCCATCACCAACGCCACGTCGCGATTCGCCGGGAAAATCGAGTTGACCATCTTATTCAGCCGCTGCCGCTGCGTCATTGCCTGCAGCTCCGAAACCAGTGGACGCGACTTCCGCTTCCTGACATGTATGTTCATGTTCGCCAGGTACTTTTTCACTGTTTGGCCGGCTGAACCGACCTCCCTTTGGAGCTTCTTGTCGCTCAGGGTCGTCGGCCGTCCGGAACCGGGCTTTCTTTCGATGCTCTGATTGTTGTCTAATAGTGCCAAGATGTTGTAGATGCCGGAACGGGCGTATTCGGCGTCCACAAAGTGCCGCACGATGTCCGTTTTCGACGCGGCGGGGTGCCGTTCTTTGAACGCGCACACTTCTGAACGGAGTTGCTTCACTGTTTTTGCCATCACGGTTAGAGTTCGACTGATAGAGCTGTCAAATTTTGTCTGCTGACTCATGGGTTACTATGATTGATGCTGCATGGGTAGTTTCGTCAGTGCGGGTGAAGGTAAACCCATGAAAAATCGGCATTTTTTGTCCATTTTTTTAAAATGCAAACGTTATATTCTAATTCTTTCTCTCTCTCTCTCTCTCTCTCTCTCTCTCTCTCTCTTTTTTCTTGCCTCTATTTACATTCTCCACTATTGACGCTTAATATTCGATACAATTGGAATCTTATTTATTTTAGGAAAAGCACATCAACATTACGCCCCAACATCCATTTCTTCTACCTCTGTTTTTACAGCCGCACATAAGGCAACGGTGCTATCAAGAATGGATGGCACTTTTGTTTAGGCACGGTTGAGACATCTACTATTTGTAAGTGGGTACGTTAAACTAAGCTCAGCTTTCAAGATGCTCGTGGGGTTGCTCGCGATAAACCCAGCGGAAAAACCTCTCGGAGAATTTTAGATTTTTTGTACCAATATAATCTTCATTTCTAGGGGCTTCAAATGGTGAGTTGACAACTTCGAAGGAGGGTGCGTCCGTCCTCTGCTCCTCACAAGTTCCTACCTCACGCCTCCACGAGGCATATGATCACAAAAGACTGCCCGCTGAAACATGGAGACGCTGGTTGGCGTAGCCTGGGCAATGTTGACAATTTGACAATAGCGAAGTGAACTGAAGATCGTGCACCTATAAATCAAGTTGTATATCCATACATGTAATTCATATCATATTATTTTCCATTCTCATTTAATTAATAATTTCAGCACGCCTTGGAATCATCTTTGCATTCCAAAACCATTTAAAATCCTGGAGCAACATGACGAACATCAGAGGCTCGATTTCTTTTTCAGGATTTCAGCGTACAATTTAATTTAATTTGCACTTCAGAACTTCAACTACTATATTCATAAAAGACTGGCATGTGCTTATAAGTAGTGTAGGATTATATTTAAATATTGTGTTTAGTGGTATTATGGTAAGATAAGCCATTTATTTCGGAAATCATCAAACCGGGCTCTTCGATCACTCCAATTGCTCACTTTGAAATGTAACTAGAACGGTGTAAAGAAGAATTTTAACAACATGTCTTACAAAATAATATCATTTATTGATATTTTATCTTAGATTTTTGGAATGATCTATTCTTTTTTCAGCTTTTCCAGAACTAGTAGGATATTAATACATGTCTAATTTTTATTTATTTATTTGTTTAAGTAACAATCCAGTGCATGTCAGATATATTTTGAACATACGCATATTATGTTCTCGTATTGACTTACTGTAGCCGCCTTTTACATGGTCAAGTAATTTAATTTGTGTAATGTGTAATTTGTGATTCTATGTACATCATTCATGTTTAAAACTAAGCATTTTTGTTTTAATGATGTCTTCATTTTTTGTGCACAAACTATACTAAATATTAAATAACATATAACGGGCAAAGGGAGGGACCATCAGGGCACCCAAGTAAAACGATTTGGATAGGGAGCATGGGACTGCCTCCTCCCTATTGTTAACATTTCGTGGAACGAGAGCGGGCTCTTCGACCCCATCTATTGGGTTTATTCTGTCAATCGAGGGCTCGATTCTAGTGCTGTGAGTGTGAATTTGCTTTTGGGAGGAGATTCCCTTCCCTATATTCGTGGGTTTCGCGTAAGTGTCTCTGCTTACGGACCCGCCCAAACGTTTTTGGCCCTTCATACAGGAGCTTGATGATCACAAACAACAATAGGATCCTGATCAAATCATTTTTCAGATTATTCCACTGCTATGGAAAGTTACCTTGCTACAATAGATGGTAGTATTAAATAATCATAATCTTCATCATCAATACAAACTTAATTTCTAGTATCGATAACTCGAAATCCGGCGAAATCGAACTAAACAAATAAATAAAAATAAATTGAAAGCGATCCGAGGATCGATGTTGGCGAGCGCCGATAACGGCACCAAAAGAGAGATACAAAAACACAATTATGGCTGGAAACCGTACTTTGTATTCATGCGCTACGATTGAACAATGTTCGCCGAACTATTATGTTGACCATCTACAAAAGATTGCATAAGCCAGTGGTCCTCTACGACTACGATACATGGACTATTTTCTTGGGAGACCAACCCCTTGGTGTAAGGCAGATATAAGACGAACCGCTGAGAAAGCGAATGTATCGCGAATTGCATCATTTGCTGGGAGAACCTTCCATCGTCCACAGCGCAGAAATCAGTCGACTAAGGTGGGCTGGGCGTGTCCGAAGAATGTCGGACGACTGCCGTTGAAACGATTCTTGAGAACGAAATGACTGGTAAAAGAAAAAGCGGCGAACAACGGGGAAGGTGAATCGACCAAGTGGAAAGCAACTTGCGGAACCTCAGCGGGCTGCGAGGCTAGCAAAGTGCAGTGGGAAAGACGCCTGTGTACAGGTAAGGGTGAATGTATTGTAAGGTAAAAATTTATTGTGTAGCAAAATGCACTCACCTGATTGTGTTTATGAAGGACTAAGGACCCTTGACCTTTCACGTTACAACGTTTCATCTATCAATTAATCGCTGCACATTTACAAAATATTAATTATACACAATCTTAGCTCTACAGCCGTCACATAATGATGCAAGAAATGTCTATCAGGGACGGACTTCATTCCCTTAGAAATAATTTGATCTTCTATAACATCCGCTTCTTTGACGAGTTATTCAAGTATGACGCTTTAGTGCTCTTTGTGGATCGCAGTTGAAACGATTTTCTTGTTGCCTCAAATGTTATTTTTGACGGGTTTCCGTCGTTGTCGCAAGTCGTCTAACCCTTCATAGCTCTAAAGGCGATTACTATGTTTCAATTAAAACTGCAAAACCAAGTTTTCACAGGCTTTCTTTCCCTTCTATCCATCCAGTTAACGTTTGCTTAACTTCTTGACATTTCGTTTATTCTCAGAACACTTTCTGCAGCTTTATCGCCCTACTTGTGCTTGATCACGTGTGCCAGATCGTACTTGCCGCGGACGCATTTGATCTTGACACCAGGCAAATCCTGCATACGTCCCACCCGGACTAGTACGATGTTGTGTTCTTGCAGATTGTGGCCAATTCCGGGGACATACGCCACCAGTTCCTTACCAGTACTGAGGCGCACCAGCACACACTTTCGATTGGCCGAGTTCGGCTTCTTCGGTTTCTTGATCAGTGTCTTGAGGACGACTCCCTTGGCAAAGGGTTTTCCGTCCAGCGGTTGCCTCGGGGGACGCTCCTTGATGTGAGGTCCGGTGCGATGCATCTGATTTAGTGTGGCCATTGTTCCACGCTGCAGGAACGACGAGAATGCTGCAATGAGACAGAGAGAGAGAAAAAAAGAAACAGATCGAGTTAGAAGAGTTGTAAATAACAATGTTGTTCGCTGTATTCTGGTTGTATTTTTTACCGGCAAAATCCCAGAAACTCTGTAGACGTAAACTTTTTTAGAGTGGAGATTCTGTTTATCACTTATTGGCCGCCATCATGGATGATTGACATTGCCACTTGGATGCTGAAGTGTAGCAAGAATCCTATTACAATTTGGCATGGGAAATCGCTGTAGTTTCTTTGATTTGTGCCTTCGAAAATTCGAAGTGGCGATGCAAATCAGCCATTTTTGTATTCAAGCGACCTAGACCTTATGGCCAAAGCACAATGATAACGGAAGCGGAATGGCAACGGCAGTGGAAAAGCCCGATTTGAATCGGAAGCCTGCTTGTCAGAAAGAAAACAGGCTAGATTAAAGCCGATTCTAATTGGACAATTCGAAGTCATTTGCAACAACTGTCAAACTTGCAGTTGCCGTTCCATAGTCCACATTGTGTTTGGGCCATTATGCCGTCGTAACGTTAGAATACAGTCATTTACGTAAAAACTACTATGACAATTTTAATATGACAAATTCTAAATTTCGTACGCCTACTTCTACTGACCTTCTTGGATTCAATGTTTTGACTATCAAGTTAGCGCTCAGGAGCAAAATTCTGCATAAAATCCATTTTTGAAAACCGCCAATAAACATCTCGAAAAAAATCCAATTGATGGATCCCCGGATAGACCATCCAGACGAGATAAAATCAATTCAAACAAACAAACAAATGCACCTTGCCAGTCAATCAACTGTCCATGCTCCTTGTTGGAATGATAACTTATCATCCAATGTGAGATACTGGACCAACAATAGAACATCAGCCGGTGGCTATTTTAAATAACCAGAAATCATAGCTACAAATTTAGTACCATTCGAATGGTAAACAACGGAGGATGGTTTTCTGGAAAACTTCGTTGCTGTTGGTTTTGGCAGGAGTCATCGCCGTTTCGTCTGCCGAGCGGCGATTCCCAATAGGAAGAGATGCAGTATCCGTACAGTCCGTTCTGGATGCTGCATCACGTGTAGAAGAAAACAATGATTTTCGTCTCCCGAAGGAAACTGTACCAACTCATTACGCAATTCGGCTGAGAACAGCGGTTCACGAAGGAGCTACCGACTTCCAGGGCAGCGTCGATATTCACTTCAACGTCATTGAATCCACAGACAAGATCACCGTCAATAACCGCGGCTTAAACGTCGCATCGGCAACTCTCTTTCGCGTTGAAGATGAAGCATTGTTCGAAATTGATCAACCAACTGATAACTCAGATGAAACAACGGAACAACTGACCTTTCAATGCTCGGAAGCTCTCGCGGTGGGAAGCTATGTGTTGACTGTTGACTACACAGGAAAGCTTCAAACATCTACGGGAGCTGGATTCTTCCGAAGGTTCTATATCGATAAGAACAATAATCGCCGCTATCTTGCAACGACTCAGTTCGAACCGACAAGAGCCCGCATGGCTTTCCCGTGTTACGATGAACCAACTCTGAAGGCAACCTTCTCCATATCAATAACTCATCATTCTAGCTATAGCGCAGTTTCCAACATGCCTCAAGACGGCCCCGTAATCGTGGACAAGCAGGATCCTAGCTTTGTGACCACCAATTTCCTCAAAACCAACAAGATGTCTACCTATTTGCTAGCATTTGTAGTGTCAGACTTCGAAACTAGAATCCTGGGACGTCAACTGATTCATGCAAGACCGAATGCAATTCAGGACACCGAATTTGGTCTCGTTGCTGGGGACAAGATTCTAGACGCGTTAAGTGAATACACGGGAGTTTCTTACTACGATTACAAACCGAAGATGGCCCAGATTGCCATTCCGGACTGGGGTAGCGGTGCCATGGAAAACTGGGGTTTAGTGACCTATGGGTAAGTACGACGGTGGTGGGAATCTTAATTTGTTTAAAATCAATTAACATTCATTACAGTGAGCCAGCACTTTTGTTTAACCCGAATATTAATACCTACCGTACTAAGTCGGACGTCGCAACGACAGTTGCTCATGAATATGCTCACCAATGGTTCGGAAATCTTGTAACCACCGATTGGTGGAAATACATCTGGCTTAACGAAGGCTTTGCTACCCTCTACGGATACTACGGAGCTAATCTGGCCTATCCTGACGACGAATACATGGATCTATACCAGATTCAAACCATACAATCAGCTCTATCCCAAGACGCCACTGATACCACGCGCCCAATGAATTGGAACGCAAATACCCCTACGGAGATTTCCGCTCTTTTCGACAATATCGCTTATTCCAAATGTAAGTATCCACTCCAATCAATCATCAAGACATCTGAACTCTAAAGTCATACCTACCAACAGCTGGCAGCATTCTTAACATGTTCCGAATTGTCTTCGGGGACGAAGACTGGCGAAAGGGCTTAAATATATATCTGTTGAACCGACAACTGGCTGCCGCAACCGACGAAGACCTGTACGAAGCTCTTCAAAGGGCTGTATCTGCTAAACGAACCATCCCGGATACGATGACAGTAAAGCAGATCATGGAATCTTGGACTAACGCAGCCGGCTATCCCGTTGTCAACGTTCGCCGAAACTACCAAACCAAGGAGGTAATCGTTTCGCAGCAGCGATTCTATTCAAACAAAAAAGTGCCGAGCGATCACGTTTGGTATATTCCCTACAACGTAGCCGATCAAAAAGAGCAACAGTTCGACGTGAACCACTTCGATTGGCTAACCAAGAAGGCAGATCGAATCTACGTTGATACCGAGCCCGAACAGTGGATGATCCTCAATCGGCAACAGTTTGGATATTACCGTGTCAACTATGATAACCGTAACTGGGACATGCTTTCATGGGCCATGATCCATTACCCGGAAAGCATTCATCACTTCAACCGAGCTCAGCTGATTGACGATGCTTTCAATCTGGCTCGAGCCGATCTACTGGACTTCAACGTTGTCCTTCGTCTTCTAACTGCCCTGACCAATGACTCCGATTACCTCCCGTGGGCAGCAGCAGACAAAGTACTCCGTTATCTCCATGGCAAGCTCCGCGGCACCGAACAGCACAATCACTTCGATTACTTTGTTCATACTTTGATCGGTAACGTCTATCCTACGTTGTCGATTGAGTCCGTTGATTCCAGCGAAACGTTGAAAGCGAAATATTTCAAACAACTGATCTCCACATGGGCATGTCGAGTCGGTTACATAGACTGCCTGGAACGAACTTACGAAGCATTACAAGCAGCGGTTAGCGACCATATTGAAGTACATCCGGACGTATCCACCGTAGTCTACTGCTTCGGTGTACAACATGCTTCGGACAATGAATTCCTGTGGTTGTATAATCGCATGTCCACCTCGCAGAACGAAGCCGATCGCTCGCTGCTGATCAACGCATTGGGTTGCTCGCACAACAAGGATCATCTTAACTCCTACCTGTCAACCATGATCGGTACGGTGTCGGAAATAACCTACTTCGAAGGTGAAAGAACCAGAGTCCTGCAGGCGGTCTACTCGAATGATCGTGCTGGCGTAGATGCTTTGATCGACTATTTGAGCAATGCCGTTTTGGTGGACGACTTTGTCGGACGACTCGGTCAATCAACGCTGAACAGTGCGATCACTAACATTGCATCGCGCACAAATACGGAGCGGGAGTTCGATCGACTGAAGGATCTGCTGCAGGTCCTAGGCACAATGGTTCCGGAGAATGTGCTGAGCGCTGCCATGGCAACCGTCAAAGCTAACTTTGATTGGCACGATAGCCTGGAGGGACTGGTTGTCGCTCAGTTTCTTGCGCAGTATGCCTGAAGGAGGCTATTAAACCTGGGGGAGTTTGTGAATAAAGTGAATTAGTCAGTATAAACTTAAAATAAATCTCGCTCAGTTTTTTGCTTTTCTTATTTGTTATGAAGTATTTTCCTGTAAAAGAGTAGAATGGTGTAATAGTAGAGAATTTCCGTTTAAATCAGTGTTTCAAACACAGCTAACTTCGTTTTATGGCAAAGTTTATTATAGCCTAGGAATGTTTGAACTTCCTTAGCTCAGTCGGCAAAAGCGCAGCTACAAAGCAACACCATGCTGGAGGTGGCTGGGTTCGATTCCCGGTCTGGTCTAGGAATGTTTCGTTAAGGAAAATTTCTCGACTCCCTTAACTAGGGCATAGGGTAGGATTGTACTTACCACACAATCAAAAATGCAATGCAAAAATGGTACCTGGCATCGAAAGCTCTCAATTAATAACTGTGGAAGTGCATTTAGAACACTAAGTTGAGAGCAAGCAACAAGCTAATTGTGAAAGCAATAAGCTTAAAATGCTGAAGAAGAAGATGTTTGAACTTCATTGAAGTATTAGTCTCTTTTGGGTAACTATTGGGTCACCAGTGAATCCACCAGTGATTTCTTCAACTTCTTGTTAACAGCTGCAATTAGTTAACTTGACTTGGTAAAGAAAGCGCCGTTTTTTCCGCGCTAATTTCTTTTTGAATTCTTGTATTTGTCGGATGAATTTTCGTATCTCCGCGTATTCGGACCATGAAATAGAAAAATACGTACGAGGCAGACTGGTTACAGCAAAAGTTTTAACGCGTTCATCAAGACAGGAAAATCAAATCTTCGTCAACAGAGGCGTATTTTTTGTAGACAAATGCATCGGTACGATGCCACAAATGAGCCATCATCAGAAGACAACGCAGAACTCAGTTAGCTGGTCTGCATCCTCGGCGCGAAGGAGCACGCTATCCCAGTCAAGTATCGTGGTAAAATTAAGAGCTGTAATACTTTTCTCGGCAGTGACTCCTGCGCCAAACAGAGTTATTCCATCGATAGGTAGGACGATCCAACGTGACGTCATGCACGTTCATTGACCGTTTTCGTATTATAAAATCAAAGCAACCATTCCTGAACAAAGCGAACTAAATATTTTTGTTGGAAGCTGAAGCAACTATTGAGTGATGAGAATTCTAGACAAAATAGTCAAAAGGTCGAAAGTAACATTTGTAAACAATGACATCTACCGTATTTTTCTGAGATCTGCTAGCTCCCACAAACAAAATAGCACCAGAAACAGATACAGGGAGTTATTACCTTCCCGTCGGTAGTGGTTATAGATGTTAGCAGCCTGGCATTTCCAAGAAATTTGCGTTTTAAGTCATTGTTTACAATTGTTACTTTCGACCTTTTGACGATTTTGTCTAGAATTAATGGTTTTTTTTAGCTATCCTCCTTTCAGTTTCGTTCTATTTTCTTGGTAAATGGACATTTTCGAGGGGCGGTTGGCGGGAAAAAAAAATAAGGGGGGGGAGAATTGGTCGGCATTTTTGGTTTGTTCGTTGGTCGGTGGTAAAAATTTATTTTTTTTTTTTCTTTTTTTTTTTTTTTTCTTTTTTTTTTTCCTTTGATACATTTATTTTCACTATTAAAAAATATCTGCAATGTTTGGTTTTTTTGTGAAAATTTTTTTTTGAACAATATCTTGCAAAACAGTGTGCATAAGTCACCGGACAACCATAGAAATTGTAACAAAAACAAACGAAAATAATTATCAAACTAGTTTTAGTGTATGATTTAATGCAGAGACGATTTTTCATTTCACAAAAAACGCAAAACGCTTACTAGCAAATTTACCAGAAGTTGAAAGTTCACAATGGCCTGCAGGAAGGAAACATCGGTAGCTCAACGAAGTAATGTTATGTTACTTCATAAACGCGGGGAAACGGTTCGGAAGATTGCTGAATCTCTTGGTATTCCTAAGTCTACGGTATCGGACATCATCTCCCGACTAAAAATTACCGGCAGCATTGACAATCGTCGCAGATGTGGTCGTCCCCCGGTTCTGTCACAGCAAAACAAACGGTATTTGGCACAAGCTGTCAAAAAAGATCCGTTCATTAGTGGCGGTAAGTTGGCAGCCGATCTGGAACCCATCGTCGGCAAAACTGTAAGTCGGTTCACCATCAGTAGAGCCTTGAACGAAATAGGAATCAAGAGTCGCACGCCTAGGGAAAAGCCATTCATCAGTGAGGAGAACAGAGTGAAGCGTTTGGTCTACGCCAAGAAGCATGTTAACAAGCCGATGTCGTTCTGGAAAAAAGTATTATGGACAGATGAAAGTAAGTTCAACGTCAGAGCTTCAGATGGCCGTGTTAGAGTTTGGAGAATTGATGGGACCGCTCTAGAAAGAACTGTGGAAATATGCGTGGAACTGTGAAACATGGCGGTGGATCAGTTATGGTATGGGGTGGTATGTTCTATGCTGGAGTGGCCACCATGGAATTCATCGAAGGGATAATGTTCAAGGAAGACTACAGGGATATCCTGGAACGTAACATCTCAAAATCTACCAGGAAATATCGACTGGGCAGCAACTTTGTATTTATGCACGACAATGACCCCAAGCACAAGTCGAAGCTTGTGACGAGAGTATTTGGCCGGGAAAAACATAACCGTGCTGGATCACCATCCCCAAAGCCCAGATTTAAACCCAATCGAGCATCTATGGGATGAAATTGGACGAGAACTGCAAAAGAAACATATTTCCAACAGAAAGCAATTAATGCGGGAGATTGAAGCTGTATGGAATACTCTTCGTCCAGAAGCAACGCAAAACTTGGTCGAATCTATGCCAAGACGCTTGGCAGAAGTGATCAAGCACAAAGGAGGGCATACACATTATCGAAACATTCAAATTGTTTAATTATTAAATCGAAAAATGTAATTTCTACATCTTGTCCGATCATTTTCAAATCTTGAATTTTAACAAATGCATCTTTTTTATTAGGTGCGCAACTAAGTTCCCGCTGTTTAGCAATAGATGGCGCCAGTAGTAAGTGCTGGTCAAAAGTTGTACATCTCAAGCGTCATAAACCAAGCTCAGACATATGGTAAACAAACCGCTTTGCCAAATCAGTGATTTTGGTTTAGTGTTATATATATTGGTTGTTTGAAGATGTCTGATTTCGTGCCAAATAATCGTCATTTGCGGGAAGTGTTGATTTTCTTCTTTCATTCGAAGAAAACTGCGGCTGAAGCACATCGAGTGCTCCAGAAAGTTTACGGTGATGCTGCTCTGAGTGAAACAACGTGTCATGATTGGTTTCGTCGCTTCAAAAACGGTGATTTCAGTATTGATGATCGTCCGCGTGAAGGAAGGCCAAAAAACTTCGAAGACTCTGAATTGGAGGCATTGCTCGATGAGGATCCGTGTCAAACGCAAAAAGAGTTTGGTTCAGGATTAGGAGTTTCCCGCCAAGCCGTTTCTAAGCGATTGCAAGCGTTGGGAATGATTCAAAAGCAAGGAACTTGGGTTCCTTACGATTTGAAGCCAAGAGATGTTGAGCGTCGTTTTTTCGTCTGTTAACAACTGCTCCAGTGGCAAAAAAGGAACAGTTTTCTACATCGCATTGTGACGGGTGACGAAAAATGGAATCATTACAGTAACCCAAAACGGAAACATTCATGGGGACTGCGGGCATGCTTCAACATCGTCGCCTAGGCCGAATATTCACGCTGCGAATGTTATGCTGTGTATTTGGTGGGACCAAGTTGGTGTTATTTATTATGAGCTGTTGAAACCAAACGAAACCATTACCGGGGAACGGTATCGAACTCAATTGATGCGATTGAGCCGAGCACTGCACGAAAAACGGCCACAATACGAGCACAGACACGAAAAAGTGATTCTTCAGCATGACAACGCTCGACCTCACGTTGCGAAACCCGTGAAAACCTACTTGGAAACGCTCAAATGGGAAGTCCTACCCCACCCGCCATATTCTCCTGATATTGCACCGTCCGATTATTACTTGTTCCGTTCGATGGCACATGGTCTCACTGGTCAGCAATTCCACTCATATGATGACATCTCAAAATGGCTTGATTCTTGGATAGCATCAAAAGACGAACAGTTCTATCGAAATGGTATTCACGTTCTACCAGAAAGATGGGAAAAAGTCGTAGCTAGTGATGGGCAATACTTTGAATAATTCGTTTGTAACCTTTGTTTTCAAAATAAAGTTCCTTTTTCACCAAAAAACAGCGAGAACTTAGTTGCGCACCTATATTTATATAATTTTGTTTATGAAATATTATAATGTTTTTAAAATCAAAATGCCAAAAATCTAATCTCAAAAAAGAAAAAATAAACTAATAAACTATTGAACATATTTTATTTCTGAATTTTATCACCTACTTTACCAAAATGATATTCTTGTCCGATCAATTTTGCACCACAGTGTAGCTCCAGATTTTGTGAGCTGATCATAAATAAGAATACATTTGTATTTTAGTCATATCAATGCCCAAGTTGTAGTGGTAGAAAACATAATTTTAAACTGCTCGAATGATATGATTAACTTCTCTGCACATGGATATGACTTCTCTGAATATGAATATTTGGGTCTATTCTGCGAGTCGAATGAGTTGAAACGAGTCGCTCTTACTTGACGAATCGAGTGATTCAACTGTGCGTGCAAATTAAATGTAGAGTCGACTCACTCGAATTGTCGGCCTCGCTAAGTGAGAGCAACTCGTTTCAGCTCATTCAATTTGCAGAATAGACCCAGTTATTTATTCATTTCTGGACTTGCGTTTCTAGCCAACGAAATTATCATTGAGACTCTCTTTGTTTACTTTATTTTTCGATAGTAACTAGATGATTTTGAATAAGAAGGGAAGGCAACAAAGCTTCATTCCGACGCAGGCAAAATTTATTGGGTTATTGCATTTTTGGGGACGACTGGGATCTTCAAACGTTCCACCTCTTCCAGCGACCACTTCGCGTAATGTGCCGAGGGCTTATCCGGCCACAGCACGATATCGTCCTTCGGGTGTTGTTTCTTAATGAAGGCCGCAACCTAATGGACGCAACAGCAACACAAGAACAGTGCAGTAAGCATTCTCAACAAGGATATCCCGCCACAGTACTTGTTAGCCGTTGAGTACCTTGAGGACCTGCGGTGCATAGTGCACTTCGCAGCTGTGGCTGTTGTATGAATGTTGAGGTTACGGACGTACCCACAAGGAAAAGACGAAATCACCATACTGCGGACTAAAATTGGTCGGTTAACGCAGTAAGGACTGTATCGTTAACTATGAGTACAGCTAAAAATTGCTGTATTTAAATATGTTTTATTTATTTTGCAACTCAAATTCATTTACATTGTTTATTGACCATCAAAAAAGCCCATTACATCAGTATTCATTTAATTTTTCGTAGATTTGGCCAGCTCTCGCACCTTCTTCTTGATGTTTCTCATGAGGTTTTGCAAACCCGTTCCGTCGATGGTTTTGCTTAAGTTTACCCAGTCTTTTTTGAATTTGATGATGTCATCTGCTCCTCTAGCCTTCTTTCGCAGCTTTCCTTTCATCAAAGCCCAAAATTTCTCAATGGACCTTATTTGCGGACAATTTGGAGGATTCATCGCCTTTTCCACAAATTGAACATTGTTCTCTTCATACCAGTCCAAGGTGGCACGCGCCTAGTGGCAGGATGCCAAATCAGGGCAAAACAGTGTCGAACAGTGTTTTCGGATTAGTGGCAGAATTCGTTTCGGAAATTTCGGAAATGCGACCGAGTGGGAACTGCAATCCGACTGCAAATTTGTCACGGCCAGACATATTACTTGGCAATAGAGTCGGTCGATGGTCGACTTGACGGTGCGTAGCCGAGCGCTGACTCAACATCTTCGAGATCGCTGAAAGACTGAAGGAAAATTCGAACGTGTACCCCAGTATTGAAAATACAGACGTAGTCCTACGTCAAAAATCGAGTAGTCATAGAAGCATAATGAGTTGATTTGTCCATCGCCCTTGATTTTGACATCTGCGAATTTCTATACAAATACAATTCATCTACACTGACTCGAAATGCTTTTCATTGCGTATGATAGTAAGTGATAAAAACAGACACTGATTCCTCTAACATGATGGTGGATCTAGTACGCTTGGGTGTGCGAAGAGTTTCGAGAAATTTTGAATTTGTTTACAAAATCGGATACGCCGTTTTGAGAACGTTGTCGCGAAATGCGAGCATGAATAAGAACTGAGCGCGTAAGCTACAATACAGCACAGAATTAATTATCGATTTAAGTTGACAGTATTTTATAATTTAGTTCAATTGCTCAGTAAACAACATAGATTTTTCTGCCACCTGAGAAAGAGCATCGGGATCCATGGCTTCAAAAGCTGTGAATAATTTGGCGAGTTAAATTTGACCCGATGAGAAATTATTCAATACCCCTGCTAGTCGAGCGTGACTATTGATAATAGACAAAAAGTTAGATTTCTGACAAGTTCAAATACAATTGACAAACCCCTCACAACAAATCATATCTATTAAATAACTGTATTCAAATGAATGCAATCTGTCACTCATATTCGTAAATCTCCCGGTAAGGCTCTGATAAGCGTAGACTGTTCTTGCCTTTATCAAACGATAACACGCTCAAACTAGCGAGCCTGAAGGCTCAAATAGACCAGCAACATCGGTACTCAGTTAGTATCAGAAATCGAATGGCCAGTTGAGGATGGCCCTTTTAAAAACATTATTGTTCCTGGTCCTAGGGACATTAACAGCCGCCAATAATTTACCCCTTGCCAAACAAATTTCCATACCGGAAACCACTTCCACAGCAGCTTACCAAGATCCACAAGAAGACTTCCGTCTTCCAAAGAACACCGTTCCAACCCATTATGCAATCCAGCTGAAGACTACAGTTCACGATGCCGATACCGACTTCCAGGGGAACGTAAATATCCACCTAGATGTCAAGGAACCTACGAACAAAATCACCGTGCACAACCGTGACCTCGACATCGTTTCGGCAACTCTGTGCGGCGTTGAGAATGAAGGAACTTTCGAGCTGGCGATTAGCTACAATAATCAAACCGAGCAACTTAGCTTCCAAACCTCGTCAACTCTCTCTATCGGAAGGTATGTTTTGACTATCACCTACAACGGATCACTGCAAAGATACGGTTCGTTGGGTTTCTTGCGGAAGTCTTACCGCACCGAAGACAACGATCGCCGATATCTTGCAGCAACCCATTTCGAACCAACGGGAGCTCGTACGGCGTTTCCTTGTTACGATGAACCAACTCTTAGGACGACCTTCAGCCTATCAATAACCCACCACTCGAGCTACAATGCCGTGTCCAACATGCCGCAGCTTGGATCCGAAGTTGATCCAAACGATCCGAACTTCCAAACGACGAGTTTCATGACATCACTCAAGATGCCAACCTACCTGTTGGCCTTTGTTGTATCCGATTTCGAGACGCGATACATGGGTCAACAGCTAATTCATGCGAAACCGAACGCGATTAACGAAACTGAATTTGCCCTCAACTCTGGAGTCCTAATTCTAGATAAGTTGAGTGAGTACACCGGAATTTCGTATTATGACTACCAACCAAAGATGGCTCAAATTGCCATCCCCGAATGGTCCAGTGGAGCGATGGAAAACTGGGGATTAGTGACCTACAGGGAAGCTGGTCTTTTGTTCAACGGAGATTTGAATACGTATCGTGTTAAGATCGGAATCATTACGACGATTGCACACGAATACACTCACCAGTGGTTTGGTGATCTGGTCGCTACCGATTGGTCGTACCTCTGGATGAAAGAAGGATTCGCCACTCTGTACGGTTACTATGGAGCTCAGCTGGCGTACCCCAACGAGCAATTCATGGACCTCTTCCAGATACAAAGTTTTCAATCCGCGTTGGCACAAGATTCCAGAGCAGCAACGAGACCAATGAACTGGTATGCAAATACACCCGGAGAAATTTCCAGACTTTTCGATGTCGTTGCATACGGAAAAGGTACGTACAATACAGTTAAGTTGCTCTCGTATGTTTTAAAGCATTTGTTTATCAACAGCCGGTGGTGTTTTGAACATGTTCCGTATAGTTTTCGGAGATCGCCACTGGCAACGAGGGTTGAATGCGTACTTGCGAAAACACGCACTCGGTGTTGCAACCCCGGAAGACCTGTACGCCGCACTTCAGGACTCTGCCATCTATCGAAGCTCGATGACAGTAAAAGAGATCATGGAAAGCTGGACCAATGCGGCTGGCTACCCTGTCCTCAACGTACGACGAAACTATCAAACCAAAGAGGTGATTATTTCCCAGGAACGGTTCCTGTCAGATAGGAAGCTACCCACGGAACATGTTTGGTACATCCCCTACAATGTTGCCCAACAAAAGCATGAAGACTTCGAACTGAATAGCTTCAACTGGTTAACTAAGAAGGCAGACACTGTTGTCGTTGATGCAGAACCCGATCAGTGGATTATATTCAATCGACAACAATTTGGCCTGTACCGAGTTAATTACGATACTCGCAACTGGGAGCTGATTACTCATGCTATGATCAACAATCCGAACAGTATCCATCACTTCAACCGAGCGCAACTAATCGACGATGCCTTCAATTTGGCTCGTGCTGATCTACTGGACTTTAATGTAGTCTTACGTCTGCTGACGGCCTTGAACAATGAATCGGATTACCTCCCATGGGCTGCTGCGGACAAAGTTCTTTCTTATGTTTACGATAAGATCCGTGGAGCAGACCAACAAGCTCAATTCATGCGCTATGTGGACAAGCTGATTGATAACATCTTCCGTACGCTGCGCATTGATTCCGCAGAGTCGGAAGAATCGTTCAAGGAGAAACACATCAGACAACTGATCTCTACCTGGGCCTGCAGAATTGGTCGTTCCGATTGTTTAGAAAAAGTACGGGCAACCTTCAAAGCAGTAGTATACGATGGCGTCCACGTACACCCAGATACTGCATCGGTAGTGTATAGCTTTGGTGTACAGCACGCTACGGATGATGAATTCCTGTGGCTCTACAAACGAATGTTCAACTCGTTCAACGAAGCTGAACGCTCGCTGATCATCAACGCACTGGGCTACTCACAAAGCAAGGCTCAGCTGAACGCTTTTCTGACTTCGTCGATCGGTGCTGGCGTTGGAGTGGAGGTCAACTACAACGACTTGGAACGTACCCAGGTGCTGCAGGCCGTTTATTCGGCCAGTCGTGTCGGAGTGGATGCGTTGATTGATTTTCTGGACAACTGGGATGTAGCTGACGATTTGATTTATTGGCTGGAACAGCCGGCATTCAATAATGCCATTGCCAACATAGCACTGCGGACCAATACGGAGCAGCAGTTTGACCGGTTGAAGGAGTTGTTGAAGACGGTTGGGTCGTTGGCCCCGGAGAGCGTAGTCAGCGCTGCCATGGCAACTGTTAAGACCAACCTGGAATGGGTTGATAGCGCGGAAGCGTTGATAGTTGCTCAGTTTCTTGAGAATTATGCATAACGAAGTTGTACTCTTATTTGAATAAAGTATTCGTCGATGATTTTGCCATGCACCTAATTTTTCTTAAGACCGACCATATCGAAGCCTAGAGGTATTATCTATCATGATATTTATTTGTAAGACAAAGTTCCGAGTTTTACGGGACCCTAATTCTGATAGGTAAACTTATCTTGAGATAAGATACGAACAAGTTCCGAAATTTAGGTTTAAATAAGCACAGAGTTATGGATTATTATTTAGTATTGATTCAATGGTGTTTCGCGAACGATGGAGTTGTTGAAAGCCGTATTTTTTATAGTGTCGGTGCTTGGTGCAGTTTCTGTGGTAAAATGTCACAATTTTTTGCCGTTAAACGATATCTTATCTGTTGCGGATGTCGATTCTGACGAGGGATTCCGACTTACAAACGATACCGTTCCAACCCATTACACTATTCGCCTGCGGACGGCAGTTCACGAAGGCGAACGGGAGTTTCTTGGAAATGTTGATATCCACTTTGATGTGGTTCACCCCACCGACAATATAACCGTTCACAATCGTGGTCTTGACATTACTTCGGCAGTACTCTACAGTGTTGACATGGAAATTTTCACTGAAATAGATCAACCATCTTACGCTTATGACAACCGCACGGAACAGCTTACTTTTATATGTGCGTCTAATCTTCTTGAAGTCGGCCGCAGTTACGCTCTGCGAATAGCTTATACCGGAACCCTGCAAACTGCAGTTGCCAGAGGATTCTTTAGGAAACACTATCGTGATGAGAAAAACATCCGCAGATACATCGCAGCAACGCAGTTCGAACCGACTCGGGCCCGTATGGCATTTCCATGCTACGATGAACCTTCGCTGAAAGCTACCTTCACTGTATCGTTGATCCATCACTCGAGCTACAATGCTGTGTCCAACATGCCCCTAGAAGGTCCTTTGATAGTAGACACTCTTGACCCTGATTTTATGGTCAGCACCTTCAGTAAGTCTCCACGGATGTCAACATACTTGGTTGCCTTTGCCGTAACGGATTTCGAGATGAATAGTTTGGACAAACAGCAGATCTATGCACGTCCAAATGCTATTAACAATACGGAGTTTGCACTCAATGCGAGCGATAAAATTCTGGATAAACTCAACACATATCTGAACATCTCGTACTGGAGTTATATGGACAAACTCGCTCAGATTGCCATCCCGGACAGAGGTAGAGCAGCGATGGAGAACTGGGGACTTGTGACCTATGGGTAAGTACTGTTCACATAAATCCGGATGTATTTGAAGACCTCAATTCGCTACTTCCAACAGAGAATCTGTTCTTCTGTTTGATCCGGACGTCAACACTTATCATACTAAAGTGAACATCACAACGACTATCGCTCACGAATACGCTCACCAGTGGTTCGGCAACTTGGTCACCAACCATTGGTGGAAATACCTGTGGCTAAATGAGGGGTTCGCCACCCTGTACGGTTACTATGGAGCTAACTTGACATACCCCGAAGAACAGTTCATGGATCTGTTTCAGCTGCACGTCAAGCAAGTGGCGCTTGATTATGATGCTAGAGAAACGACGCGCCCTATGAATTGGAATGCTGAAACGACGGACGGAATAGCCAACCTGTTCGATACTGTCGCCTACGAGAAATGTAAGTATTTGTTGTAAATATCGCTGAAGTGTCAATCTGCAAGTATTCTTTCAACAGCTGCTAGCGTCATCAACATGCTCCGCATACTTCATGGAGAAGACCAGTTTCGAACGGGCTTGAACAAGTACTTGCTGAAACGGGAGTTTAGCACTGCAACGCCTGATGACTTGTACGAAGCATTGCAGGAAACATTCACATGGACGGCTGTTCCGCTCAATATGACAGTAAAAAAGTTCATGGACAACTGGGCAGATGCGCCAGGTTACCCCGTGGTCAACGTACGACGACTGTATGGTGATACCGAAAATGCCATCTTTTCACAGGAACGTTTCTTCACCGATAAGAAACTACCAGATAACCACGTTTGGTACATTCCTTACGTAGTTATGCACATCCCGCTTTTCAATGTGAACGCCATCAGTTGGTTTACTCAGAAAGCAGCAGTGCGCTTCATTAATACTGCCGACGATGAACCATTTATTCTGAATCAAGATCTGAATTTTGGATTCTACCGAATTAACTACGACACTCGAAACTGGGAGATGATCACGGCTGTGTGGATTCAGTCACCGGACAGCATTGGTCCGAATAATCGGGCTCAGCTGATCGACGATGCCTTCGCCTTGGCTCGCGCTGACCTTCTCGACTTCAGCATCGTACTAAATCTACTCACCGGTCTGAAAAACGACCTCAACTACCTTCCGTGGGCATCTGCTGACAAGGTACTGACCTATCTGCATGACAGATTCCGTGGAACCAACGAGTGGGACTTGTTTGAATTCTACGCCATCACATTGATCGATAACATATACCGAGACATACAACAGTTCGATGACTTTGATGCCAGTGAATCGCTGATGCAGAAATACTTCAGAGAACAGATTCTTTCATGGGCATGTCGACTTAAAGGTTTCGAATGTACGGAGAAAACGCAGCAAATGTTCAAGGCCTTGGTATCTGGAAACAACAAGGTCCATCCGGATATTTCCTCGGTAGTGTACTGTTACGGAATCCGAGATGTGGCAGATGAAGAATTCGTTTGGATGTATCAGCGGATGTTTGACTCACACAACGAGGCTGAACGTTCATTGCTCATCAATGCGCTAGGTTGTTCACAGAACAAGAAGCAGCTAGATGCCTATCTGACTACATCGATTGGCTCCGGTGTGGGAACGGAAGTGAACTACTCTGACGACGAGCGTTTGCAGGTCCTAACTGCAGTCTACTCATCCAGTCGCGTCGGAGTGGATGCATTGATCGGTTTTCTCAAAAACTGGGACATTGCCGATGACTTTATCTACTGGTTGGAGCAGCCGGCGTTTGACAACGTAATCAAAAACATAGCAACTCGAACCAATACGGAAGATGAGTTGAAATTGCTGGAGGATCTTTTCGAAGAGGTCGGGTCAATGGCGCCGGAAGACGTAGTCAGTGCTGCCAAGGAAACGGTCAAGGCTAACCTCGATTGGCACAGCAGTTTGGAGAGTTTGATCATTATCGAATTTTTCGAAAGATACATGAAAGAAGAAACGAAATAATACTGAAGAGAGTAACAGACGAATGTAAATGAACGAATCAGCTAGCACAACAAACAGACATTAACTGATATTTTTGCATCCGAAAAAAACCCTGTCACGAGGCTTTTCAAATCTCAACAAGCATTGGGATATCTTATCTGGTGATTATTTTTAAGAGATTGTAAACTGGACCAATAAATAGTCGCGAATGAGTTATTATGGATTTAGTTCACTCGTTACTTTCTAGTGGTGCTAATCCCCCTTGGACTGAAGTGGGATGATTTTGCAGCAAGTGTTATTGTGCGCTCTGGTTCTGTCGGTTTCGGCCGATCGACCACAGTGGCGCAAACTGGAGGGAGATTTGGAACCGGAGCCAGTAGCTGAGCTTTTCCAGGAAGTTAACGAAGAGTATCGACTTCCTAGAACAACTGTTCCCACCCACTATAATCTCCATCTGAGGACGGCGATTCACGAGAACAACCGCCAATTTCAAGGAACTGTTGAGATATTCGTAAATGTTCTTGAAACGACGGATACTATCACCATCCTCAACCGCAGACTGTCTATATGGAAGGTTACTCTGTACTCGGCGACCGAAGATGGTCAAAACCAGGTGGAACTCGGTTTGCCCGAATATACAGAAAATTTCACAACGGAACAGCTGCATATCAAACACAGCTCTGCATTGCAACCCGGAAGCTACGTAGTCAAGGTCGAATATGTAGGTGTTCTGCAGAACAACAATAACCAGGGCTTTTTCGCGTCATCCTACCTGGATGACAGTGGAAATCGCCGTTACTTGGCTTCGAGCAAATTCGAGCCGACCCACGCCAGATCAGCTTTCCCGTGCTTCGATGAACCGAAACTCAAAGCGACATTCACACTTTCGATAACACATCACAAGGATTACAATGCAGTTGCAAATATGCCTCAGGACGGAGCTCTTGTTCCTGACGTTGATGATCCAAATTATGTTACAACAAAGTTCCAGAAATCAACTAAAATGTCCACATATTTACTGGCGTTCGCTGTGTCTGACTTCCGTATCCGGTCCAGTGGTATCCATACTGTCTACGCTCGTCCGAACGTCTATGATGAAACGGAATACCCACTACAGGCGGGCGTAGACATTTTAAACGCTCTGAGCGATTACATCGGTATTAACTACGCCGAGTACATGCCCAAGATGACACAGATTGCCATCCCGGATCGCTCATCTGGCGCTATGGAGAACTGGGGTTTGGTCACTTATGGGTAAGTGTATTGTCCCGATAAAGTAGCACATTTTGCTTATCTGCAGACTCCACTTCAATAATTGTTCATTGTTCTGCTGATAAGAATAAGTTGGACAAACCGAAACTGATGAAATGTTTTCTCATAATAAATTTCAGCGAGGCAGTTCTATTATTCAATACATCGATTAACACTTATCGCACGAAAACCAATGTCGACTCAATCATTGCGCACGAGTTCGCTCACCAATGGTTTGGAAATTTGGTCAGCCCGGACTGGTGGAACTATATCTGGCTGAACGAAGGCTTTGCCACGGTGTACGAATACTATGCCGCTCAGTTGGCCTATCCGGAAGCTCGCTACTGGGATCTGTGGAACGTTGAGGTAATTCACAATGCCTTTGCGGCGGATGCCCGTGAAACAGTTCGACCGATGACCTGGAATGCTTCAACCCCAAGTGAAATCGCCGGACTGTTCGATACGGTTGCGTATGATAAATCGGGTAGTGTTCTGAACATGTTCCGCGTTGCCTTCGGCGACGACAACTGGAGGGAAGGACTGGTGTCCTATTTCAACAACAGAAAGCTGGACGGAGCCAAGGCCGATGATCTGTATGAGGGGCTTCAGTTTGCCGTCGACGGTAAAAACGTTCTGCCAGAATCGTTCAACGTGAAGGATGTGATGGATTCGTGGACAAATTTTCCGGGTTTTCCCGTATTGACAGTTAAAAGAGATTACAAGACTGGTGAGATATTTATGTCGCAAGAACGATTTTATAGTGATCGGAGAATACCTAACGATCATGTTTATCACGTTCCTTACAACTACGCGACCAAATCTGCAGCCAACTTCGAAACTCTAACCTTTGAGTGGTTTTCTACGAAGGCGGCTAAGCTAATGACGACAGTACCTGCGGATGACTGGATCATCTTCAACAAGCAACAAACCAGTTATTTCCGCGTCAATTACGATACACAAAATTGGCAGTTGATCATCGACGCCCTCCATCAAGATCCGTCCACAATTCATGTGCAAAATCGTGCCCAGTTGATCAACGATGCCTACAATCTGGCTCGATCAGAACGTCTGGACCTGGCTGTACCGTTACAGCTTATGACCTACCTAACAAAAGAAACTGCCTACCCACCGTGGGCGGCTGCAAGTTCCGTCCTGACCTACTTCAACAACAAACTGCGTGGAACCTCGAACTATCCTAACTTCATTAACTACGCCAAACATCTTCTGGATCCCATCTATTCAACCCTGTCGGTAGACTCAGTCACCGAGAGTGAAACCATGATGGACAAACACCTCAAGCACACCATCAATACGTGGGCCTGTCGCATCGGTAACCAAGACTGTCTAACCCGCACAGTAAATGCACTGAGACAAGTCGTTGCAAGTAACACCCCAATTCATCCGGACATTGCCAGTGTCGTCTACTGTTACGGTCTGCACAATACCGACACGACCTCCGAATTCGTTTGGATGTTCGAACGTCTGCTTGCCTCCAAGAACCAAGCCGAACGGGCAATGTTGATCGATTCGCTGGGCTGCTCTCAGAACAAGGAATTCCTGACGTCGTTCCTCATGACCGCATTCGGCAGTGGAGCTACATTTAACTTTTTGGAAACTGAACGAACCCGCATCATTTCGTCCGTCTACTCTGCGTCGCGAGTTGGAGTCGATGCACTGATCGATTTCTTAGCCAACGAAAAGATGATCGATGAATTCGTTAATTGGCTAGGTCAGAGCACATTGAACAACGCCATATCGAACATCGCTTCCCGAACCAACAACGTTGTCGAGGAGGAGAAGTTGAATAACCTGTTGGCCATTCTTGGGGATAAAATCTCCGCTAGCACGATCAACTCTGCTAGAACAACGGTGGCGAACAACTTTGCCTGGTTCCACACGTTGGAGGGACTCATCGCGGACGAATTTTTCGGACACTTCGCAAACTAAAACCTCTACTGTGTATGCTTTATTTTTCTCTTCATAATACACTAAACATTAGCACTAAAAACTTATCGAGCTATAAAAAAAAAATCAATGCAACCTGTCCTCTCTGCTTCTTTCCAAGAGCAACTGAGAAATTCCATCTGTTTCTCCTATCTAATATCTCCCTATTCGGCTAGTACAAAAGTCAGAAGTTGATTCTAAAACCTAAATTAGATTCGAACAAAAATCATAGCATTTTTTTAGCGAAAAAAAAAGGTAAATTAGTTTTGGCAATTCCTAATCGGTTCGATTCACTCGCTACTTTAACCAACCAACGAAAAAAAGAAGAGGGAAACAAGCGTAAATACTCTCACTCTCTCACACTCTTCCAATCACACAACAATACGCGTTTTGCAAGTTGCACGGGTGTCTTATTCTTCTTCTTTTTTTGTTTTGCTCCAAGTTAAGGGGGATTCCAAATCCAGAGATCATATTCATTACTTTCATTCAATTAGCGACTTCTTGTTCTGCACTGATATGATTCATGTGAGGTTATGTTTCGTTAATATTACTGGTTTAGAGGAAAGAAAAATGTAACTGATAGAAGTGCATTCAATTGAGGATTCAACTGGGTGTGTGTGTGTGTGTGTGTTTAGTTTCTTCTGCTTGACAACCATATTGGCAAGAGGTTTTGACACTTCGGAATTGTTGCAATAATGGTGGTTCGCACAAAACCGGCGCGACTATTCTTTTCGTTTTAGACAGATCAAAGAATTGTGCTTTACTGTTAGAATGGCACCGAAGCAGTCAAAACTTGTTACAAATATCCGTATGTAATAGTGATCAATAAAGAGTCTAATCCTAGAGAAATTCTTCAGAGCATCTTTATGAGCCATCTGTCGGTATTCTGCCTAGTAAATGTCGATGCCACTGGCGCATTTGTCATGACATAGTTTCTGGAAACAAATGGTTGAGCTTAGATTAAAAGAATCGACGAATGACGATCATAAGATGGCTTGAAAACCGTCTCTCTAGAATTACATTTCTGTCAGGTAAAACAACGGTGGCAAGTGGTCTCTTTTTTTCTATTTTAAGTTTGTTTTGTTTAGTACATGTCTTAAATCATCGGAAGTAGGCTATTGTTACTGTAGTTACTGTTGCATTTGTATCAGTAGCTGGTACAGGATAGTCTCTCTCTTCGCCGAACAGATGCACGTGCTATGCCGCCGCCGTCCGTCCATACGGTGTGTCCTACTCTATTCCATGAGCAAATATCATGACCAGACCCGGTTCCACCATTACGTCCTCGGACATGTGCGTGTTGTCGCAGTGTAGCACGAGGACGGCTTGCTTTCCTAGAATTTTGACTATTTTATAATTTGACCTGCTGTATATTGACGTTGACTCCAGAATTGGTGAAAAATCGGTCGCCGCACGAGTTATGAATGCGTTGTTATTTACAGACACGAGAGTTTAGAGCAGTTGAAAAGTGCAAAGAATATGCCTGTGTGGATGCATTTCATATACAAAACATTAATCTTCATACTACGCCGTATCCTGTCAGTTTAAACTTAATTTTCTCTTGCATAACCTGAGATTAACTTCTTGTGCATAATGTAGCACTGAGAGCATCCCCCATTCTTGACTAAGAAGGGGTTAAAACTTTATCAGAATATGCTGCTTACCTGAGAAATGCACATTTTGTGTTTTACTTGCCTGGATAATTCTCATGTTTGGTTGAAATTTCGGTTTCATTTGTATGAGAGCCCCCTCCAGAGAGGGAGGGGTCTCGAACCACAATAGAAAAAAAAATCCTGCCTCCAAAAATCCCCACATGCCAAATTTGGTTCCATTTGCTTCATTAGTTCTTGAGCTATGCAGAAATGTGTGTTTCATTTGTATGGGAACCTCCTTTTTAGAGAGTGGAGGGGTCTCGAACCACCATAAAAAAATCCTGCCTCCCAAAACCCTTAGATGCCAAATTTGGTTCCATTTGCTTCATTAGTTCTTGAGTTATGCAGAAATTTCTGTTTCATTTTTATGGGAGCCCCCTTCCAGACAGGGAAGGAGACTCGAACCATCATAAGAACCTTCTCCGGCCATAAATGCACCTTCCTTAAATTTGTGTTTCATTTGCATGAGAGCCCACCCCCAAATCCAACGAGGGGAGGGGTTCCTAGCCACCGTAGAAACATTGGCTCCACATGCCAAATTTGGTTCCATTTGCTTAATTAGTTCTTGAGTAATGAGGAAATTGCTGTTTCATTTGTATGGGAGCCTCCCCTTCCAGAAGGAGGAGGGGTCTAAAACCACCATAGAAACATTTATTGCCTCCAAAAACTCTCACATGCTAATTTTGGTTTCCTTTGCTTGATTAGTTCTCGAGTTATGCAGAAATTTGTGTTTAATCTGTATGGGAGCCCCCTCCCCACCCACCCCATTTTGGCAGGGAAGGAGTCTCGAACTATCATAAGAACCGTTCCAGGCCCCAAAACCCCTGCATACAAATTTTCATAACAGTAGGGATAATTCTCATGTTTGGTTTAAATTTGTGTTTCATTTGTATGAGATCCTCCCCCTACCAGAGAGAGGAGGGGCCTCCAACCACCGTAGAAACACTTCTTGCCTCCAAAATCCCCACATCCCAAATTTGGTTCCATTTGCTTTATTAGTTCTCGAGTTATGCAGAAATTTCAGTTTCATTTGTATGGAGAGCCCCCCCCCCTTCTAGAGAGGGGAGGGGTCTCGAACAACCATAGAAACATTTCTTGCCTCCAGAAAACCCCACATGCCAAATTTAGTCCCATTTGCTTCATTAGTTCTTGAGTTATGCAGAAATTTCTGTTTCATTTGTATGAGAGCCTCCCTTCGAGGAGGAGGGGTCTAAAACCACCATAGGAACATTCATTTCCTCTAAAAACTCTCACATGCTAATTTTGGTTTCCTTTGCTTGATTAGTTCTCGAGCTATGCAGAAATTATAAGAACCTTCTCCGGCCTCAAAAATCCTTCCATGCAAAATTTCACGCCGATCGGTTCAGTAGTTTTCGAGTCTATAAGGTTCAGGCAGACAGGCAGACAGAAATTCATTTTTATATATATAGAAGATAAATAGATGGATATAGGGGTATACTTTACAGTATGTCCCATAAAAAAATGCGAAAGTTTTCAATACTTATTTTTGGGTAGCTTTAAACATTATTTTTACTGTTTTAATGCGTGTGTGTAATCATCTTACTGTATACTCTGACACGATTAGCATTAGCATTGACGTTTGCACACCTCGTGGATGGAGCTACGATGAGGAATAGTTCGTTGAAGACATTGCATGCCACCATGAAACGAAACCAGTTACTGGTACGTTTCTTAACGCAAAAATCTCCACGAAGACACTCCTCGATCGCTCACCTGGCCACGTCCATGCAATCGTTGGTGATAGGGAAGTTTGGTATCTACCTTAAGAAGACACGGGGAGCCCACGTAGCCTTCAGTGGATATCAAAGGAAAAAGAGAAATGAATAGTCGGAGAGAATAGTTGAACAGAATGCCCTGTTGGGCATTGTCGTTGGGAGCATCTAGTGTAAGAAGGTTAAGTGATGCTTCATTTATCTTCCAACGGTTGGGACTTTAGCATTAACTATAGTCCTAGTTCCCTATGGCTTATGGTTATAGCGCCATTACTCGCTCTATCTGACTGTATATAGACTGTTCCAGAAAGTATGAGCACACTTTCAAAATAACAAAATAGGATAAGTCATGTTTTTTTTAGTTTTAATCATTTTATTTCGCAAATCATATTTGTATTTGTGTTTTATATGATATTTTACTCTCGTTTAATCAAAATATTTAATCATAGCCAACACTCCTAACTCTTCCTCGAACATGACCCATTAGCTTCTGCACAGTGGTACTTCCCACCATTTTGACCACTTTTGGCCAATCTTTTTTAAATTTATGGATGTCGTCCGCTGGTTTTATGAATTTTCGAAGCTTTGCTTTGGTTAAAGCCCAAAAAGTCTCGATTGGCCGTGCCTCCGGGCAGTTCGGCGGATTCGTGTCTTTCGGCACGAAACATACATTTTGACTTTTGTACCATTCTAAAGTGTCCTTTGCGTAATGACTTGACGCCAAATCAGGCCAAAACACTACTTGACCTTCGTGCTGCCTGATCATCGGCAATAATCGCTTCTGGAGACATTCCTTAACGTATTTCTGAGTGTTCATCGTCTCCGTTGTGATGTACGGACTAGATGTTTTACCACACTCGCATATTGCCTGCCAAACCATAACTTTCTTACCGAAATTTTCGGTAAAAATTGCCTTCTCCGTTTCGGGGATGTCTTTGTCTTCGCTTACAGTATAGAATTGTGGTCCGGGAAGCGTTTTGTAATCTAGTTTCACATACGTTTCATCGTCCATTATTATACACCCAGAATTTCTACACAATAACGAATCGTAGAGTTTGCGGGCCCGTGGTTTCACGGACGCGGCCTGTTTTGGGTTCCTTTTGGGGTTTTTTTCTGCTTCCGGTATGTTTTTAGCCCAAGTCTTTCTTTGGCACGCATGACGTTACTCGACGAGGTCCCTAGTTTTTTCGCAACATCCCGAACGGATGTTCGCTGGTTTTCGCTTGTAGGCGTCCCTGATCTTTTTATCGATATCCGGACTAACAGGACCGGATTTCCGACCACTCTTCGGCGCATCTTCAAACGTACACTGTTCTCTATATTTTCGAATCGCAGATCGTACCGCTCCGACGCTTACACCCTCTTCCTTGGCCAATTTTCTCAAGGAGAGTCCGCTCACAGTGCACCATTTGTGCACGATACTTTTTCGTTGTTCCGGAGTAAGACCGCGCATTTTGATAGGTAACACAAAACTGAGCACTTTTTTGATGCTGTGTCATTCAGAAATGTGCAAAAGGACGCAGCCAAAACTTGCTGAAATATTTCATTATATTCAAAGTGACCGTTAAAATAAGGTGTGCTTGTACTTTCTGGAACAGTCGTTACTCTGACACGATGTACACAAAAGAGTGGTTCGCGAGTAACAAAGTTGAGAAAAATGTACGCAAAGGAGGTTGTAACTAGTTTTCTGCTCGCCCAAAAGCCCGTAAAAAAATGAAAAGGGGGCGGGGGGTTGAGTCTGGGGCGGGGGGGAGGCCGGGGGGAGGGGGAAGGGTGGGGGGGGGGGGGGGGGAAAAAAAGGGGGGGGGGAGGGGGGGGGGAAAAGGGGGGGGGGGGGGGGGGGAAAAAAAAAGGGGAACGGGGGGGGGGGGGATCGCAGCAAGCCGTGCTTTGAAAAAGACGTGTTTTGTTTTTGCTGCGTCGTTTTCGCGGAAAGAAAATTAAAAAATATTGCTTCATTCAACTAAAATAAATGGTGAAATTATAGTTTTTCCGAGTGTTTTGCGTAGGACGTTGAGAATGGAATCCCTCTCATAGTCTGTTATGGTCGTGTTTCTTGAGATGGATTGTTTTTTTCCCCATTTTTTGTGTTTTTAGTGACCCGCTCCTGCATCCGGACGAGCTTTCCAGCATCAGATAAGGAACATTGGTGAGGTCGTTTTGATTATCAAAAATATACCTTAACTATATACACGCCAGGGTCAAGAACTTCCATTTTTGATTCTGGAAGTGTGAAAACTCTTCACATATCCATTTGATGTGGGAAGATTTTCATGCGGGGCTTATTGTATATGAAGATGACCTCAGAATGTACGTGTATGAACAGGCATTCTTGAAATGGGTCGTTGGATTTTCAATAGAGCTGTCACCTTCAATCTCCAGGGCTAAAAATGTTTGCACATAGTGATCACATATAAATTACTGAAGAAATGCAGACAAGTTTCTTCCATAAAAGCACTGCCGGTCAGTGGGAGATTGATTGTAAAGACACACAGACACACACAAAGAAAAAAGATATAGGTAAAGGTCATTCTTCGATAGATTTCCAAAAAAAATGGCATAATCAATTTATAAAACAATTTTTTACATCACTTGAAAATCTTAGGTTTTAGTAATAAGCTTTTAAAATATTTCTAAAAGAAGAGTCATGTCTTGAAAACGTCAAAATTGATGATTCCAAGCGATTTTTCATAATTACTGCGAACATTTTTTTATATGTACATACACAATGATATTTGAGCACCAATCAGTTCTGGGCTGAAGTTTGAATTGGGAGGATCAATTAGATACTCACTGCGTGTTATATAAATCTTAATTTTCTGAATGAAGGAACACTTTTTTTATGTTCTGTTTTACCATGTTTTAATTAATATCATCTTCCTAAGATGATATTAACTGTAATGTCATGTACTGTGATTTAAAAATTACACTTATAATTTCATAAGTCCGTTCATTTTTTTAGATAACTTTCAAAGAAAGAATAAATGTCCGGAAACCACAATCCGCGATAAAATCAAGAACTGGTACACAAATTCACTTGGAGCTCTGACCGTCTTAGTCTTGAGGGTAAGAATCGTATTGTCAAATGAAACGTTGACATGGCCAAGGCGGGATTCCCTGTAAACACCAAACACTTCGAGCTAATGTAGCTCAGTACCTAAGACAGATAAAAATCAAGAACCCTTTCAAAAATGGAGTTCCAGGAAGGGTGGGCTGCCGGTTTTTGGAAACGCCATTCAACCGTTTCGCCAAGGGTGCCAAACACTCTGTCTAAAAACAGAAACATCGTAACCGAGCAACAAATGAGACGATGGTTTCAAGAAGTTTCTTCACTTATTAAAGAAAGTCATTTAGCCGATGAGAAATCCAAAGCAAACCTCGAATATTTATAATCTTTAATAGATGAAACAGAAATGAAGTGGATAGAGGAAAATTTGAACATTAATTCAATATTTACATATTTTTTGATGAATAAAGTTCTGGAATCTATGCTTTGACTATTGCCAGAATGACAAGCATTTTTATTTTGAAATTTTATATAATCTATAAGAAAAAAAAACATTCCCACGGAATTAGGCTTTCTTGTGCGCGGTATATGGAACACCAAGCTTGAAGTGCGCGGAATTAGGCAAACTCATGTATTGAACTATTTATACATTTTTTATGTTTCAGTTTTTCAAAGCAACGCAAATCATATTTTTGCTTCATAATGTATATCATACATAATCGAATGACGATCGAAGAAATACAAATGGTTGTGAATTCATTTTCTTATAACGGGTTTCAACTTGCAGCGTCACTAACCTCACGGTAATAGGGCATGTCACGGTCTATGAGGTTGGCGAGTCTATTTTATGTGGAGATTGGCTCACCCCTTGTGGCCACTCACACAGAGACCCAAAATCGCCCATTACTAGCTACTCATCGAACTCAGAGAAAAAGTGAATTACGAACGTACAACTACGCGCTAGAATTGAAGCGGAAATAAACACGATTAAATAATTGATTTTGCGTTTATTAATTCGGTTTTCCACGTCCGTCCGTATTCGACCACCACATTGGTGACCCCGAGTGAAAAAAAATCACGCGAAAACCGGTCGTTTATACCGCATTCCATCCGTACGGAATTTCGCGAAAATATCGCCATCTTGTTTCCTATTACGACTGAAAAAAGGGACTGGAGGACAGCGGAGGAAAACTACTGCTATCCGTTAGCTATTAAGCTCCCTGAATTTTGAAGGGCGACCCGGCTATGTGGTTCGTTCATCCTTGCAGGAGTTACGCGCGACGCAACCAAATTTTACCACATAATCGCTAAAGTGGACCAGAGCGTGTTATGCCACATCTCTGATTTGGTTGCAAACCCACCAGAAAACGAAAAGTACCCGGCGATCAAAACCAGATTGATGAGCCGATTCGAAATGTCGCCACAAGCAAAAATGGAAAAATTATTGAACTCTTGCGATTTGGGCGACATGAAACCGACGCATTTGCTAGCCCGGATGCAGGATCTGGCAGCTGGGCTAAATGTTGACGACGGATTAATGAAAATGTTGTTTTTGCAACGGCTTCCTGCGAACGTTAAAACCGTACTGACGATCCATGATGGCACACTTGCTAAGTTGGCTGAAATGGCGGATAAGATGGTAGATTCTTCCTGCTCTCATGTGGCAGCAACTACTTCGCAAGCAATACTCCCTACCCAGGAGGACCTCGGAGAACAAATCGCCTATCTTACGGCGGAAATTCGGAAGCTCAAGGGAATCGGCAGAGGCAAAAACGCGAGAAGTCGATCGGCGTCGAGAGTGCGGCAGAATTCCAATGAGGCAGTCTGCTGGTACCACAAAAAATACGGCATGAACGCTCATCAGTGTCGCGAACCTTGTGCATTCAAAGATGGGTCAAAAAACTAAATAGTAGCCCATCTGTCACGGCGGAGGTGGGCGCAAACAAGGAAAGCCGTCGCTTATCTGTTTTCGACAGGGCTAATAACATCCGTTTCTTGATCGACACTGGATCGGATGTTTCGATTCTACCCGCCACCAGAAGAGATAAAACCAAATCACCTATTCCGTTCCTACTGCATGCTGCAAACAGCACGAACATCAAAACGTTTGACACACGATGCCTGTACGTAGAGCTCGGACTTCGCAGAAAGTTTTTCTGGAATTTCCTCGTTGCCGACGTTAGTACAGCAATTATCGGAGCAGACTTCCTGTCTTATTTTGGTCTACTGGTGGATCTCAGACATCGTAGTATCATCGATGGGACAACGAAACTTAAAGCCACCGGTGGGATAGTAAATTCGCCTCTTCACGACGTTACAACAGTCAGCTACGATCATCCGTTCCGGCACTTGCTTGAGGAGTTCCAGATTATAACACGTCCATCGACGTTGCGCGCAGATGTTCGTCATGGTATTACGCATCACATTGTTACCAAAGGACCACCCACTGCTTGTAAAGCACGCCGGATGTCACCAGATAAGTTGTCACTCGCTAAACTGGAATTCAAAACGATGATGGATCTTGGCATTTGTCGGCGCTCTAGTAGTAGTTGGGCAAGTCCATTACACTGCGTACCGAAGAAGTCAGGACAATTGCGCTTTGTAGGTGATTATCGCAAGCTAAACCATGTTACTGTTCCAGACCGGTATCCGGTCCCGCACATCCACGACCTACTAAACGCTTTCCACGGTAAGTCAATATTTAGTACTATCGACCTTGAACGAGCTTACCACCAGATACCAGTAGAGGAGGAAGACATACCTAAGACGGCCGTTATAACTCCATTCGGTCTATTTGAGTTTACAAGGATGCAGTTTGGTCTGTGTAATGCAGGCCAGACCTTTCAAAGATTCATGCACAGACTTTTTGGAGACCTCGATTTTGTTGTCGTCTTCATTGACGACATATGCGTGGCATCGTCTTCAATTGAAGAGCACCATCAACACATGCGAATAGTTTTCGATCGCCTTCGTTTAAATGGTCTTGTGATAAACTTACCTAAATGTAAATTCGCACAACAAGAAGTCGAATTCATCGGTTATCTTATCGGGAAAGATGGTGTCAAACCGTTGCCTAGCCGAGTGTCAGCTGTACTGGATTTTACCCGTCCAACCACAATTAAAGACCTTCGTCGTTTCCTTGCACTGGTAAATGGATACAAAAGATTCGTGCAGCAAGCAACCGATATGCAGGCAGCATTAAGATGTCTCATCACAAGTAACAAGAAGAACGACGTCAGAAAAATTGAATGGACCGAACCAGCAATAGGAGCTTTTGAGAACTGTAAAAAAGCACTAGCAGAAGCAGCATTACTTTATTATCCGGACCCAGCGAAACCTTTGGGCTTACTAGTAGATGCTTCAAATACCGCGGCTGGCGCAGTTCTGCAGCAATTTGTCAACGGGACGTGGCAGCCGTTAGGTTTTTATTCGGAAAAATTTACATCGGGCCAGCGAAGCTATTCCACGTTTGGACGTGAACTGATAGCAATGAAGATGGCCGTCAGATACTTCAGACACCTGTTAGAAGGACGACGATTTACGATTTTTACCGATCATAATCCTTTAACGAATGCCATGACTTCGAATTCTGCTTGTCGTCTACCCCACGAAGAAAGAGCGTTGCAATATATTTCTCAATTTACCACGGACATCAAACATATCAGTGGAAAGCTCAACGTTACTGCAGATACGCTCTCCAGAGTGGAAACGATCAGCACTCCATCTCCAATCGACTATAACATTATTGCACTGGACCAGAACACCGATGAAGAACTGCGGAAATTACTCACATCGACTAATTCTTCGTTGAAGTTAAAACAAGTTACACTGCAGTTGTGTTCACAGCCGCTTTATTGTGACATCTCTTTAGAGGGTTCCACTCGTCCGTATATACCTAAACCGCATCGCCATATGATTATCGAGCACTTCCACAGCATTGCTCATTCCGGCATACGAGCAACTCGTAGGTTTTTATCAAGCAGATTCGTTTGGCCTAAAATCAACAAGGACGTCGCCGAGTTCGTTAGAAATTGTGTACCTTGTCAAAAATCGAGAATTCAACGTCATATCACAGCCCCGCTTGCTTCGTTTGGCTTGCCGAAGTGTCGTTTCAACCATATCCATGTCGATCTAGTTGGTCCACTACCACCATCTAACGGTCACGTTTATCTTCTTACTATTGTAGATCGTTTTACCAGATGGCCTGAGGCTATTCCGTTGGAGGATATGACGGCGCGTACTGTAGTAATGGCACTCTATTCCCAGTGGATCTCACGGTTCGGCTGCCCTGAATACATCACATCAGATCAGGGACGCCAATTCGAATCGGAGTTGTTCAGAGAACTGTCATCGGTTCTTGGAACAAATCATACTCGAACAACCGCCTACCACCCACAAGCAAATGGGATGGTCGAACGATTCCATCGTAAACTGAAGGAAGCGATCATGTGCATAGATGCAAAGAATTGGTTTTTCCGACTTCCATCAATTTTGCTGGGTTTGAGAACCGCTTTCAAAGAAGATATGGATTGTTCTCCTGCGGAGTTAGTATATGGACAAACTTTGCGCGTACCAGGGGAATTTTTCGAGCCACAGAAGGAAAATGTGTTTCGAGCAGACTTTACGTTGGACCTTCGTCGTGTTATGGATCAAATTAGACCGGTTGAAGCAAAACATCACACGAAAGGGAAGTTTTTCGTGAGCAAAAGTTTGAAGGATTGTACACATGTATTCGTCCGCTACGATGCGGTTAAGAAATCTCTCCAGAGGCCATACGACGGACCTTATCGTGTGATTGATCGCACAGACAAGTACGTGGACGTTATGATAAATCAGAAAACGCAGAGAATATCGGTTGATCGGATTAAGCCAGCATACACTAGTGCAGAGGACATGCCGTCTGATAGATTTGAAAGCAACAAAACTGTAATTACCCCAACTGGTCACCGAGTAAGGTTCTTGGTGTAACTGTGGGGGGGTACTGTGGAGATTGGCACACCCCTTGTGGCCACTCACACCTAGAGACCCAAAATCGCCCATTACTAGCTACTCATCGAACTCAGAGAAAAAGTGAATTACGAACGTACAACTACGCGCTAGAATTGAAGCGGAAATAAACACGATTAAATAATTGATTTTGCGTTTATTAATTCGGTTTTCCACGTCCGTCCGTAGATGCAATTTTCGTTCACCCGCAATGCCATATGGGGCAAGCACGGCGGGTTTGGATAGGCATCATTTAGATACCTTGAAAGAAGCGGAAGCCAACCAGGCGGACCCCGGAAAGGTTTTAAAAAATGGGGGGGGGGGAAGGTAAAAAAGGGGGGGGAAAAAAGGGATTTTTTTTCTTTTTTTGTCCCTAGATTTATATAATTTTTTATATCACTTATCAAGGTGAATCCTGATCCATCGAGCCCTACCCTACTAACAACGAAAAACCTCCTTCCTGTGACCTTTGTGAGGATTCAGAGGTAAATACGGCCCCTAAACAGCAAAGGTCACACTAACTTTCCTTTCCTATTCCCACCTGATTGCAAGGACGTGGCCGGCGCCGTTATTGATTATTAAAGAAATTGAGTCACTGAAATGTGTACAGTGCGAATGGCCGGTTACTCCCAGCCCCATTCAGTTGATTCATTGTGCAATTTCACTGATTCTGATCAATCACGGAGAAGCAACCATTGATACGTGCAGTCAGTCAAGCTAAGACAAGCTAAAATTATTCGTTTATCTGTCAGTACCCAGTCGCCTGATTGAAAGGTGTCGACTCTTGTCACCTAAAATCGTCACTTAAGAAAGACTTTTGTAACCTAAAACCGACTGTGGGAATAAGGTGAGAGTTCATCGGATTCTCCCAATGGAGCTATTCTCACCTCATGCGCCAGTAAGAGTCGGGTGACACCAGTGACTCGAATTGTGTCACATCACACGCCACGCAGATTAACCCTGAGTTACTTCTGCTAATATCACTGTCATTTTTTTGTTTTGTTTGTCAGCTGATTCTTGTCAAAAAAAAGTTTATCGGCAAATAAGAATATACAGCTGTAAAGCTAAGTATCCGTTTCCTGACTTGCGTATCCTCATCAACGGAAGTCTACCCTGGATTGCAGGACTGGACATCAAACGGAATAGAACGAAGCTGATCAATACGTTACGGTTTGATTTCTATTTGAATCATCCGATTAAAGGACAGTGAATATCCAATCGAAATCCAATAATGTACATAAGCAAGGAGGCGGTGCTTCTAATATAGTGACGCTTGTTTACTAAAGTTAAGCCTAAATTAGTCAAAACTCCGTGATTGAAACCATAATTTATAACCGCGATACTTTGTTGAACTGTGCTAGTGGTCTGCGTCTGTTATCCAAAAGACATACTTCCCCTAACTTTCAACTTCGTTACTTCAGCTTATTCGGCCAACGACGTTAAAGGCCTACTATAATTGCGATTGAAGATCCAGCTAACAAAAACATGATTGTGCCTTCCCTTCTTGTTTAGCATTCAATAAATTTCAGACTTGAATGTGACTGTATTTCAAGGATACTCTTTCTTCTCTTTTTCTCTGTGTCAGTGGCGTCATCTGAACGCCAAGCTACCTGTGCCATGACTCTCAAAACAGAAACAAATTTCAAAATATTGCTTGCAATCAAATCAGCGGCAATATTTGATTAGGGCGAATCTACTTTTGTAAAAAAACACTTGACCAGCTAATTTATCGGATGCTGAATATAATTCCTTCGAATTTAATATATCAGCGGATAGAGATAAAGCTCCTCCTCCTCAAAGAGTGCTTAATTTTTATTTGTGAACTTTTGGTTAAGAGAAAATGACTACGAAAGCCATTGTTTACAAAAGCAGATTCGCCCTAATCTAATGTTGGCGCTGAAATGAACCGGATGTTCAAAAGCTGATAAGCGAGGATGCGCGACGCCACTGCTCTCTGTATAACCTTCTCGAAGAGTCAATTCTGGAGTCAACGGAGTTCTACATTCGTGATCGCTTTTCACCACATGCCGACACTTACCAGGAATCCTTCGACAGACATAGTTCTCGTATATCCGTCGATTATTTTGGCGGGTTTCCAACGAGCTCAGCCCTCGGGGCCACCGCCGCTCGTGACAGTTTTCCATCAGGTCGTCGAGTATGTGCGGTGGGCAGCCCGATTCCGAGAGAGCTCGTTTGATCATCAGCTAAAATAGTAAACAAGAGCAACGGTAGTGAAAAAATGGTAAACGACAGGAAAGCTTAGACTAATTCGAAGAAGATGATTCAACCTGCAGTGCCTCATCCGGCGTGGAAATCATCCCACCCCATCGGGTTACTCGCGCTCGCGCCAGTCCATTGCACCACCTCGTCACTTCGTCCCGCTCCATCTGATCGGCGATGGCCCGCATCGCGGGATTCGACACGCGCATCGCCCTCATAAAATCCTTCACCAGATTAAGTTCCCGTTTGAGCTCGTTTATCACCAGATTCTGATCGTTGATTTCGTTCTTCAGCTCACTCATCTTCTGCTGTTGATTGTGTACCAGCGAACGCAGCTCTCTGAAGCAGTTGTGATCCTTGTACTCGTCCTTGGGAATGACGAATCCACAACCCTTCTCACACGGAAGCGGGCGCTTTGGATTGTGCTCGCACTCCTCAATGTGAGTGGCCAGCGTGTCCAGCTTCAGTACCAGCGTACAGCCGTAGATGGCATTCTCGCAGCTGATGTTCAATCGAGAGAGCAGGTTCCGTAGGATTCTTGGCACGGCACGGAGATTACTGTTGGTGATGGGATTCCGATCCACCGGACAGGTCGGCTGACGCGAAAGCCACTCCGTAATGCACGCCCGACAGAATGCGTGCTCGCATGCCACTGCCTGAAGCGAAATAAAGGTATGGATCAATTTGGGTAAATAAGCGATAATAGGATTGGAAATTTTGTCACAGTTGGACCATCCACGGTTGAAAGAATGAATTGAAAGTTTGAAAATTCCCACGCGAGCTTTCCAGCGGTTTTCGTTTCGGACGAATATATATATTGGTGTATATTTAAAACGGGGCCAATTAAGCCCCGCCAAACACGAGATACAATTTCCCCTGATGGATTCGTTTCACGATGCGATATAGGAAATCAATCTCCCATCAAGATCGCGTGAACGTGGCCACCACGCAGCCCCTACCAAGTTTAGAAGAAATTGAAGGAAAAGAGAAAAACAATCAAACTCATTTCACTTTCCACCATATGGTCGCCGGACAGTGGTGGACGCTCGAATGGGAGCACTTCATTTTTTCCGTATTGCTTGGCACTTGCTTTCGAGCCCAATGTTTTGCTGATAATAAGTTTAAAGAAGACGTCCATCCCCTCATCCCTATAAGTAAGCTGCGTTCAAGAATTCCGGTCATTTTTAGGAGGTTTTTGCAGAGATGGTTTTTTTTTTATGATTTTTACGGATTTTTTCTACATCGTATTTCAACATAATTTCTACATGGTCTACATGCTTGAACAAGTGATAAAAACCATTAAAAGGATAAAAATTGCGAACAAATGTTTTTCCTAAGTTGTTCTAGACCTTCCAAACAATTCTTGAGTTCCGATCTTGATTTTCTACATGATCAATAAGGAGATTTACGATGTCTCGACCGTACTTTTTAGTTAAATTGTTCCACGGGACATCATAACACTGTAATAGACATGTTACAGTACTTCTACGGTACTCAAAACAATCCTTGAATACAGATCTTGATGTTCTACATGATAAACAAGCCTAGTTACGATGTATCCACCGTACTTATGAGTTGAAATAGCCCTACGGGACATCGTTACACTGTAATGGACATCTTACAGTATCTCTAGAATACCTAAGGTACTCCAAACTATCCTTGAGCTCCAATCTTGATGTTGCACATGATCAACAAGGCGGTTTACGATGTCTCCACTGTACGTATGGGTGAGTAAAACTTCATGAGATATCACTACACCTTTGTAGACATATGACAATATTCTCAGAATATCCCCGGAACCCCAAACTATTCTTGAGTTCTGATCATAATATTTTACAATATTATCAGGGATATTTACGATGTCTTGACCATATACATGCGTTGTAAAGCTTCATGTAACATCATTACACCGTTATAGCCATTTTTCATAGTTGCCAAAATATCTACGTTACCGCAAACTATTATCCTTGAGCTCAGATGTCGATGTTGTACATGATCAAAAAAGAGATCTAAACTCAAGAATAGTTTGGAGTGCCGTAAATATTCCGAGAATACTGTAATATGACTATAATTGTGCAATGATGTCCCACGGAGCATTACCAACTCATAAGTACGATGGAGACCTCGTAATTCGCCTTGTAGATCATGCAAAATATCAAGATTGAAACTCAAGAATAGTTTGGAGTACCGTAGATATTCTGAGAATACTGTAATATGTCTGCAACGGTGTTAAGATTTTCGTTGTAGCTTTTACAGCTAAGAAGCCCGGTCAAAACACTCTAAACCTCCTTGTCGATCATGTACAACATCAAGATCTGAACTCACGGACAGTATGGATGATCTGGATCATCACTCTACAAGACGGAGGTGATTGTGGTTAACAATCGAAGATCGGAGCAACCGAAAACTGCACTATCGCCTCAAAGCGGTCCTTGATGTACTTGGGAGTCATGATCGTTGACAAACTGTCCGTTGGTAGCTCCGTCGATTATTGTTTGTTTATTTGAAGTATACATCAACAGACCAAGTTTAGGTCCTAATGATGTTAAATAGGAAAAAATTACAATAAGAAACGAGTACATAACCTCTTAAGTGGAGTCAAGACACAAAAATAAATAAGTAAAAATAAAATAATTAAAGCTATACACTATCTTAACTACGTGCGTCAATTGATCTAAAAACGGTAGAAAATCTCCGACGAAGTGCGTTCCGCGTCAAATGGAAATCGAAAATGGACGCCACCCTATTGAAGGTTCGCTGCAACCCGTGAATAGCGCTATTCAACCCATAGTTAGTGCGGCGAAAAGAAAGCCTGAGCATGGAGTTGTGACGCATTGGCCTTGGTTGGACGTTGATGCTAATCTGTTGAAGGATCCTTCCGCAGTCGATTCTTCCTTGTAGCACATCTGCAACAGTTAAAGCTCTACAGACATCTCTACGGACCCGCAGAGGCTCCATGTCGACCAACTGACACCGACTTTCGTAGCTAGGAAGACGAAAAGGGTCGCTCCAAGGAAGTCTACGAAGTGCGAACCGAAGAAAACGGCGTTGAATAGATTCGATTCGCTCGGCGCCATTATCATAGCATGGACTCCAGACCGCTGAACAGTACTCCAGTGTCGAACGAACGAGAGAATAATAGAGCGATTTTAGGCAGTGAATGTCGCTGAAGTTCTTTGCAAACTTGAATATAAAACCAGTGTCCTTGAAGCTTTGTCACATGTCATTTCGATCCAGCTGACACCTAGGTCTTTAACGCACTGCGTTCGTTCGTTGAACAGAATTGGTTGTTTCTGACGTGAGAAGGTTATCACTGAGCACTTGGCCGGGTTGACCACCAACCGATTTAGAGTACACCAATCAGCAAAGGCATCAACCTGCGCTTGGAGGAAATGGCAATTGGCGGTTGAACAGATTCGCATAAAGATTTTCAGGTCATCAGCAAACGACAGGAGGGGCCCTCCGATAACATAGTGTACGTCGTTGAAGTATAAAAGAAATATCAACGGTCCCAGGTGGCTACCCTGCGGTATCCCGGACGTGGCGCAGAAACTCCTTGAACGAAGGTCACCCAAGGCAACTGTCAATTGACGCCCTTTGAGATATGATCGAAACCATCTTAAAAGATTACCACCAACTCCTAGTCTGTCAAGTTTAGCGATCGCGATATCATGATTCAACTTGTCGAAAGCTGCCGTTAAATCTGTGTAGATCACGTCCGTTTGGCATCGAGCGATCATACCATCAGTGATGTACGACGTAAGGCACAATAGGTTTGTAGTTGTGGAACGCCCTTGCGAAAATCCGTGCTGGTCGTCACTTAACAACTGCTTGCAATGTGTAAAAAGTGAGTTCTTAACGACCAGTTCAAAAAGCTTCGATACAGCGCTTAACGATGTGATTCCTCGGTAGTTGTTCACGTCCCGCTTGCTTCCTTTTTTATATACCGGAAACATGTCCGCCATTTTCCAGCAATAAGGAAATGTACCGCTAGAGAGGGACATCTGGAATATCTGATGAAGTGGATACAGAAGACAAGCCATGTTCTGTTTCAGAAAAACCGACGGAACCCCATCGGGTCCGGGCTTAAGCGATGTTTTAAGGTGTAATGCCGCGTTCGAGATTGATTCTGAATCCACATCAACTAGGCTGAGTGTTTGATTTGCCAAGGGAACATTGTCGGCGGCAGCGTGAACAGAATGACTGGTTAGTCTCTCGTCTTCATAAACACTAGCAAATTTTACCGAGAACAGATCGAAAATTTCCTGTTGAGTGCCAGCAGTTTCGCCATTATAGAACATGGATGAAGGTAAGCCCACTTCCTTACGTTGTTGATTAACATAGCTCCTAAAAGATTTCGGATGAGATTTGAGACGCCGTTGAACCCCACTCAGGTAACGTTGAAAATGCGCACGACTGATCCGTTTATATTCGTAGTTGGGCCTGCTATAGTGGCGTTTAAGCGACATGGTGCGGTGTTTCGTGAATCTTTTAAGAGCCGCTCTTTTAATCCGTTTTAGCGACCGAAGAGCGTTCGTCATCGAAGGGACCCGAAAGTCAGTCTGAACAATCTTTTTTGGGACGTGTCTGTCAATGACATAAGCCAAGACGTGGGAAAAAGTTTGAGCAGCGATGTTAACGTCGGTCGAATCAAGAATGCTCTGCCAATCCAAACTAGATAAAACATCACCAATACTGCGATAGTCGGCTCTACGGAAGTCATATGACACAGTAGCAGGAGTGTCGACGAAGTCTCGAGCTACAACGTCCTCGACAGCAACTATTAGAGAAGGATGGTGAGGGACATCCTTAACTACAGGCACGGGAGCTGTAGAGATGACGGGAGCAATATCTCGGCCACTCACGAAGCAGAGATCTAGAGAGCGATTATTCTCATTCACCACATTATTAACTTGGGATAGAGTTGCGGTACTGTAGCTGTTCAGAAGCTGAATAGCCCCTGCGCGGAAACAGGAACGTTTATGGTCGGGACGGAGGAAGCCGCTGTGAATTGGAGTCCATGCAATGCCCGCTAGGTTGAAGTCTCCCAAAATAATCATTTCATCATGGAGGGCAACCGTATTCGAAATAGCAGAAACAGATCGGCAGTGCGCATCAATTAGGTCTAAATCTCGAGTTAGATCCGGAGGAATGTACACCGCACAAAGGAATAGAATACGGCCTCCAAGCTGAATTGCTACCCAAACTTGTTCTACGGTGATCCAGGAATCGTCTTCAACTGCACTTGCTTTCAACCTGACACTAACTGCAACGATTTCCTACTGTTGTTTATGTTCCGATCACAGCGGAAAACTTCGTAACCATCTCCAAAAACATAACTAGAAACAGTCCGAGAATCCAGCCATGTCGCGGTTAAGACTATAATTTCGTAGCAATGATCCATGAACGCTAACCGATAATCATCAATAAGGCCGTTCATTCCGCCAACATTCTGGTAATAGATTAAAAGGTCCGAATTCCGACGTTCGAGGTTTGTAGCACTGGGAAAGGAAATACCATCAGAGCGGGAAGTGTCCGTTTGTTGACCATACTTGCCGTTACTTGGAATCTGAAAGACCCGTTATGTCCGCACTTCAAAACTGACATTCCACGGCTATTTCGGCACTATATCGTATGATGTCCAATAGTTCATCGAGCAAACGGGAGCCCTTGGCTAGTTTGGCCTTGTCTATACTTAGGTTTAGCGGGCCATCATGGGGCTCTACGTTCAAAATTGAAAGCTAGGTGAACAGAACAGTACATACAAGCTATTGTAACTGAGAGCACTGTTTCACGCGATGCTGTCTGCGTCGTAGCGGGTATGATACCTGATGGGATCACCATAATAGAGTCCAAGCAGTTTTACGATTTCAAAATCACTCATCCGTGATGGGGCTTGGGCAGAAATATCTTCGGAAGGTCGACGTCCTCTACTTTTCATAGAAAAGATTCCTAAAATCAATGCCAATTACTTCCTCAATAATGTTTTGAAAGGACATTTGATGAAACATGCTTCTACCATGGTTCCGTGATAGATTCGTTTTTTTTTGCGTCCAGATATTGAATGACTTAAGTTTTCCCGAGCAGCACACAACCGTCTAAATTAGTTACAGCAACTTGGTAATGACTTGAATGAGTCACATATAAGTAATTTCAACTCATTTGCAACAAATGTGCTACTAGGTTTATGTTTACATTGATTTGAGTAAACAAACCAAAACGTCAAGTGTGTGTCGTGCAGAAAACATATTCATTAAAAGATGAACTTTGCCGAGAGTTGGCCATTTCTCCTATTTCAATTGCGCCCGTTTTCTTAAAATTTGGAACGAGAAAAAAAAATCTAAAAATTGCGCCTATTTTTTTGTCTCTAATTATAAAATAATGTGTTATCTCTCTCTATTTGTAAGTGATCAAAGAAGGCCGCACTTCAAAACTGGCATTCTTTGTTTTAAGTTGCTGCTTAATTAATCGTAATTATCACTGAACAACATCAGGAAAAATAAAAGTTTAAAACAATTGATTGGATTCAAATTCATTCCAAACCAAGAAAAACGAAAAAAAAGCAGAATGCGCCTCCACGCATGTCTGCCACGGTTCGGGCCACATGCTTCAAGCAAGCCCATCGATGAACGAGAAAGAAGTGAAATGTTAAATGACAAGCCATTTTTTGATAATGCTCCACGGAATGGAGCGAAAAAGTGAAAAATTCAACCACAATCTGGCTCTTCGGGCGCCGGAAATATCGCTATAATTGTTTTCCCTCTTTTCTCATTATAAACACGTGGTTAGGGGTAATTGAACTATCGAAGATTTCCCAACTGTGACGCGAAGAAAAATGATAATATCAAGCAAGACACTTACCTGCAGTGGTTCCTCGAGCACCCCGGAACAGATCGGACAGATCAGTTCCTCGTCCACATCGCCCTGGAAGCGCGTCAGATCGTAACCCATCGCAGCGCTTCCGCCGAACCTTAGATCCCAGTGGCGGTGTAATCCAGATCTGTGGCTTCCTCCCCACACAGGAGGCAGGACAGTGTCGGACCACTGCCTACGGCTGCGATCAACAGCTATCGGTTGTAACACTTTGTCTTTTTTTTTTTAAAACGAACACTCCTCCTTTGCACACTTTTAACTGTCAATACCGCCGTTATTTTTTCGTCTTTTTCTTAATCACACTTTGACTTCAATTAATAACTTAGTTTTAGCGCTGTGGATAATATACCGATAAGGCTGATGGGTTTGCGTACTGTATGTGGATTATGAATGAAATTACCAATTTTTTGTTCACAGAAAAGTGCACCAGAGAAGAAAGTTTGCAAAAGCCACAAATTATCCGTTGCCGATTATTATGGAATATCCCGAAGCACATTATTCAAGAAATCACCCCAAATGTTCGGAAAGCCCTAAATGGTTTACTCCATTTCTTTTCGGCACGAGCTGGCGTTATTTGATTGTTGTTGTAGTTGGGATGATTTGATTGTATGCTGATAACTTCAATCGAAGCTTCTCCTGTTGAGGGCGACATAAATGTTACAAGTTTATGTGGAGCTATGAATTGTAGGTACTGTATTTTCAGTCAAGCTTGCCTTTAATGATGAAAGGAACGCAGCACGTTTTTTTTTTTCATTTAGCCAACTAAATATATTGAATTGGTTTTTTCTCCATTCCGTCCTACATCAGTAACCTTATTAGACACTTTGTACATATTTCCGGAAAATTTCATAGTTCATTCTCAAAGTAATCCACACGTCAATTGTAACATAAACTTATGGCACCGTTCGAAAAGTGGTCTTTGGCAAAGTTGTTGCTGCATCTTAGTACTGTAGTTCTTCGGCATGATGGCATAAAATTCACGTCAAAAAATGGTTTAACGAGTTTTAATGTGGCCCAGGTTCCCCGAAAACGGCTACCCCGGAAGATATCGTGACAAAAATCCACGATCTTGTATAGACAGACCGCCGATTGAATGTGCGCGGGATAGCTGAGACAGTAGGCATCTCAAAAGACCGCGTGGGTCATATTTTGCATAAAATTGTGGGCATGAGAAAGCTGTCGGCGTGCCGCGTTTGCTCACTCCGGACAACAAGCGCTACCGTAAGACCGTCTCAGAGCAGTGTTTGACGCTGTTTAGGCGCAATCCGAAGGGATTTCTGCGTCGTTTCGTGACCGGCGACGAAACATGGATGAATATCACCAGAGACCAAGGAACAGTCGAAACAGTGGACTTCGCGTGCTCCGAAAGGCGAAGACTGTCCTATCGGCCGGAAAGGCGATGGCCAACGTTGTCTGTGATTCACAAGGTGTGACTTACATCGACTACCTAGAGGAGGGCAAAACGATCACAGGGGTCTACTATGCCGAATTATTGGGCTGATTCGATGCCGAATTGCAGAAAAAAGTGCTCTTCCACCATGCAAACATGCAAACCGTTGCCACGGCAAAATTGGTCGAATTGGGTTACGAACTGCTCCATCAACCGTATCCTCCAGATTTGCCCCGTGCGACTTCTTTTTGTTTCCAAAATTAAAAAAGTCACTCCGCGGGCAGAATTTTCGAATGAGGAGGTCATCACAGCCGCCACAGAAGCCTACTGTGCAGACCTCGAACGTATTTTTCAGACGGGTTAAAGAAGATTGAGCATCGCTGGGTCAAGTGTTTCGAGCTAAAAGGCGACTGTGGGGTCAATTATAGAAGTCGAGTCGAGCAATTCGTCTCGACACTTGTCGCTGTCGAGTCGAGCAAAATTGCGCATTACAGAAGTCGACTGAATCTGATAGAGTCGGCAACCGAGCTCGAGAGTTGACTTTAGTGTTGAAATTTTTCAAAATGTCATTGAAATATTACACCATACAAATTTTTCAGAATCGAGGATCACATCTCTTAAACGAGGTGTGTCCTAGCCCATAGTACGATGTGGTAAGGAAGCTGGTGTTTACCATATTTTAATATGGTGTCATGAGCAATGAATATCATTATGATCATATGAATGATTTTTGTATAGACAGCTTCTTCGATTCGTCAGTGATAAAAAAAATGCTAAAATTCTTGGCAGTCACTTCTGATGTTCTCGGAAATTCACATCTAACAACCCAACCTTACCTTTCAGAAACATTTAGTTACTTTCTAAACTTCTGATAAGTCTCATCCTGAACTGTGAAGAAAATTTCTCCTTACTTTGAGAAAGTTCTCTCCAGAATTCTTAATCTTCTTAAATTTTTTGGAAGTTTCTTCTGAACTTTAGGGAAGTTTTCTCCTGAACTTCGTGGAGGTTTGTTCCTGAATTTCTGAGAAATTCCTGCTTGGACTTCTAGAAACTACCTCGTATATTTCTGGAAAGTTTCTTCCTGTTTTTCTCGAAGTATCTACCTGAACTTCCGGGAATTCATAAACTTCGAGAAAACCTCATTCTGAAATTCTGGAATGTTCGATTCTGAACTTCAGGGAAGCTCTCTAACACTTCTGGATAATTCCAACTAAACTGTTGGGAAATTTCTTGAGGAACTTCTGGGACTTCCTGAATTCCAGATTTTTTTGAGAAATTCCTTCTTGAACTTATAAGTAGTGCACACTGAAATTCGGGGAAGTTTTTTCCTGAGCATATTCTTTCTAAACTTCTGATAAGTCCCATCTTGAACTCCGAGGAAACTTTTTTACCTAAACTTTGGGAAAGTGCTCTCCAGAATTTCTAGGAAACATCCATTACATTTGTTCGAAGTTTCTTCCTGAACTTCTAAGAAGTCCTCGTCTGAACTTTTGGAAAGTATTCGCCTGAACTTCGGGGTTTGTTCCTGAATTTCTGAGAAATGTCTGCTCACACTACTCGGAAGTACCCCCTTTGCTTCTGGAATATTTGTTTCTGTTCTTTTGAAAGGTTTCTTCCTTAACTTCGAGAAATCCTCATTCTGAAATTCTGAAATAATCTGTTCCGAACTTCGGGAAAACACTCTAGCACTTCTGGAAAGTTCCAACTAATTTTTGGGGAAGTTTTTCCCTAAACTTCAGAGAAGTTCTCTCCTCAGATTCTAGGACGTATCGTCTTGAGCTATGTGGAAGTTTGTTTCTGAATTTTTGAAAAATTATAGGTAGTGCCCTCCCTGGTTAGTTTTTCTTGAACTCCGGGGACGTTTTTTTTCTAAACTTCTGCATCTTGAATTCCTGGGAAGAACTTCAGAATCTCTGGAAAGTTCCAAACTTCTAAGAAGTCCTCTTTTTTAAACTTCTTCCCGAAGCTCTGAGAAGTCCTCTTCTGATTTTCGAGGAAGTTATCTCCTGAACTTCTGGGAACGTTAATTGGTCCTGATTTTTTGGAGTGTTCCTGCTTGAACTTCTAACAAGTGCTCCCTATACTTCTGAGAAATTTCTGCCTGACCTTCGGAGAAGTTTTATTTTTTCCTGGCGGTCTCTTTCTGAAGCTCTGGGAAGTCTCCTTCTGAACTTTCTAGGGTGTGTCCTAAGTTCTGGGTATTATTTTTCTATACTTCTAGGAATCTACGACTAATTTCATAAACCACTTAGCTCAATGGTTAATTTTCAAATCCCAAGAGCAAATGTACTGAAATGATGCGTTTAGAAGTACTTTAGAAAAAAAATCAGAGTTCCAATGTTTATTTCCATAGCTCATCACTTTTACTTTTGTTCTGAGTCTCAGTGTGGAAACCCACGAGGCGTGAGAAAAAATATGAGGACCACAAAAAAAAATAAAGGGCGATACGGTCAAAATTTGGTCAATATCAACTTGACGTATTTCTTTCAATTTTGCATTTAAAAAACCTGAACACCCCTCATTTTGAAGGTGTGTGTGTGTAGAATGTTGCTCCTATTTTGATTTTGGAATTCACTCTTCAGTTGTCAAAATGCCGTCCAAGCAAGAAGAGCAGCGTATCAAAATTTTGCTCGCGCTTCGCGAAAATCCGAGCTACTCGCACGCAAAGTTCGCAAAATCGCTAAAAGTTGCCAAATCAACCGTTACAAATGTAATTAAAGTGTTTGGGGAACGTTTGTCGACAGCCAGGAAGTCTGGATCGGGGGGAAATCGAAAACCGGAAGCCGCTGAGACGACAAAGAGAGTTGCCGGTAGTTTCAAGCGAAACCCTAACCTATCTCTCCGAGATGCCGCAAATAAGCTGGGTGTATCGTCTACAACCGTGCATCGAGCCAAAAAACGAGCCGGACTATCGACACAAAAGGTAGTGACTCCAAATCGCGATGATAAACAAAATACGACGGCCAAAGCGCGATCCCGGAGGCTGTACACGACGATGCTGACGAAGTTTGACTGCGTGGTAATGGACGACGAAACCTACGTCAAAGCCGACTACAAGCAGCTTCCGGGACAGGAGTTTTATACGGCAAAAGGAAGGGGAAAGGTAGCAGATATTTTCAAGCACACGAAACTGTCAAAGTTCGCAAAGAAATATCTGGTTTGGCAAGCCATCTGTACCTGTGGCTTGAAAAGCAGCATTTTCATAGCTTCCGGGACTGTCAACCAAGAAATTTACGTGAAAGAGTGTTTGAATAAACGTCTGCTGCCTTTCCTGAAGAAACACGGTTGTTCCGTACTGTTTTGGCCGGATTTGGCATCTTGCCATTACGGTAAAAAGGCCATGGAGTGGTACGCCGCCAACAACGTGCAGGTGGTTCCCAAGGACAAGAACCCTCCCAACACGCCAGAGCTCCGCCCAATTGAGAAATACTGGGCTATTGTCAAGCGGAACCTAAAGAAGACCAAAAAAACTGCTAAGGACGAGCAGCAGTTCAAGGCAAACTGGCTTTCTGCGGCGAAGAAGGTGGACAAGGTGGCTGTACAAAATCTGATGGCAGGGGTCAAGCGTAAGGCCCGGCAATTCGGATTTGGAAAAGCGGAAGCCTAACTGAATATTTTTCCTGAATTTTATACTAATTGAACTTGAAAAAAGAAATTTAATTTGATTTTTTAAATAAACGATTTCACCGATTTACACGCGTTTTCCCTTGACCAAATTTTGACCGTATCACCCTTTATTCAAACAAGAAAATAAAATTTACTTTTTGTTATTCGGGGGGACCCCGGGGGGGAGGAAGGGGGCCCGGGAGTGAAAACAAAGGGTTGGGGGGGGGGGAGGGGGGGGGAAGCGGGGGGGGGGGGGGGGGAGGGGGGGGTGTGGGGGGGGGGCCAAAAAAGAAAAAGGGGGGGGTGGGGGGGGGGGGGGGGGGGGGTTGACAGGCAAACCAATAAGTGGTTACGTCACGTTTTTTCAGCTTTTTTTTATTGCTGTTTTCAACTCATTCGTGGTCAAAGAACTGAAAGGAAATCATAAGCTTTAGTTCATTGATTTTCTCGTCCCCTAGTTGCTCATGACACTAAGGGGGTCCTGAACTTGGAAGAATGTAAATAAGCTTCCAACAACGCAAATGATAATTTTGATTTAAACATGGAAATCGTCAGCCGGAGTTTTTATGTGGGTGATGGCACATCCACATAAATAAAGTTTGAGTGTCCAAAACTGTTGGAAAATGTACCATGGACAAATACAGAAACACTAGAACATTAAGATACGAACTCCATAATGATTTGAAGTACCCATGATATTGTAGTAAAAATCGTCTTGTTGATCATGCAACACATTAATATCTGAACTCAAGCATAGTTTAGAGTGCCGTAGAATTTGTCTGCAACGCTGTTAAGATTTTCCTTGCAGCTTTTACAGCTAACAAACACGGTCAAAACACTCTAAACCTCCTTGTCGATCATGTACAACATCAAGATCTGAACTCAAGGACAGTTTGGATGATCTAGATCATCATTGTGTCCGTAACCATATCAGTTCAATATGTTTCCTAGTTAAAAGAGTTACTTTTGAACAAGTTTGCAAAGCTCCTGTTTAACCCTAAAAGGCGAATTTTGACTGCAAATTTTAATCTATGGTCATATATGACCCATCCGTTTTGAACCGGTTCAAAGTATAGGCAAGAAAATGTATTGAAAAATAAATTTGCTTCCATACTTCCCGAAAACATTGCTTTCTGAGAAAAATGTTCTTTGATCTGATGAAAAAAAAATTCGAGTTTTTTGGAACCAAGCAGCGGTCGAGAGTATGGATAAAACCAGATGACTTCTAGATAAGAACTCTCAGAAAACTGTTAAGCACGGAGGTGGCAATTTTATGGTTTGGGGTGGTTTTTGTGATCAGGAGTTGGAGAACTGGTTCAAATCAATGGGATTATTACTGCCGACAAGTCCTCTCTGAAAATCTGGAAGTGTCCTTGCTGAAGGTTGGGCTGGATAACGAATTCTTGTTCCAACAAGATAACGATTCGACACGTAGAACCCAAACGTATTCGTGGATCTGTCCTCGGAATTGAACCCGATTGAAAATTTGTGGTCTATCTTGGATTCAACAAACATGGATAAAACTAATGTAACCAACAAGATTCTACTCTAAAGGCGCCGGTGGAGTAGTGGTAAGCGTGGATGCCTTTCACCTCTGTCGGAAGTAAAGTCGTGTGTTGATGGGTTCGATACGTAGAGTTCAGGCCGTCTCGCTGATGCGAAAAACCATCTCCAGTACCAGAAAGAAAGCTGTTAGCAAAGTTGGTTCAGCAGAAAGAGGTTAATTACGACGGCTGTATGAGTGCAGCTGGGAACTATGTGCCACCTGCTCTAATTTTTAAACGAAAGCGTCATAACCCAAAGCTTATGAATGGATCACCTCCAGGATCTCTCGTGCTGGTTTCAGATACCGGGTATATGAATGGTGAGCTATTCATGGAATGGCTAAAGCATTTGTAGGTGAAGGTACTAAAGCAAAAGGAGGTGAAGGCGATAGTGAGTGATCCTGTTTTGTTGGTTTCGGACAACCACAGCAGTCATGTACTGCTGTGACAACGGGATCATGATGCTATCCATCGCTCCTCTTAGTAGCCATAAGACTCAGCCATTGGATCGTTGCTTTTTCAAGGCCCTAAAACTCATTTCGCAGAAGTCTGCAGCAACTGGAAGACGAACGACCCAGTACCGAATTGCAGAATTGTTTGGCATAGCATATTGTAAATGTTCTACTGTCGAGAAAGCCGTTACAGCGTTCAAAACTTGTGGAATTGAACCTCTCAACTCGGATGTGTTTACGGATGACGACTTTCACCCGAGCTTAGACATGCCCTATAAGAATCGGACCAACCTTGCACACATTCAGAAGTTTCCAAGATACCTACTACGAGTTTTCCTCCACCACAACTCTCAACTGAACCACGAATTCACGAAGTACCAACAGTTTATGGAACATCTGGCCCGTTCTCTTCGTCTTCCGGATCAATGCGCTTCAAAAAGGGAATTTACGTTGAAGCGGAAATACATTCACTTCCGAAAAGAAAGGACCCGCAGAAAAGACGAATTAAGGGTCAGAAATCCGAAATAATAACAAGCTCGCCGGTCAAAGAGAGGCTCGAGTCTCCGTTCCACGAGAAGCAGCAACGTCCCAGGGCTAAACGCAGGCTTGCATCGGAATTTTTAGAAGAATGTGCCAAAAAAGTAAAACTGCGATGAAATGCAACAGCGTCCGGAGGCAACGCGTAAGCTTCGGAATCATCAGAACAAAGCACCAAGAAAGGAAAGAAACAGAAATAAATAATTATCAAATAATCTGAATTGTTTTTGGACTAAATTCAAATAAAAAATAAAGTTATTTTATGATCCATTCATTTATTTCCCAGTAAAAACATGAAGCAACCTAAGATAATCTAAACCGCCGTTCTACGCATAGTTGTCCCATATTACTATGCACAAAAGTCATTATGTCCCTCGACAAACGTGAAGGCATCATGGAACATTGTTCATGAAAACCATAGTAAATCTTGCCCAACGAAGCACTTCTGTTTGCCTTGGGCCACATTGGCCCGAGCTAATTTTTTGGCGAGTGAATAGTAACATGAGACAGTTATGCGTAGAATTGCAGCAACATTATATGGCAATGGTTTTGATAATAGTTTAGCTTCTAGCAATTCATTGCTAAACTAACAATTTCCGGACTTCTTCGTATTTTCAGAAACCACCGGTATGAGCCATCCGAAAGCTCCCGAATTGCAAAATAGCCAAAACCGAATTGGAAATAATAACACATCTTCATCAGAAGTACTGTGCATTGTGCTAATTTGAGTACAATTAAAATTGACATCGATTTTCTGAATGCTCAGGACCTGTTAAATGGTCAGCGCATTCAACCAGAAAATGGCATCAATCAAAACTCAGATTTGCGTCAATAAAATTCTACGCAATGGAACCGTTACTTGTGGCAATACCGAAATCAACTCGAGAGCGTTGATAAAGCTTGTAAATCGCCACGAACCGACGAATTATCTGTGGCAATCAAGAGCTGAAGAAAAAAAAGCAACAAGTGCAACATGATACAGGCCCACCTTATCACAATACACAACGAACGGCGTTGATGCCTCCGGGCAATTACTGTCTACCCCAATTTCAGGTGCAATTCACCGAGCCGCCTAGTCAGGCAGCAGGTATGACCGGTATTGTGTTGGTACTGTAACGGGTAGGAAGGAGAGTAGTTCTCCTGCAGCTGTATTTTACTCCTTTCCATTATTCCCTTGTGCGACCAACTGGGAACTCAGGCACACGCACACTGGAGCACTGGTTCAGTTCAGTAGCACTTCACTTTATAAAATATGTACTTATTGCTCGTTCTTCAAAATTAATCGTGGACACTCGCGACACTGCAACAAAGTTGTAAAACAGGTTACAAAATTTAGTCTCTTTTCTCCCTAAAGTTGTCCTTTTTTTTTTGCTACTGACTGAATGCTCCGATGCGGTGGTTGTGCTCTTCCTTCTTCTTTGGTGACTTTTTGCTTTCGCGTCCCCCCTTCATCAACCATCGTCGTCATCCATCTGCAACAGAAACATCAGCGGCCTGATTTTGACTTGCTTTACTTTACAATTCCGTTCGATGTTCGCTTTTGTCTTGTTTTTTCAATGCAGTTCCTTTCTCTGCAGATAGCCTTCTAGAAACTAACTTCCTCGCAGATCCGCGCGACATTTAATCACCCATGGGAACATCTGTTAGTGGTCCACATCCGAGGGATCTAGTTTTCCTACTTCTTCTTTTTTCTTTTCATCCACCTTCTTCTAACTGCAGTTTCCATTATTATTCCATGATGACCCTTCTTCTTTCTGCACTTCTGCTGGGGCAGGGAGGCCACAAAATTCTCGAGTAAGTCATGTTAAGGGTCTAAGAGCCATTTGTAAACAATGACTTTAAATGTCGATTTCTCTTGAATCTTAAATCACTCTCGTGAAATGAAGGCAGCATTTGGTAGTAGAATGTTATTTCTTCCATACGGAGTAGCTGGATATAGTGAGATTCTCGTGATTCGTGAGATATCAACGTTTAAAGTCATTGTTTACAAATGGCTTTTAGTCCCTAATCATGAATTATTCGAAAATTTCTCTTTCATTCATATTTCAATCACCTTTACGTTTTTCATTCTATTATTTGTAGAATATGCTAACCAGCACTGTATGGATTTCCGGAAAAAACTGACGCGGTTGATCAAAGCAACGATGGATCGAGTGATGTGTGTCGTCCGAGTATCAGGGACGCTCTCGAGTCCCTTCGAATCTCGGAGAGGGTTACGGCAAGGTGATGGATTGTCGTGTTTGTTGATTAACATTGCATTGGAGGGTGTGATTCGAAGAGCTGGGATAGACACGAGTGGCACGATCTTCAGGAAGTATGTCCAACAATTTGGCTTCGCCGACAACGTTGATATCGTAGCACGTAACTTTGAGACGATGGCGGAAACGTACATCAGACTTAAGGCTGAAGCTGGTAGGATTGGACTTGTGATTAAAAACAAAATACATGCTCACGAGAAGAAAATGTTAGAAAATGATGAAATCGAGGTAGTAGACGAAGTCGTGCATCTGGGCTCATTTATGACCGACACCAGCAGAGAAATACAAAGGTGCATTATGGCTGGCAATCGTGCCTACTTTGGACTCCGAAGGACGCTAAGATCGAATAAAGTTCGCCGAACCACAAACTTGACCATCTACAAGACATTAATTAGACCGGTAGTTCTCTACGGTCACGAGACATGGACATTGCTAGTGGAGGACCAACGCGCCCTTGGAGTCTTTGAACGGAAGGTGCTGCGTACGATCTACGGTGGAGTGCAGATGGAAGACGGAACGTGGAGGAGGCGAATGAACCACGAATTGCACCAGTTGTTGGCAGAACCTCCCATCGTACACATCGCAAAAATCGGTCGACTACGATGGGCTGGGCATGTCGTAAGAATGTCGGACGACAGCCCTGTGAAAATGGTTCTCGAAAACGAACCGACAGGTACAAGAAGAAGAGGCGCGCAACGAGCAAGGTGGATTGATCAAGTAGAAGGCGACCTGCGGACCCTTCGCAGACAGCGAGGCTGGCGAGGTACAGCCATGGACCGATTACAATGGAAACAACTTCTGTGTACAGCAGAGGCCACACCGGCCTTAGTCTGATTGGTAAGGTAAGTAAGCCAGCCAGCACTGTAGTGTTTCGATCTGTACTAAAGAATCCCTCGAATGTTTTCTAATGGCGCTGTAATAAATGAAAGAGAGCGAGACAAGAGAGAATCTCTCATTGTTGGATTCGCCTAGAAAGTCCCTAGAACTATTTGGAAATCATCATAAGCTCCAAGTATTCCAGAGTCAAAAATGCGTACTTGGCCTTTGACCAAGGTAGGTGAATCACTGGAAAATTCTGGTCTTATTAAGCATAACAAAAGATATCAGCGCCAACATTAGATTAGGGCGAATCTGCTTTTGAAAACAATGGCTTTCGCAGTCATTTTCTCTTGAACAAAAGGTCACAAATACAAATTAAGCACTCTTTAAGGAAGAGGAGCTTAATTTCTATCCCCTGATATATTCAATTTGAAGGAATTGAATTCAACTTCCGATAAATTAGCAGACAAAGTGTTTGGTTACAAAAGCAGGTTCGCCCTAATCAAATGTTGGCGCTGATATGGCCTTAATTCGACCTTAGTGGGTCCCTTTTCGGCTTTAATCCAACTTCAATGATGCACTAGACGTAATGCATATGCCCTATATATGCATGTTTGTATGGCCTCGTGGTTACTTCACAGAGTCTCTGTGATAAGACATTGCCAAATTAGTATTATTGCATTGGTAATGCATCACTATATTCTTAAAGCTAAACTAATGCTTCATTATTTGAAAACTCATGCGATTCCGCATTAATGATGTTGAGATTTGCTTAAATAAGTGCAATAATTTAGTGCTTGCGGTTCATTGGGCAAGAAAGGTTTAAACGAAATTGAGTTACCAACAATGAATGTATCATATGGCTTTGTCTGGGTCTTTTCTCATCAACTCCTACTGTCGAATTTGAAGTTTTATTGAATGTAGCACCACAGACAGACGTTTAAGCAAGAACAAAATTAATCGATAATTTTGTGTAAATTTTCAAATCATTAGCAATCGGTTGGTTGTTCACTACCGCCGCGTAGTTAACTTAGTCCATGTGCTCACTGATGTGGCGAAGTAGTGGCTTCTCCTAGCATGTCAAAACATCATGCCGACGTTCGCCACACGCCACTTGATATTGACACGATGTTTTGACGTGGAATGAGATGTCACATACATGCTAGTTGCTACACGGTAATTCTGAGGTAGTCATTTTATGACTACATTCTATGCATTTTAATGAACATCCTCCATACGTCAAAAAATGCCTACTTTTTAATCCCGAAAAATGAATAATTTTAAGTCCTGTTTTTATTTCAGTGTGATAGAAAAAATGCATAAAAACCGGGAGTTGCGACACATCTAAATCAAGATTCAAGATGATCGAAAAATCTTACGCTAGCGAATCAATCTCTGAAAAATCTTATTTAAGCTTGTGAATCTTAATCCAGCAACTTGCATCGTGCTCCATCTTTTTGCAGTAAATCTTTAAAATCTTCATCAATCTTCTTTCTATCTACTAAGCGTGCGCACATCGCACAAAAGCAAAATAAAAAAAATCTTGCATCTGAGATAGAGTCGCACCCCCTGATAAAACAACGCTATCAACAAAGTGAGAATATCGATTTGTTCTAGTTGACTGGCTTTGCCGGGAATAAAAATTAATATACAAAAAATTTAGTTATTGCAAGCATTAATTAGATCATTCAGATTAATCATTAAAATGAAATGTATTTCTAAGTTTTAAATAAACTCAAATCTGTATCTATAGAGCCATTTTCTTAGACCAGTTCAGTGCCAACATTTCAAAAGTATAGATCTGCTGTAAACAATTACTGTAACCGTTGCTTTCTCGGGAATGAAAACTTTCTCCCGCAAATCCCAGCAGCAAAGAGATACATTTTCCCACTTTATGGTATATTTTATTAGCATGTGTGGCTTTTGCGATAAATCGATAGGGAATGTCGTTTGTTGCAAAAAAAGCATGAAAGTTTGGTTTGAAATATTGGCGCTGATTCCATCTCATCTTCGTTTTATAAAGTGACTAGTTTCTATACACAATCACATTCTAAAAATGCACGCTTTCTAATCTCTTTCACATGCTTCAAAATGCCTACAATTTATTCACTTTTTGACGTATAACACCTTCAGGCATTTTTGCATAGAACGTGTTTAGGCATTTTATTAATAATTCCAGTCTTCAAGCAAAGTGCCTACTTTGAAGTCATAATTGCATACTTCAGATGTACCGTGTAGTTGCTTATTGTTATTTGGCGATTTCTTTTAAATTGACGGCTATGGAATTTTACACACGCTGAGATTCTAGCTTGAATGGCTTTGGTGGCACCATTACACATACGTCTGTAATCAGAAGCCATTTCTTGCGGTTACCGACTCAGAGTACTTGGTTTGTGGGATGCAATTTATGTGATTGGTAACTCCACTCCCACATCTTTGTTACCACGTATAACTCCAAGGTTACTGATATTCGCCTCGTAAAACTCCATTTTTTCCATCTTTTTCGAACGCATTCGCAGGAGGAAATCAAAGCAAGCATTTCCTAATAAACCGAAGCATTTTCCGATGCAAAAATCTTTATGCGAATAGTGAGCCAGTTTATTTACTCTTCTGGCTTTACTCCGTTCATCCTCGATCCTCCATTATCGTTCGTGACAAACCAATGCGATGCGAAGCGAGTGGGGCAATGTGAGTGACTTTTTGTCTTCTTTTTGTTCATAATTGGAAACCCACAACAGAACCGATACTAACCAAATTTGAAAAGTACTATCACACCAGAGCTTTGCTAATAATTTGGGGATAATTATATAAATCTTCAAAAGAAACAACTTCCGATCAAAAAACAGTTTCAAATGTACCGAGAATCAAACCCTTTACCTACCAATTGGAAAACCCACTACTCTACAGGATCACAGGTAAGGGTGTTTCGATCAAAATTTGGTCGGCTTAAACTTGATGCATTTCCTTTCATCGTGCATTAAACAATTTTGCACACCCTTCATTTTGAAGATGTGTGCGTGTAGCATCATGCCTCTATTTTTATTTTGAGATTAGCACTTTAGTTATCAAAATGTCGTCGAAGGAAGAGAAGCAACGCATCAACATTTTGCACGTGCATGGCGAAAATCCAAACTACTCTCACGCCAAGTTGGCAAAATTGTCGAATGTGGCTAAATCAACTGTTACCAACGTATTAAAAGTGTTCGGTGAACGTTTGTCGACTGCCAGGAAAGCTGGAGGCCACAGCGACGACAAAAAGAGTTTCGAGCGGAACCCCAACCTCTCGGTCCGAGATGTCGCAAAGAAGCTGGGAGTGGCGCATTCAACCGTGGATAGAGCTAAAAAACGAGCTGGACTGTCGACTTACAAGAAAGCGGTGACTCCAAACCGCGACGATAAACAAAACACGTCGGCCAAAGCACGATCGCGAAAGTTGTACACGACGATTCTGACGAAGTTTGATTGCGTGGTACAGGACGATGAAACTTACGTCAAGGCAGACTTTAAACAGCTTCGTGGACAGGAATTTTTTGCGCCAACCGGACGGGGAAAGGTGGCAGATATTTTCAAGTCAAAGTTCGCGAAGAAATATCTGGTGTGACAGGCCATCTTTACCTGTGGCTTGAAGAGCAACGTTTACGTTGCGACCGGAACCGTCAACCAGGAAATTTATCTGAGCGAGTGCCTACAAAAACGTCTACTGCCTTTCCTGAAGCGACACAATTGTTCCGTTCTATTTTGACCGGATTTGGCATCTTGCCATTATGGAAAAAAGGCCATGGAGTGGTATGCTGCCAACAACGTTCAAGTGGTGCCCAAGGACAAGAACCCTCACAACACACCAGAGCTCCGCCCAATCGAACAATATTGGGCCATCGTCAAGCGGAACCTTAAGAAGACTCAAAAAGCTGTTGTGAGCGAGAAACAGTTCAAGGCAAACTGGCGTTCTGCGGCGAATAAAGTGGACAAGGAGACTGTACAAAATCTCATGGCAGGTGTTAAACGAAAGACCCGGCAATTCGCACTCGCTAAAAAGGAATCTAAGCTGAATATTTCTCCTATATTCTGTATTAACTGAACTTGAAGAAGAAAAAGAAGTTGACTTATTAATAAAAACTTTGATCGACTCACACACATTACTGTTTAACTAAATTTTGATCGGAACACCCTTTATTGGTATATTAAATTAATTCAAATAGCTTATACTTAGTCGTAGTCCTACGTTATCATCTCGAACAACCCAATGAGGATGTACCTTGTAGTTTTTTCTCTTCTCTATGATGGCCAGGTTGTTGTTGGGTCCTCTCTTAGCTCAGTCGGTAAAAGGCGCAGCTACAAAGCAACACCATGCTGGAGGAGGCTGGGTTCGATTCCCGGTCTGGTCTAGGAATTTTTCGTTAAGGAAAATTTCTCGACTCCCTGAGCATAGGGTATGATTGTACTTGCCACACAATCATATTAATTCAAAAATGGTACCTGGCATCGAAAGCTCTCAATTAATAACTGTGGAAGTGCATTTAGAACACTAATTTGAGAGCAAGCAATAAGCTAATTGTGAAAGTAGTAAGCTTGAAATGCTAAAAGAAGAAGAAGACGATAGTCAGGCTTTCAGCTCAAATAACGTGTTCAAATATTTGAAAATCCTACCAAAAAAATCAATTTCCATCAATTGAAATATTTTTTAGAGATTGCAAGTGGAAATTGTTTTGTTTAGTAGTCATCTTTCACGTGCGCCCATCGGATTCTAGTCTTTCGTCTAATGCCTGCCGAGTGTCATACTGCCACATAGCTAAACTAGGGCAAAACAGTGCTCGGGGTTATTTTTGTGCGCAAGGAACCTCCAAACTTGGAATGTTGACTGCTAGAGAACAACGGTCGAGAAGCGAGTACTCAATTACGGAGATGATACTAATGACTACGCGCCTACAAAGAGGAAAAGTGCTCGAGCATCTACCAGGACAACAGATTACCTCAAAAACAGCCGGATAGGACAGGTCAGTACCAGGGGGCAGATGGTCAAGAAGAAAATGTATATCTTTTGGCTCAGGAAGTACCAGCGCCTCGATCCCAAGTTAAATGAATCACCCTCCACCAAAACATAACTCCCTACGAACAACCCCTCATATATTTTGTCAAAATAACACGGCGAATCAAAACAACAACAAAGATTCTTTTTTTTTGTCTTAATTATCGAGATTTTCAGCCTCGGGTTGGTTCATCTCCCGTCGTTGTTACTCAAATTCCCTTTTTGGGTATTTTCGTAACTTGTTCGGAGGTGAGATTCGAACTCGTGACTTTGGCGTGAGAGGTATGGATGTTAACCACTACGCCGGGGTCGCCCCCCGAACAAAGATTCTAGTACCGTAAAGCGAATGACTCTAGCAACAATCAATGTGCAACTAGCGATTTGAAATGGGTTCACTGTTGTAGAACCCCTAGTTCCGAAGTTCCCCTTGCAGTCTGCACCTTGCCATGCACTCTTGCGCTTTTCAATACCTTTTGGTACAAGTATCTTTGTTTTTGTTTTGATTCGTTATGTTATTTTGACAGAATATTTGAGAGTGTATTGGTGTGAGTTACGGTCTTAGGGGCGAATCATTTAGCTTGGGACCGAGCTTGGGACCGGTGTGCTAGTACTTCCTGAGCCAAACAAATATTCGTTTTCTTCATGACTATCCACCCGCTGACTACTTTACTCTATAGATCATTAGAGTTTAAACCGAAGAAACAAAACTTCATTCTCTTTTTGCGGATTGCAAAAACTGGTCAGTGACACTACCACAGCATATCCGGTGGACTCGGGTTTGTGCGGATTGCATAGCTATTCAAGATTAAGAAAATGATGTGAGGAAATAAGCATTGGTGTATGTTTTAGTTGGACAATAATTATTTCCAACCAACTGTCAAACTTGCGTTTTTCCGTTCCGTTTCCGTTATCATTGTGTTTGGGCGGTTAGACTTAAGCCAACGAGGAAAGTAATAATCACCGTCCAGGGAAAAGATATACCAAGGTCAGTTACCACCCACAACAACAAACCTATTGTGCCTAACGTCATACATCACCAATACTATGGTTGCTCGATGCCAAACGGACATGATCTACACAGATTTAACGCAGCTTACGACAAGCTGAACCACGATATTGCGATCGCTAAACTTGACAGGCTCGGAGTTAGCGGTTATCTCTTAAGATGGGTTCGTTCATATCTTACAGGGCGTCAACTGACAGTTGCTTTAGGCGATTCTCGATCAATAAGTTTCTGCGCCACGTCCGGTATACCGCAAGGTAGCCATCTGGGACCGTTGATATATCTTAATTCTTCAACAACGTACATCTTGTTATCGGAGGACCACGACTGTCGTTTGCCGACGACTTGAAAATTTTCTGAGTATCTGCTCAATAGCCAACTGCCGTTTCCTCCAACAACAGATTGATGCCTTTTCTGATTGGTGTACTCTAACTCGACTTCAACCCGGCTAAGTGCCCTGCCATAACCTTTTTACGGCAGAAACAACCAATTGTTTTCAACTACAATCTTCTCGGCACGACCATAGAACGAATGCGGAAGAATTTTCACTTTTTTCAAAACTATCTTCTCCAATTTTTACACGTTATTGACCTAGGTGTTCAGATGGATTCTAAACCGACGTATTCGCAACATATTTCATATGTTGTTGATAAAGCTTCAAGAACTCTTGGTTTTGTTTTCAAGGTGGCGAAAAATTTCAACGACATCCACTGCCTAAAATCGCTCTATTGTTCTCTTGTGCGATCTACACTGCAGTACTGTTCAGCAGTTTGGAGCTCGAGTTATAATAATGGCGCCGAGCGAATCGAATCTATTCAACGTCGTTTTCTTCGGTTCGCCCTTCGTAGACTACCTTGGAGAGACCCATTTCGCCTTCCTAGCTACGAAAGTCGCTGTCGATTAGTAAACATGGAGCCTCTGCGACTCCGGTTTGTAGAGCCTTAACTGTCGCAGATCAATGTCAACAAATCAAATCAACATCAACACGGTAAATCTGGAAAACTCATTTTATGACTATATTTTGCACATTTTCAAGATTATACTTGATACGTCAAAAAGTGACTAGTTTTTATACACGAATGAAGAGTACTTTTTACGCCTTTTCAAGTATGTCAACGGCGACAAAAAAATGCGTAAAAAGTAGGCACCGCTGAGAAAAGAAAATTAACTCTGCTCGTGACTTGATGATGACGCCATTTTCAAAGAAGCATTTATTTGTTACGCAGTTTAAGTTCCGGAACTGTTTTTGGCTGTCGCAGTATAGAAAATGGAGCAATTATTTAATACGTTGGATTAAGACGCATTCACGAAATTGACAGGTAATTTAAATATTTGCCATTGTCAGTAATTACAAATATTTTATGCTGTATGAAACAAAACAGGTCTCCCATGCCCTGTGGCCGGATGCGGTTATTAAGGATACATTATTAGGGCCGAATCATTAAGCTTGGGACCGAGCTTGAGACCGATGTACTGGTAGTTCCTGAGCCAAAAACTATATCCATTTTCTTCTCGACTATCCAGCCGCTGCAATAAGGTTAAAACAATAAGTTCCAGAACGTTTGTTAATAACTCTGTAACAAAATGCGTGAGTCAGTTTCTGCGCAAAACCTAGACAGGTTTTTAATATTTTTTTCTTCCAATTAATAAACATGGCTGTGTAATTTATTGATATCTATTTCACTTTCGAATTTAAATTACGGAATTGAGCCGTTTTCAGCAATACACGAGCAAAATTGATATTCCGAAATGCGTAAATAGTATACATCTTTTATGTTTGAAAAGGAGTAAAAAGTATGCATCTTTTACTTTTCAAAAGGAGTAAAAAGTATGCATGTTTTACTTTTCAAAAGGAGTAAAAAGTATGCATGTTTTACTTTTCAAAGGGAGTAAAAAGTATGCACATTTTGACGTATATTCGGTTTACGCAAAAGAGAGTAAAAGTAATATACTCCTTTTTGGCGTAGTCCCAGTTTCTCTCGAAAGAGCATACTTTATAGTCATAATAGCGTAAATTGAGATTACCGTGTAGGATTCGGCATTTTGGGAAAATGGGGTTTTTGGGGGGGGTTTGGTGGGGGGGTTAGGTTTTTGGAAGTGTGGAGGAGAAGAAGAAGGTCTGTTCATTACGAATAAAGAAACATGATAGTCTTTCGTATATGACAGCTCGACAAAAACAGTCTATTATATCTTGCTTAAAGATCACAGTTACGGTATTTGAGTCATCGCGTATTTTTACCCTCGTTCCATTGTTTCTCTATTTGACTTGAGTGTTGAAGTCGACAAACATTTCAATAAGAAAGAATTGCGAGCACTCTCTTTTGTATGAATTGGAAGACGTGTCCATAGCGAGAAAGGAGAGTCAAAACTGCCAAGGAAATTCAGATAAAACGAGTTTCGTATGTCGAAGCAGAAGAGCTACGAAGGTCTTCAAGCTGAGTTTGAGTGTCCGGGACAGACAGACTCTATTCCATCACAGCATCTCTATAACGACACAATACTGAACAACGGAGGGAAATAACTAAAAATAACCCGCGGTCACCTCAGCGCGATACCAGCGAAAGTTATATCGCAGTAGCGCAGTAGTGAGAGAGGGGTTGCCACTGGCCAGGGCCACTGATATTGAAAGATTCTTACTAGGAGACCAATGGTTGGAAGCGGTCATTGAAGTGCAGAGAAATATGAACCAGTTCATTCAATAAGAGCGAACCGAGATCAAAATGAATCAACTATCAATAGACGTCATCATACAACTAGAAAAAAAAAAACAATCCGAGAGGGATAACATTACACGGATCCCCAACAGCATATCAACAGCCGGCCATGGCCGCATGAATGCTTAAAATTATTCCATGTTATTGCATACAACAAACTGGAAAATAGAGAAGATTTATATGAATGAATGACCTCAAAGACAAGACCTTGGTTTCATCTTTAGGAGTTCTGTTAATGCTGTCTGCTCTGTACTGCTCTCTCGTGCAATATATTCTGGAATTCCGTGCAGTGGCTTGGAGCTCGTATCTAGCAATTGGGATAGCGAGAATTGAATATGTTTAAAAGAAATTCGTTCGCTTTGCCCCTCGTCACATTCCTGGACAATAGGCCACCCTATGAAGACTGTTGTCAACGTTTGGGTCATGAAACTCTTGCACATAAACAAACAGATAGTTAGGCAATATTGAAGGAGTGCTATTAGGAGAAATCTATGCTCCTGAGCGAATTTGAATCTAGGAATTTTCATAATTCCGGACCCCATGCTTTGAATAGGACCCAATATGGCTTATGGCTTCGTAATTCAATAACTTCTACAATATGTCTGATTTTCCCTGCCAGTTGACACCTTCCAGCACCGGATCCAACATAGACAGCTAGCGGTACGTAAATTGTGCACGGTACCTTATAAATTCACAGAAATCTGAACATCGTATAATTTAAACTCTAAAATCCCTAGAGTTGGAATGCTGTATAAAATTCCCTTTGAATTTCGAGTATCAATCGAGCAGAATTCGATTAATAAGTCTGAGCTCGATACAATCGACATTCCGGATATGATTAAATCAAAGGATAATTTTCTTTTCAGGAAAACACGCGGTTAGTCATACACTCTCGATCCACTTGGCTCAATTTGGAATTGTTCTCGACTCAATTTCATCAAATAACGAGTCACTTAAATTTGAGTTAATCTTATTGGGGTTGACAAGTCGAAATATTATCAAAATACATCTGAGTTCAAGTTGATGTATGACTTGTCAATCTCAGCACGATTTAGTCCAATTTGAGTGATCCACGTTCTAAGGAACTGAGTCGAAAACGACTCAAAAATGAGTCATGTGATAAAGTGAATCAAAATTCTAAGAATTATCACCTCAAAAGAATTAACGAGTCGCGCTCAGTGCACCCTCTAAAATCTGCTCAATGTCCTGAAAACGATATGCTAAGAATGCCGAACAAGTTCGAACAATATACTCGCACAACTTGAGTGACTTTCGTTCACATTAGTCAGTAGGATTCGCTAAGAATTCAGCGCCAACATTAGATTAGGGCTTTTGTAAACAATGGCTTTCGTAGTCATTTTCTCTTGAACAAAAGGTCACAAATACAAATTAAGCACTCTTCAAGGAATAGTAGCTTTATCTCTATCCGCTGATATATTCAATTTGAAGGAATTGTATTCAACTTCCGATGAATTAGCAGACAAAGTGTTTGTTTACAAAAGCAGATTCGCCCTAATCAAATGTTGGCGCTGAATTATTCAACCTGCTGTGAAGTGTATTATTTTTTTCAAGTGAGATTCCTCTGTACGAATTCTGCCAGAATATAGTATCGAATTAAATATAAGAACATTGTAGAGAAGCAAACTAAACGCTTGCAGTTACAACTAGATATGGAAAAGAAATTATGTTTCGATTGACACTGTCACCCACTGCCGACTGAATCTGCCGACCGGTTTGCGTAAGGGCGCAGTGTTTAGGTTGAGATTGTTCTGGATAATAATCAACAAATAAAGTGACTATGTCGCAAGTATTTCTACTTAAATTCCTTTCCTATAAAAAAAAACAATCTTAGACTAAATATGTGGAACAAAATGGCACGCAACTACTGTTCATAAACAACCCGATGTCAAGTGACACAGAGACATAGCAATGAATAACGGTCATCTAACATCTCCGATCGCACCTATTGGAACCTGAAGAAAACACATTCCGAAACCAGCGATTCTCTTTCGACATCCATCTGCAGGAAGATGATTCAGTATCTTTGAGAGAAGGTACCAACAAATTATTCTCGGCTAGGTGGGATCGAAAATGTCGATCGCGCCGAAAAAACAAACCCTTCGTAAATCGTCCGACACTCGATCGAAGGAATCCCATACAAACAGCTGTTGTTACACAATCACCGAGCATGCACTTACCTTCATTGGCCAACGACTTGGTAATGTTGAGTGTTTGCCGTAAGAAGTTCATGATTTCTACAATGAATTTAAGCTAAAATTACAAAACAATCGCCCATACAACTCCACCGCACAAATACCTGATCTAGTTATATGATCTCAGTTCCACCGCCGAATGCTTTTTCACCGGTTATATTTCACCAAAAAATCACACGCGACCAACCGAGCAACTTTGTTTACGAACGGCGAGCATTACTGAGAAGGAAACAAGGAAGAATCAGCATAAAAAAAAACAGCACAGCAAACGTCAAACGATGCTGGCAGTTTGTTGCACGCGTGATTTCAGCGGAGGGGTTTACCTCTGATGGTCGAATGTTGGCAAAATGAAGCGTGACATTTTGTCATGTCGCGTGAGAGATCGATACGATACAAAAAAATAATATATATATAATATATTATATATAACGTAATGGGAATAATCAAAAGAGAAATATATTGATAAAATATGTAAAAGATAAAAAGTTTGTTACGTTTATGGTGAAACTTTCATCATTTGTGGTATATTTGATACCTCTTGTTGAATATAAACGAACAATGGTGGTTTGGCGGAGGGAATGGTAAACCAACCCATTTAGTAGTCAGCTGAAAATTGTTGGTGTTTGACGCTGATTTTATAACCCTCGAAATGGTAGTTTCTACTGCGGTTTTTTGCGTGTATAAAAGCATCAACGGTCATACACTCAGCGAAATAAACTTTCAATATTCATAAGATTGAATTATGATTAAGATTAGTGGTATCTATGAAGTAAAAACAATAAACGACCACAATTATCAAATATAACAATATTGTGAGTAATGATAAAGTAATGACAAGGATTGAACTAATATTGTAAAATCCGACACAAGCTAAATGAATAGAAAAACAGCGCTGTATGAATCATATCCGCTCGAATTTGTGGTCTAATGTATCATTTGCAAAACGGTAATGAAAAATACATTCAATAATAATTGCAGAAGGAGAGAGAATGAAAAATAAAAAAAAAAGGGGGAGGGCCTATCACCGACTCCGTTGACAAGTAGAGGAAGTTATTTTATATTTAATAAATAAATAAAGAAAATGGAGTGTAGAAAATGAAGTGTTGTTAATAGTTGGGTATTTGGGCACCTACTGAGATCCTATATGAGCTTGGAATATAAAAAGTCACTTTAGTTAAGAAGAAGTAGAGAGTGGGGAGATTGGTAGGGAGTGCGTGGCATAATTTAAATGGACGTTCCCAATAGTGAGAAAAAGGAGAAAGAAAGAGAAAGAGGGAAAAAGAAAAAAAATCGCGCTCAACGAATTAATTCCAGGATAATTATTCATATTTTGGGAAAAGAAGAAAAAAAAAAAAAGAAGAAAAAAAAGGGAAAGGAGAAGAAGAGGGGACTGTCATTTGCGCTAGAAAAAATAGAAAAATGAGGAACAAAATAGCTGGAAACATTGGTTCTTTGAGGTTCGATATTGTCGTAACGGTAGTTGGGAGGTGGGGGTTATAGCAACGATGAATGAACGGACCTGCTGTGTTTCATTGCCTTGAAAGATAAAGTTACCATCCAATGTACCCCGTAAAGTACTGTCTGCGCTCACTCAGATTGACGGCGACCCAGACTTGTTCCACACAGTCCACACACACACTTTCCATATGACGTTAAAATTTTCATCGCACAGTCCTACCAGTACGGGGGAGGCAAAGGGGGGGGGGTTTGTATGGCAATCAAATCATAGAGTGATCCGTATCCATTCCAATTCGATTTAATCAGATCATTTACCTGATTTATTTCTCCTTGACAACTTCATCTGTTTTCATTCCTATTTCGAACTTTCATCAGATCGTCTAAAAGTGCGTTGAAGAGAGAGATCGGGGGGGCTGGCGTCTTATAGTGATTGGCGGCTGTACTTTATTGGGGGTATCGCGTATTTTGCTGAAGCAGTGGCGTGTCCGTACCAGAGGTGGGGAAGCGAGTCGGTCTACTGACACAAAAGCGGGGGGGGGGGGGGGTCGTTGGGGGCAGGGGGTGGCTCGTTGTGGGGGGTGGTGGGGGCTTTGTGGTGGGGGCGGTCATGTGGCGAGTCTTTTATTAGTTTTCGTCACTTGGTTGATGGGTGTGTATTGTCAGGCGTTTGAATACGGAAGATGAGGGGGTATAGATAAGCGGGACGTCGAATATGGGGAGGGGGGGGGAGGGAACTTAAAGACGTACAACAACAACTTCGTGTGAAAGAAAATCCATTCATAAGTCAGCCATATGAAATTCCAAAGCTTGAACCATATGGAATCGTTCATAAGTTGAACCATATGAAATTTTTAAGATTATTTGCCTGAGTGTAATAGTGCTCTGTCGCGTGGCATCCTTTAAATACGATCACTGAGCCAAGGAATATAGCTAAAACATTAATAGTACCTTATGATTTTTTGCTATAAGAACTCTCTAATCTTTCCTTGATTATCTTTTGATTCATTTGCTGTTTGAACCAAAATGCATTTCAACTACGAACCTTATGCAAAACGCAAGTTTTTCCAAAGGTCGTGAATAAACTCATAGGAAAACCGTATGAAAATCATTGCAAAAGAAAATCATACATTGTTTGAAATGGGAACGGGCTCGGAATTGTGATTTCGGGATTTGGTGGAGCTGATTGAGCTCGTTTCCGATTCTGGTAGAACTTCCGGACTTTGAATGCTCTTCTTTAGGACGACTATCAAGTACCTACTTGGCTTTCTTCCTTCTCCTCGATTCCGGGACAACTATTTAGGTACCTTTTTGATTTTCTTCTGTGATTTGTCTTTTACAGTAATAACAATCTTCACCGGAATCTCGAATCCGGATTGGATACTGTCATTAGATCCGATAGAAGTATTATCAAGTACGGTTTGAACTTCGGCACTTGCCGATCATTTCGCCTCAATCTGAATCGGTATCTTGGGCTTGGACTTGTCCTGTTGCAAACTATTCACTTTTTCTAGCACATAGTTGTCCCGTTCCTTTTCGTGTAGATTCTGCTATTGCTGAACGGCGTATTATAAGGTTGCTCAAGGAGGAAGGTCACTCTAATGTCTCAATCACACGAAAAATTGGTCGAAACGAGAAAGCGGTATGAAATTTCATCAAAAAGGTTCAAAATATGGCATTAAACCTACTTACCTACCACAGGGCAAACCAAATTTTCTTTGAGGCTTAAAGGTCAAATCAGACATGAAGCCACAAAGAATCAGCTGCCTTGCTCCCAATTAAAGAAAAACCTAGATGTTCCGGTGACTCCAAGACAAATTGCTCGGATTTTGAACGAATCGCCGAACATCAAGGAAAGCCAAAGCTTAACCTCAGTCATAAGCAAAACCAGCACAAATTCAGCCGGAAGGTCATGGATTGGAAGGCTAAATAGCGAAATGTTGTGTTTTCTGACGAGAAGAAGTTTAATTTAGACGGACCGGACTGTTACAGTTACTACTGGCATGATTTGACTCGAACTGGTGACGTGAGATCGAAGCGAAACTTTGGAGGGTGGAAGTTTGATGGTTTAGGGTGCCTTCTCCTACCATGCAAAGCTTACGATTTGTTTCATTTCAACCCGGATGAATTTCAACATGTACCTAGAGCTTTTGGAAGATGTTTTGATCGGTCATATTGAGAACGACGCGAATGACGATAACGTTTTTCAGCAGGACAATGCATCTGTTCACGTCTCCAATTAATCCAAATCGTGGTTTGTTGAGAAAACATTCCGCTATTGGACTGGCCAGCTTGCAGTCCGGATTTTGATTCCGTTGAAAACCTCTGGGGAAACTTGGCTACAATGGTTAATGCAAACAGACGTCAGTTTGATAGTATTTACAGTCTTCAAACAGCAATTCAAGAGTGTTGGGTCAAAAATCGACATGGCAACACTGCAAAAGCTCTCTGATTCAATGCCAAACCGTAAAATTTTACCATTTGGCTAAACGAATGCCTACCCATTTTTCAATGTTATTTCTATATGGTTATCCAAACGAACTAATGTTAAGTTTTAATGCTAAATTTGTTGAAAATAAAGGAAACGTATCCTGAAAATCGAAAAAAGGATAATTGGGCTTTATGTGATTTCTGAAATACATTAAAAAATTAGAGTCGGCTAAACGAATGTCTACCACTGTAGTATACAAGTTCATACACTGAAGAAGACTGCACATACACACAAGAAAGGAGTATTGTTTTATTAAAAGTTTACTTCTGAAAAGTGTAAATTTTTCATTGAATTAAAAGTAAAATTATCAACTATGAAAATTATGTGTTTGATTTCAGTTCAGTGTGTAAATTTAAAAGTGTTTTTTTTTTACCGTGAATATTGTCGAACTGTCAAATCCACCAAAACAAAGTACTCGCGACTGAACGGACATTCTAGATTCCTACGATCCAAACACATACTACATAGTGGGAAGTGCTCTCATTGTTAGAATGTTGCGAAGACACTATGGTACGAATAGCCAAATTTCGCGACAAAAATCGATAACTCGAAAACCATTAACTTTAGACATATGATGTCTTTGGAAGATTTAATTTAAAAAAAGATCTATCTTTTGGTTTGGGTGGTGACTAGGGTGGTCCTTTTATGTTCATAATAAAAATTCTAACTTTTTATTCTTATGATTTAGAGGAATTGTTGCTCCTACAGAATTGTAGATAATTTAATTTAATGAAACTTTGCTGAAATAACCTAACTTCTATCTCATCTACGTATCGTTTTATAACAGTTTTTCTAACTTTCCTTAGGGTGGGACTTAAAAAAAAACAGTTTTTTTGCTCTATTTTTTTTTATTTCAATTTGAATTTGAAAACTTTGTTTGGATGACTTTTAGGACATAAAAGGACGCACATTTTGAAGATACAAGATGGTTGCTAGTTATTGTATAAAAAAAGTTGTAGAGGTTGAAGTGTAAAAAAAAATACGTTTTTTTCAAGATATCTTACTCACTTATTTGCAAATATTTGCAAACACGGAATACGTGAACTGAAAGTAAAAACTTCCATCTACAAGACCTATGCAAAATCGTTTGTCCCCTTTTGTCCCCTTGTGGAGTAAAACTCATTTTAAAATTGGTCATTTTGCATTTTTTCTGCATAACTTTCGATCTGCAGCATCAACAATTATCATCAAAGTGCCTAACAACGTGAGATTTTTATGAAAATGTTTATATTTTTATGTTAACCCATCTCCATTTATTTATTAACATTTATATCACAGACAAACAGACATAACACATTGAAAATTTTGCACTACAAATCATCGTCACTAACACACCTGCGCCATCTGTTGAGCACACTGTGATGGGTGATAAAGCTGAACAGATGGGGGTAGTGTGCTAACGTCAAATATAAGGGAATCCACTATGTGCGCCATCTGCGACGATACTTCTAACTATGAAACATTTGAATTTACCGTTTAAGGTGTAATGTGATATAAATGTTAATAAATAAATGGAGATGGGTTAACATAAAAATATAAACATTTTAAAAAAAAATCTCACGTTGTTACTTTTCGATGACCCAACTGTTGATGCTGCAGATCGAAAGTTGTCTGAAAAAATGAAACGACCAATTTCAAAATGAGTTTTACTCCACAAGAAACAAAAAAAGGAGACAAACGATTTTGCATAGGTCTGTACATGAAAGTTTTTTACTTTTCAGTTCTCATATTCCGTGTTTACAAATATTTGCAAATGGAAATTGGAGTAGAATCTTAAAAAACATGTTTTGGCAACTTTTTTTATACAATAACTAGCAACCATCTTGTAGCTCAAAATGTGCACTTTATGTCGTAAAAGTCACCTAAAACCAAAAGTTTTCAAATTCGAATTGAGAAAAAAACTTATTGGAAACAAAAAAACTGTTTTTTTAGATTCTTACAAGGACAGTTAGAAAAACTGTTATAAAACGAAACGTAGATGAATAGAAGTTAGGTTATTTTGGTAAATTTCATGAGACAAATTATCTACAATTCTGTAGGAGCAACCCAGTTCACAAATCCTTAAGAATAAAAAGTTAAATTTTATTATGAACATAAAAGAACCACTAGTCACCAAATAAATATAGATCTTTTTTCTAAGATTAAATCTTCCAAAGACATCGTATGTCTAAAATTAATAGTTTTTCGAGTTATCGATTTTGTCGCGAAATTAGCTATTCGTACCATAGTGCAGCAGATGAATAGTCATGAAGAAAACAATTTTTTTGGCTCAGGAAGTACTAGCACCAGTCCCAAGCTCAGTCCCAAGCTTAATGATTCGCCCTAAGACCGTAACTCACACCAACACACTCTCAAATATGCTGTCAAAATAACGCAGATCAAAACAAAAACAAAGGTACTGAAAAAGCGCAAGATTTCATGGCAAGGTGCAGACAGCAAGGTGTACTTCGGAACTAGGGGTTCTACAACAGTGAACCAATTTCAAATAACTAGTTGCACATTGATTGTTGGTTTTACCATAAACGTGGTAAATTTGACTGAAATTTCATGGTAGTTTTAAAGATAGGCATAGTCGGGTAAAATGGTAGTTTTTACTACAAGAATTTTTTCTGTGTACAGAGCAGGAAAATTTGAATTGACGGTTTCAACTTTTCAATTTTGGCAATAGTTTTCTTTTTTAATTTTAATAATCATTATTCTTTGTGTGTAGGGCATCTGTTCAGAATTAGCTATGAGGAACATTTCTAGTACCGAAAAGCGCAAGAATGTATTGCAAGTTGCAAGGTGTACTTGGGACTAATGGGATTCTAGAGCAGTGAACGAATTTTAAATCGCTAGTTTCATATTGATTGTTGATATTACTCATTGTTGCACACTTCACAAGTTCACAAATGGAATTAGTTGTATGATCACAGAAACAGAACATCAAGAACGTCACAAAATAACTCATGAAACAAGTTCTCAATGTTGCACACAAACTGTCGATTCAAACGTTTTGTCACGTCAAAATGTTGCACCATCAAGCCAGAACGATATCGCACTGACACTTGATGATGCAACGCGATGCTACCACCCGCACCAACACCAACAAAACGGGAGAAGCTATAAAACCAAGCGCCGTCACCATTACGAAACCATAGTATCGTCATCAGCGTAGTGCCACGGTTGTGCTCTCGTGAAAACGGAACCCAGCAAAAGTCAGAAGCAAAAGCATCAGCTCTTGTTCTACTGTAGTGTATAGTTCCAGATATAGCAAGCAGCAAACATACAAATACACAAACACACGCAAACATCCATTATAGCAACACTCATATTCACCAACCTCTGCCGTACGGTATATAGTGCAAAAAGGAAGAAGAAAGTTTTTGTTCCGTTCGTTTCGGTGAAAGAGCAAAAGAGAAAGACGAAACCAAAATTGATTTTTTCTGCCTGGAAATTTCTTCGGCTGCTGCTACGAGAGTTGTACGTTCAGCGTACATCCTTCAAAAGTTAATTGGTATCCAAGTTTCGCAGAAGGTTATAGTGAACGTCGCCGATTCAAGAGGTTGTGTGCACTTGTTTGTTTTTGGTGACACTTTTGGAGATAAAATAAGAAAATAGAGATCACGAAGTTCTTGTGACGCTTATTGTCGCGGTGACCGATCAGGATAGAGCCAAATTTGGAAGTGAAAACTAGAGCGTGTGCTATAGCGGGTCTGTACGTCCTCGAAGAAAATATTTTTTGTGTGAAAACGAGTTAAAAGAACAGCCTCAAAATTACGACTTCAATCATGACCAACAAAGTGCTAGCAGCCGTACAAGATCTACAAAAACAAAATGGCGAACCGCAGAATACTGCTGCGGCGGCATCTGGGTCGGAGAGCGCTCGGACGAACCTAATTGTCAACTATCTGCCCCAGACTATGACGGAGGAGGAGATCCGGTCACTGTTTTCGAGCGTGGGTGAGGTTGAAAGCGTGAAGCTAGTGCGTGACAAGAATGTTATTTACCCGGGTCAACCAAAGGGGCAAAGCCTAGGATATGGCTTTGTGAACTTCCACCGGTCCCAAGATGCCGAACAGGCCGTGAATGTGTTGAATGGGCTACGCTTGCAGAATAAAGTGTTGAAAGTATCATTTGCCAGACCGAGCTCGGAAGGAATCAAGGGAGCAAACCTGTATATTTCCGGACTACCAAAAACTATCACCCAAGAGGAACTGGAAGTGATCTTCAGACCTTACGGCGAAATTATTACAAGCCGTGTCTTGGTTCAGGAAGGAAATGACAAACCGAAAGGAGTTGGATTTATTCGTTATGATCAACGTAAGGAGGCAGAGCGGGCTATTGCCGCTTTGAATGGAACAACTCCGAAAGGATTAACCGATCCTATTACGGTGAAATTCTCAAATACTCCCGGACAGAATACGGCTGCCAAGATTGTGCAACCAGCTTTACCGACCTTCCTGAATCCACAGTTAACCCGCCGATTGGGAGCTATTCACCATCCAATCAACAAGGGATTGGCTCGCTTTTCGCCAATGGGAGGAGAAGTGTTGGATATGATGCTGCCGACTGCACCCACAACTGGAATCGGCGCTATTGCTCCGTCCGGTGGTTGGAGCATTTTCATCTACAACCTGGCACCGGAAACTGAGGAAAACACCCTATGGCAACTGTTTGGCCCGTTCGGTGCTGTGCAGAACGTCAAAGTCATCAAGGATTCGGCGACTAACCAGTGCAAAGGATACGGTTTCGTCACGATGACCAACTACGAGGAAGCCATGCTGGCAATCCGATCTCTCAATGGATACACTCTGGGCCAACGGGTGTTACAAGTCAGCTTTAAAACCAACAAAGCAAAGTAATTTCATTCATTTATAATCGAACAGATTTCTTTCTCCTTTCCATAAAAACACTAACACTCACACACACACATCATCATACCACACGGTATCGACGCGTGTTGAAGCGCCTGAAACGATTCTCAATCCGCTAAAAATACCCGTCTTTTTTCTCGCTACTGTCTCCGATCGTGGAATTCCTTGCGAAAAGTAAAAAAAAATCCCCCCATTCCTCTAACTCCAAAACTCTGTCACATATTATCCACCAAAATCCATGCTTGCTCAAATAAGTTCAATATTTCCATTCTGATATGGTGATATTCTGATTTCAGCGCCGATATGGCCGATCATTAAAAAGAAAGAAAACAATTGCAATTGAGAAGAGGGAGAACGTATCAAACACTTCGAAACGACACCCTCCCTAGGAAAGTTAATCAAACTCCCCCGCAAGACAAGTACTGATGGTGCAATATATTCCACATACAACTATACTACACACAACTACAACCACACGCGGCGATCTAAAAACACATAGAGAGTGGAAAAAGTACACGGCTTCGCGCGAGGGGTGCGATTTTCGAGCAGGGTGGCGTCGCGATTGAGTTTGATATTTTCCAGCCTTTTTCTCATATCGAAACGTGTGCGCATGCGGAAGATCAAAGCCAGCCGTGAAAATCACAACCCCCCCGTCAACCTGAATGAATGATGAGAGGCAAAAAACTTCACACAGAAAATCCGCATTCGAAGCGGAACAGAGCGAGACAGCCCAGAAATAGGCGAAAAAATCAAGTATGTGTGCATTTCCCTTTTTTTTAATTCTATTTTAACTATGATAGTCACTTTTTTAAGTAATCACACACATCTTAACTCGCTCTTACTATATAGTTAGGCTAGGCACTAATCATAAATCGGCTCGAACAGGAAGCAGAAGATGATGAAGAAGAAGAAGATGAAGAGTCGGTCATTTTTTGACTCAAGAGACTATTATTTCCAATCTTAGCAAGCATGGCGCATACATTTTAATTTTTTGTCAGCAGCATGCGTTGCTGCGCGCCGTTTTGTGTATTTGTGCACACGCTTCCATCCATCAGAGTCGGAGATTAATTAGCGACTTCTCGGGTACTCTTGTTTTCTCTATATTTCCAAAGTCTATTTACACGAAATGCGCAGCTGGAAAAGTGATGATGATGATAATGTGCGATGAGATCAGTCCCAGAGGCTGAGAATCCTAATATTCGTTCGGAATAACGTGTAGCGAGAAAAAAGCAAACGTGTAAATTGGAACACACACTTATTGTGTGTGCCGCAAATTGGACGTCTTCAACACGACGCCGTTTCCCGAGATCGATGGGAAACGAACAACTTTTGAGACTTTGTGTTCGACACTTTTGAGAGGCTTCCCTGTGGAAGACGGAGGCTATATACAGTTAACGTAACACTTTTTTTTTTTTTTTTTTAATTTGCCGTGTGTGGAGAGGAAGCGAAAAGTGAGCTTTACAACAAGAACAAATGGCTTATTAGCTCTAACGTTGATGACGAAAACGACGATCAATAAGTAACTACTAATCGGCTGGCAGGAAACCACTGCTCAGCCAAAGCTAAAAACTGAAAGAAACACGAAAATCTAGTCAAAAGAAAAAGAAACTTTTACAACAAAACATAGTAGGCAGAATAGGTTCTTTTATGCGTTAGTCTTAAATGTCACCCTTCAAATAAGATATGTAACCAGAAGGAAGTACGGTGAAAAACATATATATGTAAATGGAGAATGTGTCTTTTCGTGAGATGTGAAATGAAAGTGGTATTACTGCAATATTTGTCAAAAAAAAAAACGGAAATGGAAAATCCACACGTTTTATTTCATCACACATACACACATGATCCGAAAAGCTACTGTGGCAACGCATGATACAAGATAGTAAGATTAAATTAATATTTTAGGAAAATTTTATTTATTTTTACAACTTATTTATTGACAAAGGCTTCGAGGCAAGCTGAAATAATAATTTAAAAAAAAAAGAAGCAACTTTGCTATCATCAGACGGAAAGCAAATAATGAAAAAATCAACCTGTTAATGGAAGATAAACCTAACACACGAAAGGATCTCATTTTAGTGTAAAACAAACAAGTGCAAAACTTGGGTAAATTATTGAGAAACGCAAAGGAAAAGAAATGCTAGAGGCAACCCCCTTAAAAAGCCATTAATTTAGTTAAATTGAGCGAGTAAGCCTATAGTATACATGCAGTTACAAACAAATGAATACAAAAAAAAAAAATAACAGAAAGAACGCGCAAATTGAAAGAGACACAAAACGAACGATGATTGAAACGTACTTAGCAAAGAGTAAATTTAAAAGAGTGCTCTTTTTTTTTACTGTGGAGCAATTTGAAGATAAAGTAGAATCACTGTTTTTAGTTCATGGGGAAGTTATAGGAAACGATTCACACTTGATTTGACACCGAAAGTTGATCCAGTTAACGGAATCACTTCGATGTCTCGAAAAAAAAAAACTTTCTTTTGACATCGATGCAATTTTTCTATCACCCTAGTGCCGGTGTCAAAATTGTTGTAATTTTCTTTCCCCTCAGCAGTAGCGCAACTTAGATTTTAATATACTGATTCATCCACATGAGTTCACGAGCCAGAACCCACCATTGAGCGCGGATTTGTGTGTGTCTTTGTTTGAGACAAGGAAAGAACAAAATTGGTACTAAACTTGCTAAGCAACTTTGAACGAATGTTTGCAAGTCTATATTGGAAGGACCGAGGGTAGAATCGTTTTTTTTTTGTTTGTAATAGCCATTACACACAGATACATTAGTCGAAAAGTATTAAGCCTGATAAAAAAGGTACATTAACCGTAATGATAAAACAAAACAAAAAAAATATTAAATGGATAGCTATTGGAATGAGCAACAAAACAAGCATAATAATGTCGCACAGTAATTTTTAAGATGATCGTAAGACAAGTTATTGATATACACAAATTCAGCTCCGGACATCCTACGACAAGAAAGTACAGAGAGAAACAATGTTGCATAGAAACAGAAATACTCCCCATCCTATTTCTCACAGGAATATATTGATATTACATATATAGAGCAAACAGTGAGAGACAGAAAATAGTAACATAGACAGAGTTTTGACATGTCAAACTTTCTTTTGTTGTTTCAATTATATGGTTTTTCTACTTTATTTTCGCCCAGGATTCAATTTTCATTTATGACAGTTCCCTGCGCGGAAAATAAAAATTACAACCAATTCCACTTTGCTCTTTTCTTCTGTGTAGTGGTTCCATGTGTTTTCACGCATTTAACAACAACAAATCTTATTTGTGATTTCTAGTCCAAGCTAATGCAGCCACGGTGTCGAGGCTGCCACTTAGCACCAATCGTAATAACTTTCCATGGAACTGCTCCTACTGGTAGGAAAGGAGGAAAAACGAAGAAAATACAACACCCGAATCTATTCCATACAACTGTGATACAAGCAAAACAAGAAAAACCTACTTTTAAGAAAGACAACAACAAAAAAAACGCAAAATTGCAAGCAAGAATGTGTTGACGCCCAAGTGCGCATACACCTTTTATTCCCGCAGAGTTCAGAAAGAAGCGACGGGTCGTATTCGCACTTGGCCGTGCTGTGTTCAGTATTTTTAGTTCTCGTTGAAATTTCCGTTTCGCTGATCTTCTACTGACAGCCCCGCTCCTCGCGCATAAACGATTCGCCGATCTCTCGGGATGGAGAGCACGACTAAACGAGCAAAGGCCACCATCCCGAGATCCCGCAGCATTCGACATTTGACCGCGGCGGCTCTTTTTTTTTTGTCAGCAGCGCGAAACGCATTCTTACTGCTCTGATGATGATATTTGTTTTCAGTTCAGTTCTTAGGTTCTTTTTCTTCCTTTATTCTCTCTCACTCTCTCGATTTTATACGTTTTATTTCCGTTTGTTTTGGTTTCTTTCGTTTGCAGTTTTCTTAATTTTGATTATTCGACATTCAACCCGAACAGGTTCCGGTTCGTTCCAATTGGATTACAGAGAAAAAAAAATGAAATCATTATTTGCTTTGAATTCAGTATTCCGGAAGATAAAAAAAAAAAATAAGAAAATCACTTTGACAAGTCTGTTTACTTTCCAAATATCTGATTTATGGTTTGCTTTGTTCTTAAGTTTTTGAGCTGAAAACACACATACACATACACACTTACACACGAGTCACATAGAAGCGAGAAACATGTGCGAAATTTTTTTTTTTGCAACTGACAGGTGTAGTTTTCTTTTTCTTTTTATTATAATTTCGTTTCGGTGGCACGTCGTCGTGCTGCGTACAAGATCGAAGTAAGCCATGCCCCGGAGGCAGTAGGCAGTGTGCGAAATTCAGACGAAAATAAACGCACAAATGTCAGATCGGATAGTGTCGCGCGTCGTTTTCTTTGGAATTTTGGGTACTGCTTATGGTTTTTTTTTTCGTCTCTTACTTGTGTTATTATTTTTCAGTTTGAGTTAATTGTTGTTTTCGTCTTCTTCAGTTTTTAGCCCGTATTATTAGTTTTAGTAGATTTTATTTTGCCATCGGACAGGGTGGTGCGTTTTGCATTGCATATTCCTTTCGGGGCGAGAGTTGCATTACTTATAAGTTGTGTATATCGCGGAGATCCCTAACTGGGTTCACGTTTTATTTTATCGCATGATTTATTATACTTTTTAGCGTAATTATTTTTTATTTTGTTTTTTTTTTGTTTATTATTTCTTTTAATTTCTCTTTTCTTTCTTGTGTGTTTTTTTTCTTTTCTTTATTTTTAGGATTTATGTTAGAAAGAATTGAGAGTGATGTGTGCAATAGGATGTGACTATGTTTTCTTTCTTCCCTTCTTCTCACCTTATCTTATCCACTCTTATTCTTGCTTTTGCTTAGATTTTAATTTAAAGAAGAAAGCTAAACCCTAGATTATCTATATAGCGTGTACGGACAGAAAAATACACTATTTATTTAAAATAGATTTTCATAATTATTTAAAACGTTTAGTGTTGTAAGCATAGTTTCATCATAATTTAATGTATTCACCAATGATTGTAAAAAAAACGAAAAGAAATCTGACTTCTTCGAAGCTTTTTAGTTGCAAGTTTTGGCAGTTCCACAAGCAAGCGCCGCATACTCTGTTTGTTTGAGTATTTTTTACACAGTGAAGCTTTTCGTTTAGTTCCTTACTAATTAAAAACAAATATGGGGTCGAGCATTACAAGGCATCAGTCGAGAATCCAACAAACTGAAACGGAAACGAAAGCAAAACCTTTGGAACCAAAAAGTACAAAGCCAAAATCCGTTGAGTGAAAAAGTTAGGAGAAGGCATTTGTGAAACCATATGAATTTTATCTATAGGCATTTTGTTGGATTGTCCCTGCTCTGTCAAACTGAACAAAAGTGATTTTTACGAACGTGTAACATGTAAGCAAAAAATCACAAAAGCTAAAAAAAAAGAAGTAAAACTGTATCACCAAAACCACCACCAATACGTTCTATCTAGCAATGTAGAGTGATTTTAGTTGAATTCAGAATTCAGGTTCTCTCATCACGAAACATATATTTGTTTTAATTTTGTTTTCCCCTGTTCACTATGGTAGCAATGTTTCAAACATTTGTGCAACACTGTTCTTACTGTAAAAGAAGAAAAACCACCTTATAGAGGAAATCGAAACGACTCTCAAAACAAAACATTTTGAATAATATGTAACAAAATGGAACGCTGGAAGCCTGACGGCAGAACATAACAAAAGGAATCACATTACGAAGCTTGTGTTGGTATTTCCTCTTATCTCATTTGTGTTAGTTTCAATGAAAATCAAATAAGAAAAAAAAAATTTGGCCGGCTACAACGCAGGGCAGGAACAGCAATGGCATAATATTGATAAAAACTTCAACTGAATTACAGCTTTGAGTTATCATTATTTATATATTCGAATTAATCAATGTATAATTTCATTTTCCCGAATATGTTCTTGTGTAAATACGAAAAATTATAAAGAAAATCAATTATTAAAATAGTAAAAGAAAATATGGAATACAATAAAAACTTATAATTTGAGTCCGTTTTTCTTCATTTCATTTTTTCCGTTATTCCGTTATTGGTTTCCACCAACAGAAAAAAAAAACGACAACAACCAATAGTATCAAGCAACAATTCAATTTGGCGTGTGTGCTTTGTTTACGTTTCTCTTCTGTTCGTATGTTGCGTCCATTACAAATTTTCGATGAGTATATCTCCGTTTTATATATATATTGTGCGTCTATCTCTTGGGTTCGTTACAAATTGGAACACAAACAAAACAAAAAAACAATCGGGAATTCTCGGGCGAGGCGCCCACTGATGTGGCCGCCATGTGGCATCACATAACAAGTCAAAGTCATCGAGCTAAAATCCTTTGGCGTGAGGCAAACGTCAACAGGATGTTTTGACATGCTAGCAGAAGTCACACCTCCGCCACGTCAGTGGCCGCCCAGCCTTATAGATTTTCACACACATACATTCACATGCATATATTTCGACAAACGTAGCCCCCTCCCCAACCCACACACACACACACATCCACCCATTCAGAAACTTCATCCCCCATTCTCACCAACGTGCGCGCTCAAGAACTCTCACGCTTTCTTCATCTGAACGAACACCACACCCACACAAATTCGAAAATCGTCAGAAAGGTCCATTTGTCTTACTCTCAAGCCTTTTCTTTTTTCTTTTGGTTTTTCAAAACACCGCGCTTGTGTGTGTGTGTCTTGTTAAAAACTCTTTTTTGTTTTATTTTTGAGTTTTGATGACAAACATCCAGCGGTGATTGGAAGTACCAAAAAAAAAAAATCTCTCCTTTTGTTCTACTTATGACAACAGTATCGGTTCGTTATCGGCTTCCTTCCTGTGCCAACATTCTTAAGTGCATCGGTTATCTCTCACCTCAGTACCTTTGTATGTTTGAGTTCCGTCTCAGTTTTGCGTTTCCGGAATTTGTGTGTGGAGTGTGTATGTGTGCGCGTTTTAAATCGTCCAACAAAAAATTCACGTTGTAAATGCTACAAAAGAAAAAAAAAAAGCAAATGAAACCAGTTCAACATGGTTACTTTGTGAGCGTATTTTTTTTCGATTCTAGGATCCATCATTTCAGTTAAGTTTTACTTATTATTCTCTTTATTGTGGGTAAGTAATGATTTCTCTTTTCCTTTTTTACTCCTGTTTATGTTTTTCATTGTCTATTTACTGTACTTTTGAGACTGAACTTTTAATCAAATATGTTTACTATTTTTTTTTGCTGAGTATTTTCAATTAAGCCGATGGATTTCAATAGACAGGACACCAGTTCCAATCAATATCCATTGACTTACTGAAATTTTTTGGTTTAATTGCAAGTAGCATATTTTTCACGTGCACTTGTGAAAATAATACACGACCCTCTGTTTAATTTTGGGTTTTATATCAACTAAAACCAACTCACATCATGGTTCAGTTCAATTCATCAAAGTTTCATCTTTCATAAGTGTGTTTTTGTGAACCAGTCTTTTTTTTCGATTTATGTTGAGCATGCAATTCAAACCGTAGATTGTGTCATTTCACCTTTCTTTTCACCTTAAGCTACCCAGCTTCAATCAAAGTTTCATTCACGATTCAGTTACGTGTCAACGTTAATTGTTGTCTTCCCAATTCTTCTATGATTATGGACATTCATTCTAGTTATAATTGTGGCTTTTCCGATTTTGTTTGACTACATTTCCACCAGCAACCGAACATTTAATCACTTATGACTTATTATTAATTATGCAAAAAGATTTCTCTCTTGAGTTTATTTTCAGCAGTAGAGAGCGCCAAAGAGCAAGTACAAAAAAAAAAACATATGTTTTCACATCAATTTTTCAGGTACCTACATATTTCACATGTTGTTTCCTTATTGGTTTGTTGTTCTGTTTTGTTTTATCAGAAAGCAGCAAACAGAACTGACATAAGTTTTATTGTCTTGATTTTTTCGTCATGTGTTTAGAGTTGTTGTTAATATTATCGATTGAAAAAAAGAAGGGAAAGTATAGCAGTCAATAAAGAAAAAAAAAACTAAAACAATCACGAAAAAAATCAATCAAGGCATTTAAATGACGAAAAAGTTAGAGCAAATCTCTTCTCCATCCAATCTAAGGGTTACACGAAACCGAAAAGCAAAGGCTGTGAGTTTATTATCACTAATAAACGAATGAAATAATAATAAAAAAAGACTGAACCTAGAGTACAAAAATAATTATTGAATATTAAATAAAAATGTCTTTGAACATAAACCGACTTGTTCTTGTTTGAATCGACTTCGTTTGTTGGTTAATGGTAAGAAAGATGAGTGTCTCCGAAAAATATAAAAATTGGAAATCCCTAGAAATCTAGGAATTCAGTGCACTACTTCTAGTTCTCCTCCGAATAGGTACGTGTTTTCCCAATCGCCGGTATTGCGAAAAGTCGACACATGCGCATCAAGGTTTACCGGCCCATCCCTGTCGTTGGTGAGTTTTTCTTTTTCAGCATGATGTTGAGGGTGTGGAGGATAAAATCAATACCAAGAATCCAGAGTTCCAAAGCAAATCAAACTTTCACGGATTTGAAAACCATCACGTACTCTGCCGGAAATAAATATAAAGACATACGGTAGTTGGGCCAATTTTCATTTTTTAATGAATTATCAATTGATACACCGTCGATTATTGAAACTAATATTATTTGTGAAAAATTATTTGTCGCTTAGTTTCCACTGTTTGTAAAAAATAATAATTGCATTTTATGATTTTTTGGGTTGGAAATAAGTATAAAGACAAGTTTGATTTTTCAAAATATAAGACATTTTATTGATGTTCGTCCGACTAATAAAGCTCCGTTGTAAAGCCCGAATCAAAGTAAATTTGGACGCATTCAAGTGATCATAACTCAAGAACTAAACAACATACACGGTTGATCAACCCGTCAAACAAAAGGGTATTTATTCAGCTTTCAAACAAGTTAGTACATTTCACCGTTTCGAACGAACTGTCGCACTCCACTCGTGATCGATGCCATCATGATCTGCAATTGCCGGGCCTTACGCTTGACCCCTGCCATCAGATTTTGTACAGCCACCTTGTCCACCTTCTTCGCCGCAGAAAGCCAGTTTGCCTTGAACTGCTGCTCGTCCTTAGCAGTTTTTTTGGTCTTCTTTAGGTTCCGCTTGACAATAGCCCAGTATTTCTCAATTGGGCGGAGCTCTGGCGTGTTGGGAGGGTTCTTGTCCTTGGGAACCACCTGCACGTTGTTGGCGGCGTACCACTCCATGGCCTTTTTACCGTAATGGCAAGATGCCAAATCCGGCCAAAACAGTACGGAACAACCGTGTTTCTTCAGGAAAGGCAGCAGACGTTTATTCAAACACTCTTTCACGTAAATTTCTTGGTTGACAGTCCCGGAAGCTATGAAAATGCTGCTTTTCAAGCCACAGGTACAGATGGCTTGCCAAACCAGATATTTCTTTGCGAACTTTGACAGTTTCGTGTGCTTGAAAATATCTGCTACCTTTCCCCTTCCTTTTGCCGTATAAAACTCCTGTCCCGAAGCTGCTTGTAGTCGGCTTTGACGTAGGTTTCGTCGTCCATTACCACGCAGTCAAACTTCGTCAGCATCGTCGTGTACAGCCTCCGGGATCGCGCTTTGGCCGTCGTATTTTGTTTATCATCGCGATTTGGAGTCACTACCTTCTTGTAAGTCGATAGTCCGGCTCGTTTTTTGGCTCGATGCACGGTTGTAGACGATACACCCAGCTTATTTGCGGCATCTCGGAGAGATAGGTTAGGTTTCGCTTGAAACTACCGGCAACTCTCTTTGTCGTCTCAGCGGCTTCCGGTTTTCGATTTCCCCCCGATCCAGACTTCCTGGCTGTCGACAAACGTTCCCCAAACACTTTAATTACATTTGTAACGGTTGATTTGGCAACTTTTAGCGATTTTGCCAACTTTGCGTGCGAGTAGCTCGGATTTTCGCGATGCGCGAGCAAAATTTTGATACGCTGCTCTTCTTGCTTGGACGGCATTTTGACAACTGAAGAGTGAATTCCAAAATCAAAATAGGAGCAACATTCTACACACACACACCTTCAAAATGAGGGGTGTTCAGGTTTTTTAAATGCAAAATTGAAAGAAATACGTCAAGTTGATATTGACCAAATTTTGACCGTATCGCCCCTATTTCACGTCGATGCTCATCCACTCTTCCCTTCTCAGCGTTCGTTTTTTATTTACCTTCAATTCTCGATTTCATCTTTTGAAGAACGGCATTTTTCAATTTACACCAAAAAAGTACCTCCGACAAGACAAAAGAAAAGGACGAAGATGACCGTCTTTTAACATATTTCCAGGCAAGAAAACAGAAGAATGTGATCGATAACAAACACAGATTTATACCTGGCGAATCAATACCTAACGATTATTTATCTCACTAATACACTCAAATCCTCACCAATTTGCCTGAGGAAGCTTACACGGTAAACGTAATATGAGTGAAATATACGTTGTCTTTATACTTTTTTCCACCAACGGATGTTTAACGAGTGAGTCAGAAGTAGCTGAACTACATGAAAACATATCGTAAGAAACAATACTGATGCAAAACGTTATATATATATATATATATATATATATATATATATATATATATATATATATATATATATATATATATATATATATATATATATATATATATATATATATTTATATATGTATAATACTTATTTAGAGAGAAGTTCAGACAGCCAGTGGTCCCTCTTCCTAAATTTTCCGTAAAATTACCTTTACTCCTCTCATCACACGGAAAAAAAATCCGTGTCCAGATTCGTGAACTGCAGTCACGACTTCGAGAACAAGAAAAAATACACCGTGATCTGAATCACGTAATCTTGAACTAACTAACGTTTAAAAGGAAAAATCCAGAAAAACGTGAACTATTTCACGGTCCGTTTTCATTTTCGGGAACGCTTGGTAGCTTTCCATCCATGCTCATACACAAGCTGAGACAGTATTGACCAAAATGATTCGATTGGTCGAGCTTGTGATACACCTGGAGGACCTTGTCTGCCTTTTAATGTTTCGGGAGTTCAACCAAGTAATGGTATTTTTAGAATAATGGCATGGTGCAAGGTCAGGCCAGAAATTAATGTTCCATGTTTGTGATGTTTTTGAATAAAATCAACCGGTGTTGGAAGATATGTTTTGGTATATTGTATTAGTATTTGTATTTGTATTTATTCATCATACTTGCAGAGTAAGGGTTCACCCTTACTATAAGTCTATAGAAACAACAAACCTGAATATACAGGGTGGCAACATAAAAGTGATACACTCAGTTATGCTCCCCCCGGTTCACCATTATCGGTGAACAACTTTTGTACGATTTGAAACAGTGACTTGTTTACAATTCATTCGTAAACAACAAACTGAGTTCATGTCCTTTAATTTACGAAAACAAAAATGGATTCATGTAGCACTGCATTTTCCGACCACTCTCCTGGATCGGCTTTTGTAGAGATTTCATATGTGAGTAAGGGAGGTCTCACATGCAACAGTGAACGATATCTAACGCTATGCTTCGTTCGGTGGTCTTGAAGATGTTTGGAGCGAAAATGACGTTACCTTACCAATCAGACTAAGGCCGGTGTGGCCTCTGCTGTACACATTGTAATCGGTCCATGGCTGTACCTCGCCAGTCTCGCTGTCTGCGGAGGGTCCGCAGGTCGCCTTCTACTTGATCGATCTACCTTGCTTGTTGCGCGCCTCTTCTTGTTGTACCTGTCGGTTCGTTTTCGAGAACCATTTTCACAGGGCTGTCGTCCGACATTCTTACGACATGCCCAGCCCATCGTAGTCGACCGATTTTTGCGATGTGTACGATGGGAGGAGCGAAAATGAGCCTGTATTGGATTGGCAGCTGGTGGGCCGGTGCCAAGTGCCCTGAACTGGCGTAGCAACTGTTGGCCAGATAGCCAATGGCCATTGGTTATGCAGTCGTGTGCTAGGCAGTCGGTGGGCGCAACCACGAGAAGCAAAATAAGGTTTGAATTCAAATGTGGACCATTTAAAATCCGTCCTTTTCAGGACGACAAATTCAATTTTCACGCTAAAGAGTTTGTTTAATAGGAATTTATCTAATATTCCGATCCACAGTTTTGTCAATTGGCAGCCAGCGCACAGTGATCGGAAAAGCCTTTTTTCACGGCGAAATTAATAACTCCTAAGGCTTATGTTTCGAGTCATGGTGTCTTCTACAAAGTTGTACTTAAACAAGTTGTCCATCTTGTGGTGATAATATCGTAGTTCCAAAGTTTACACAATAGAAGGGTGATGTCAAAACGAGTTTGTAGGGAATATAATTTTAAGCAGCTTTGCTGAAGACACCATTTTTCTAGTTCTTCATTCGACCATGATAGAGCTATTTTTCTGCTTTAAATCAGGGTGTCTCTAAAAAATCTGCTTTTTTATTATAACTTTTTTGTTTCTCATTTTGAGGAAAAGTGATCTTGAAACAAAATATAGAAAACGTTATAGTGCACATTTTTGCTCACCAGACTTTTTAATTCAGCTTATAATTTAAAAGTTACGAGTAATTTTAACTAAAAACATGCGTTTTTTTCTTTTCGACCTTTTGATTGTTTAGGCGAGAATTGGCCAGAAAATCAGCAAATTATTGTTTTAATGGGTATCAAGGAACACATTTCTATATAAATGAGCCCGGGTACTCCTGGGGATCACGAGCAAGGACTGCTTAAATTCGGACATGTTTTTCGTTAAAATTACCCCTAACATTTTAACAATAAAATATAGCCCTAAAAATCTGCGCTATAACGTTTTATATATTTTGTTTGAAGATCACTTTTTCTCAAAATGAGAAACAAAAAAGTTAAAATTTAAAAAACTAATTTTTAGAGACACCCTGATTTAAGCAGAAAAATATCTCTATCATGGTTGAATGAAGAGCTAGAAAAATTGTGTCTTCAGCAAAGCTGCTTGAAATTATATTCCCTACAAACTTGCTATTGACATCACCCTTCTTTTGTGTTTCGTTCAAAAGTTAGCAACAGCGGTAAACTTTGAAACTACGGTATTATCACCACAAGATGGACAATTTTCTTAGGTACAACATAGTAGAAGACGCCATGATGCGGAAATGTAAGCCTTTGGAGTTATTAATTTCGCCGGGAAAAAGGGCTTTTCCGATCACTGTGCAGCGGTGGCTAAAATAGTTTTAGTTTTCCCTCCTTTGCATACCTGAAACAATTTCAAACAAGGCTCTGAAATTTAAACGGTCTCTATATTATTCTAAAGCGCACATATAAAGCAATCTAACGGCAAGAGTTGCATTCCAAATAGTAAATTTTAAAAATTGAATAATGAATGCTAATCACTCAATCGTTTCGTGATTGATTTTTGAAATTTTGCTCTAATCAATTAGAAGTTTTTACTGCTGCCATTTTGATTTACTCATGTATTTAAAATGTTACAAATAAAAGATGAATATATTTTGTGTAAAAATTCACTCATAGGTGTTGGAAAACTTTAAAGAATGTTGCGTTCTGGCAAGTATCAAGAAATTCTCTATCACGGATAATATTTTGGTTTACGAACATGATTATGAACAGTTGTTCTGTTGTGTTAACGATTCAAATTACCAGAATGACTGTTGTTTAACGATCTGAATGACCAGAGTTGCCGTATATTTTTTTAAGTAGGCAACTTCTTACGGTAAGGGTAGGGTTCAAATGAAATATTGAAAGAAATGGTGACCGTCACAAACAATACAAATGCTTTAAACGCTAAAAACTTACTCATTTCCTATCGAGATTGTTACTTCAATGGTACAGCTCACTTTAATGTAGTGTGCATTTGTTTTAATCGGTAGCTTTGACTGGTACCGAAAACAACACATCAAGACTACAGTGAGCCACACACTTAGAAAATATCATGTAAATTTAAGTCTGCTTGGATGCACATAAAAGGAGCGACCCGTAAGACATAAATTTACATGTGTTTTCAAAATTCCATGACAGTGAAAATCTAAATTGTAATTTGTATGTCATGTAAGAATTCGTCATGAAACATGGAATCAAATATTGTAATGTTCTAATCTTTAATAAAATTTTCAATACGTTTCATGCTATATGATTCTTTGCAATTGATTTTGAATGATCTAATCATATTAAATGTCCCTGAAACGAGTTCTTCTTTATTTGGTAACTATGAGCATTAAGCCGGAAGAGGATTCACACTCCATTATAATCTCAAGAGATTTCAATGCCATTTTCTCCGACTACTCATGATAAAAGGACATTTAGTAAACCATTTTGCTGTTTGAATTGTTGCATAAGGTTCACATTATCAACCTTTGAAAATGCAAGAAAATGATTATCTCTGTGCTGCGATTTGCATTCCGACGTATGTCAAATAAATGGTGGACAAACTTATTACGACGTGTGAAATCGCCTACGATAGAAGGTTGACTAAGTGGTGTGCATGACGCTTACACCAAAGTCAACAGCCGAGTTAGTCTTGAGAATCGTAACATTCAGTCTTCCTTCTGTTTTTCGCAGCATTATTAACTTAACTTTAATGTCAACACATATACTTCAGAATACATCCTTATGAACTCAAAATTCAGTCTTAAAACATTTACGGGTCATAAGGATTACGTCACGCTTTAAATCCATTATTTTTCAGAGCGCAAACTGTCCAGAACTCAAGCTTAATGTGCAAATTTTTGATCTAAACATTAGGTAAACAAATCATGCATCATTTGCAAGCTTTCATTTTAAATATAAATCAGTTTTGCTTTCACAATTAGCTAATTTCTAGCTTTCAACTTAGTGTTCTAAATGCACTTTCACAATTATTAATTGGGAGCTTTCGATGCCAGGTACCATTTTTGCATTAGTATGGTTGTGTGGCAATTACAACCATACCTATGCCCAGGGAGTCGAGAAATTCTCCTAAACAAAAGATTCCTAGACTAGGCTGGGAATTGAACCCAGTCACCGCCAGCATTGTGTTGCCAGGGGCTAGCTAGTCAAGAAGAAAATGGATATAGTTTTTGGCTCAAGAGGTATCAGCACATCCATCGGTTCTAAGCTTAACGATTCGCCCCTAATAACGTAACTCACACGTACACACCTTCAAATATACTGTCAAACCAAAGGGGTTTTACAACAGTGAACCAATTTAAAATCTCTAATTTCATATTTATTGTTGGCGTTGCTTTGTAGCTGTGCCTTTGCCGACTGAGATAAGAGAGACCCCAAGCTCGAATATACAAATTCATTGTTGCCAACTTCTTGTGAAAAGTAAAATAAGCTTGTGTTTACGGTTTGTCAATAAAAATGATCCATTGGGGAAAAAAATCCATGTTAATCCAACTGTCTTACCCCTTGTTAATTATACTTTTGACATTCCTTTGTTGACATCCATCACAAATAATTGCTACAGTTGTGAGAAGTAAGCGAGTTGTGCTCAAGTGACGAGTTTTTCAAGAATCGATAATGGGAGGAAAGAAAATAACACTTCAAGTTCGAAATCTTATCGTGCGTAATTGCTTGAAAAACGAATCTCAGCGCCAAGTTGCCGAAAAGTATGGCGTAAGCCAGTATGTCAGATGCAGTCCTAAAAATTGTTTCCAAACACCGAAAGCTTGGAAATGTCGCAGATCGAACTGGACGAGGACGTAATCGAAAGTTCGATCACCGAGAAGACACTAGAATCATCCGATAAATTAAGAAGGATCCGTTTGTTACCATCCATGCACTAAGAGAAAAGCTAAGCCTTTCGATATCCGATCGTACAGTTCGACGACGCATTGCTGGGCACGGTTTGAAAAGCAATTTTGCTTAGAAACGGCCATTCATAGGTAAGGTGAATAAGGAGAAGCGATTGCGGTTTAGCAAGAAACCATATAAATAAGCCACTGGAGTTCTGGAAACGGGTTGTTCGGTCAGACGAATCAAAGTTTGAGCTGTTCAACGGAAAGCGACGACTGCCAGTTTGGCGGAAAAGCGATGAAGGGCTGAATGATAACCATCTCCAAGCGACCATGAAGCACGGCGGTGAAAACTTCGTGGTCTGGGGCTGTTTTTCATGATTTGGAGTCGGGAATCTGGCCCTAATAAATGATATTATGACGGCAGATGAGTATATAGATATTCTGAACGAGATTATGGAAGAATCTTTGCTGAAAATGGGTCTTAACTACATAATTACATTTTCCAGAAATACAACGACCCATAGCATACGGTTAAGAAAACGCAAGCACTCTACCGTGCCTGTCGGATTAAAACCTTGGAATGGCCTCCTCAGAGCACTGATTCAAATACAATCGAAAATTTCTGACAACCAACAAAGACAACCAGTCCATCATTGAAGTGCAGGGAGGTCTTATTTACGAACTGTTTTTGATTGATTTTTTTTCAAACATGAAGTGGATCTTTTTTAATGCCATATCAACTTTGCCAAACTAAACTGATTTTGTTATATATTTTCTGGAAGGAATAGAAGTTATATTTATTTTTGTACTAAAATTGTTCGTCTATGTTTATTTTTCGGAAACATGTCACAAAACAACATAAAATCGGTTTTTCCTCAACAAAAAAACATTGATCAAAGGTGAATCTTTATTTTTTCTGGTCACAGCAAAAACCAAGCACGTCAGTTTCCAAACACGGCTTGCTGCGATCTAAGATTAAACTCAAGTACTTCTACTTTAAAACTACTGTTGAGTTTACATACACAATAAACATTTTTGAAGTCTTTCTATTTTGGAATATTTACACTCTTCAATTCAGGCATCAAAAACATTTGAAAGTTAACTCTTCGATTAAAATTTTTCCCAAATTTAGGATGAAGATGTTTCCTCAGAAGGCGCACAAGTCTGCATGTGGAAAGTTTATGCTTAAGATCTTTGACTGCATTTTGACAATGACAGTTCAATTTAGTGGAAGCTCGATTCTGCCTGTAGAACATGGCAGCCTGTGGGATTTTCTTGTTCATCAGTAGATAGTAGATTGACTTCTCTTGAGCATGAGCATGAGCATGATTGACCGCCCACGGATGCTACTCCGTTATTGCCAGATCAGCTGTATTTACACAAAGAACCAATAGATGATGTTGGGGACTAACATACATCCTCAATGTGTAAAAACTGGTGACCAATTATAAAGCAATACCGGCGCCGACCGTGACCGAATGCTGGTCAAGTAGGGAATGGGAAGAAACGCGTTGACGTGATACTCGCTTTGAAGGAAGCCGAGAAATCCTTTGCACTTCCGCGAGAAATCCTCTGCACTTCCGCGAGAAATCACTGGGATGTTGGATAGTTGGGAAAAGGTCAGAAGCAGGGTTCGTTTTGGTTAACGATACGCTGAAAGTATGTAACTAGCACTAACCGCCAAAAGCATGGGACCGCTCCTTCAAGCAACAGAACATCGAACGCCAGTTGCACCGCACCCCGAGTAGTCCGGCATGACCAATCACCGTAAACTCGTAAATAATGGTGATCGCTTTTTCTGCCTGTGTAGGTAATAGTAAGGCATGAGCAGCGGCATGCCCTCTTTTCTGTGGATATCTTGCAAATAGAGATAAGACAAGTTGGGTTGCCTCTTCGATTGGTGGCCCATCATAGAATTAGTAACTGATATTGATTCTATTCATTCCTACGCTCATTAATTTGGTACCAACCGGGGGAGACTTGGTCCTATACCCAATGCTTTCCTTATCTCCAATCCGTTCAACTAAAGTTCTGTCCAGTTAGAATCCGGAAAAAACTCATTGTGTTGCAGCGGCACGGAAAGTGACCGCTGCAAGAATTCTTTTACAGCGGTTTGTTAACCTAGGCGCCCACTTTAACTTTTGACTCACTGCACGAAACACCGTGAAATGTATAACCACATTTCACGGTGTTTCGTGCAGTGAGTCAAAAGTTATTCCAGATGGAAGCCGAGAGGAGAGAAACAATTCTGCACACCCACGTTGATAATCCATCGTGGTCTGCAATAAAAATCGCAAAAACGTTGAAAATCGCCAAATCAACCGTGTATGATGTGCTCAAACGATTCAGGGAGCGAAAGAGCGTGGATCGAGTGCCTCACGGTAAGCGTCGTAGTGGAACATGTGACCGCAAGCTGAGCCAGAAGGTGTTGAGAACCGTCAGAGCAAACCCTGGACTATCAGATAATGAAATCGCACAAAAATACGCTGCTGCTCGCAGTACCGTTCGAAGAATTCGTTTGCGAGCAGGATATCGTTCTTATCGAGCCAGCAAGCTATCAAACAGAACGTTGAAGCAAAGTTTCGTCACCAAAACTCGAGCTCGGGAATTGTACCAGCAGGTTTTGACGAAGTACCAAGGATACCTGCTCATCGACAATGAAACCGACGTCAAAATGGATTTCGGACAGCTTCCTGGCCAAAAATGCTGCATGGCGACGGCACGAGGAGATGTTCCTGCGAAGTTTAAGTTTACTTTTATGGACAAATTTGCCAAAAAAAAACTGATGATTTGGCAAGGGATATGCAGCTGCGGAGCAAAGACCAAGTGTTCGTGACGAATAAGACGATGGAATCGAAGCTGAACAAGGAAGAATGCCTCAAAAACCGCGTACTACCTTTCATTAAAGCCCATAAAGGTCCCGTGAAGTTTTGGCCAGATTTGGCGAGTTGCCACTACAGCCGGGAAGTCATCCATTGGTACCGCGATAATAACGTAGATTTCATCGATAAAAACATAAATCCACCAAACTGCCCGCAGTTCCGGCCCATCAAGAGAGATTTTGGGCAATAATGAAGTGGAAGCTTAAGAAAAGTGGAAAAATGGCTCGGGACGCGACTCAGATGACCAAAATGTGGAACAAATGTGCCAAGGAAATAGACTCCAGGTGTGTGCAGCGTTTGATGGGAGGAATAAAGAAGAAAGTGCGAATTTTCATTAGAAACGAAGAGAAATGATTTGTATTGATATTTTTTCCTTAAAGTACAGTGAATTACCTTTGTTTTCATGTATTAAACTTATTTGTACGTCAAACCGTTACCGAGATACAGATGATTTTATTATTCCGGATTCTAAATGGACATAGCTTTACTCGCAATATTTTGTGATACAGTCGGCGGAATATTACAATTTGAGATAATTCTAAGCAGTCAGTTTACCAAAATTTAGCAGATCGACAGGTAATCGGTGAGTGACTGACCACTAGGTACTTCATAGCAAGATGCTAGGAAACGGACCGGAAGTGTAAATGAGCAAACTCCCCCAGATAGACTTCTCTTTCGATGACGAAGTTTATGCCGTATATTTTGCCAAATTAAGCGGGTTGCGATAGAAGCACTCTAACAAATAAGCAGAAGGATTTTTTGAAGCATTGTCGGGGATGTATGGCAGCGCCTTGGCTATTTTTTACGGCAAGGATATAATGCATGAATAGCGTTTATATTGGGTGGGTTAGCCATTTATGTGATGAACGATCATGCAAAAGGAGTTTTTGTTTTGCATAGTAAAAAGCGATCCTGGCTCTGCTGCTGCCTGGCACTTTTACAACGGAAGATAAAGGTTTAAGCCCCCTTTTCCACTGGAAAAAATAATTGCTCCATGGCTACTCTAAAAGGAAATCTCCTCCAAATGAAATATCCAATTTATGAAGTCATTATTGCCACTGCCTAGTTGGAGATGCTGAAGACAGATGAACCACAATCTAGATGTTACAAACATGTTTAAAATGATAATCTTCTGCTGCATGCTGAGAACTCGATAAGTAAACATAACCTCACTATGCTTGTCAAAGCCTTCAAATATAGACACAGTAGATATTATTATTGGTTCATGATTACCTTTAGCGATATTTTCAGTATGATCCTTCATGATATTTTCAGAATGATACTTTCGTCGATAGCCTTTACCTTTTAAACATGGCTCACAATAAAAGCCAAAATATATGCCGAAACTACATCAGTTATAGTTAACATGTATAATCAATAGAAGTTGAAAAGTAAATGTGTATCGAACGAATGCGGCAAAACTATTGTCTTCAAGATTATGTGGATCGGGATTAATATATTTTTTTAAAAACGACAACATTTATAGGTACCGAGGTGGGTGGATTTCATCATTAAACATCCGAAATGCCCTTTCAACATGAACAAATAAAATATTTATCATTCCTTTCATCATACAACACAGTACTCGATTATCAGCATAATACCAGGCACTCCACGAGGGAAACAAAGCCCGTAATTAATGAGAATAATATTCTGATAAAATCACACCCATGCTCCAGCAACAACATGCAGCCGCCACAATCCATTTTGGCAAAAGCCTCGATTACTTTTCCTTTATCAGCACTACGAAAATAAGGTAGGCTTAGTTATCATAGTTATAACATGCCTTGCGTGACCACGCCAAAACCGCCGTAATATTGCCCTTACAGCAAGACCAAGATGGAACAGGGGTGTATTCCAAAAGGGAGTGCAGAAATAAGCTAAACTCGTGTCGAAAGGGGTTGAAATTCACTTCGGTTCTATGGTAATAATGTGCTCGCTTTATCGATTTTCCCGCTTCCGCCGCTACGTATCACCTATTTTGGTTCGTATTTGCGATTTAAATTGCGCATGTGTCACATTTTCCCAGGAAGACCACTGCTCGTTGCTGGTGGTAGTTTTGTATATACATTTTCGTGCCACTCATGTGGCAAGGATGTAGGACGAACGACGACGTTACTGCCCGGGCACGGTAGAAAATGAGATTTTTATAACTCAAATATGCATTTAAAAAAACCGGGGTCGGCTGGCGGTCTAGCAGACCGACTGTCATCGCCAGCAGCCGGTCCCTGGTCGGTTATATATTCACCCTGCTTTCATCCAACCCCTTCTATGACGAGTCATAGAATTTTCGCTTTTGTTTTACCAGGGGGATTTAAATTGTATACCTACGTACAACTGAAACAAACAGGTACGCCGAGGTTGATAAGAGCAAAAGGACGAAATACATATCGCGTGATAGGCCCGTCACCCTACTACATATGATTCTTTTGGTGAATGAATTAAACTTATACCAATCCTGTTTCCCCACTGTTCATTAATTTAAACCAACTTTGATGATTATTTCAATATTATTCCAAACTGTCAGCTGGCGCGAGCGTTGAACGACAAACGTGAAAATTAATAACTAGTGGTTTCATATATCGCGTGTTTCGACTTACATAGCTAGCCACTTTGAACAGGGCCCAAAATTTTAGAATGCAAATGTTCTGAAGGACTTTCAAGTGTTTTATTTCACTTTTTTTTATAACCGACACGCTCCCTCATGTCTAACATAGATTTCACATCGGACAATTAGATTTGCTACTGCCCCGCGGATGATAAACATCCATCGTGCAGTGGGAGACCTAACTGGGCATCACGATTCTTGCAATGCATGCCAAGAATTTCAATCCTTCGGAGTGTTCCATTACTCCAGTTCATTTGCTTACTGAAGTGCCCTCTGGTATTGATCAAACAATAGAACCAGAATAATGTACTCCACTACAACGGCTACCACTTCATCATTTGGCGTACAACAATGCAACGATGGTGCACCTTCGCCAAACGGCATATGTGCAATGAAAAGTAATCAGCACGAGATGTTTTGTGCAGAAAATAACAAAAGTGACTGGCACTTGTTTCCGTTGTTTTCTTGTTGGACTTTAGCAATCGAGAAGGCCACCTTCTGGCACCTAGTCAGTGTTGAAAACGCCTACAAACCAGGTTGCTGCGATTATGACGATAATAGGGTTTGCGTGTTCAAGAGTCTTTTCCCGGAACTCGTAAGGATGCTTGCCCCGTTCGGAAGGAACGTGCACAATCGTTTGATGAGAAACTTATGTGCTATCAGATGAGTAGAAAACTCGATAAACTTTCTTTCATAATTGCACGTTTCAGTCGCTGAAGGTACGTTCCTTTCGGAGAGTGCTTTGTTCGGAGGAATATCTTAGAATAAAATGCATATTTTCAGCAGCACAGTGCTTTCATATCAGTCAATGATTAAATTTATACCTCCGCATGTGCTTGTTTTTGTTTGAGCGTTTTTAAAAAAAATATTTTCAGATCAAAACAAGTGCATTTACAATCGATCGTCAGGGAGCACTATCCAATCTTTGTTTTACCTTCACTGGTCCAATGTCCCTGGAGGAGCGCTCCTGCACCACAATAATTCGTCAAGAAATTCAGTTTAGGGCTGTACGTTTCCAGTTTCTCAAGCGGCCTACAATTCCTAGGTCTAACTCCACTTGGTCTTACCACCTAGCTTGCTGCGCTCCCCTGCGTCTTGTACCGGCCGGATTCGAGACAAACGCCGTTTTTGCTGAATTGTTGTCTGGTCTCCTTACAACGTGTCCTGCCCATTGTACCATTCCAGCTTTAGCGACTTTCTGGGTACTGAGATCGCCATAGAGTTGCGCCAGCTCGTGGTTCATTCTTCTTCTCCATAGGCCGCTCTCATATACACCGTCTGAGATGGTCCTAAGCACACGTCCTTCGAGAAGTTCAAGTGCTTGCAGACCCTCCTCGAGTATTGTCCATGGTTTGTGCCCGTAGAGAACTACCGGCCTTATCGGCGTTTTGTACATGGAACACTTAGTACGGGGGGTGAAGTTTACGAGTCCTTAGGAATCCTGGAAAGTGTGAGCTGTTTAGTGGAATACCTTAGTGTTTTATTAAGTCCATGGTAAGCACGATTTTCGGCTATTATGTCACTCCTTATTTCTATGTTGCAGTTGTTACTCGACATCACCAATGATACGAGGAGGTACATTGCGAAATGATAATAAATGATCGCTTCATACGTTCTTCCGACAATGGACTGGATTTATTGAAAATCGTGCCCCGTATTTTAGAGCCTGCACGTTCTAGAACCCCTTCTAGCGCAATGTTGAACAGGAGGCAGGAAAGACCATCGACTTACGTGTTTCAAACGATTCCGATAACGCACCCGATATCTTCACACAGCACTGTACACCATCCATTGTTGCCTTGATCAATCTAGTCAGTTTCTTGGCAAAACCGTTCTCGTCCATAATCTTGCATAGCTCTTCATGATCACTAGTATCGTATGCGACCATGAAATCGATGAATAGGTGATGCGTAGGAACTTGATATTCGAATAGGTGGTGCATACTTTTTGAGGATGATGATGATGATGATGATGATTGTGTAATACTACCATCTATTACAGCAAGGTAACATTCCATAGCAGTGGAATAATCTGAGAAACGATTTGATCAGGATTCTATTATTGTTTGTGATCATCAAGCTCCTGTATGAAGGGCCAAAAAGTTTGGGCGGGCCCGTAAGCAGAGACACTTACGCGAAACCCGCGAATATAGGGAAGAGAATCTCCTTCCAAAAGCAAGTTCATACTGACAGCACTAGAATCGAGCCCTCGATTGACAGAATAAACCCAATAGACGGGGTCGAAGAGCCCGCCCTTGTTCCGCGAAATGTTAACAATAGGGAGAAGGCAGTCCCATGCTCCCTATCCAAATCGTTTTACTTGGGTGCCCTGATAGTCCCTCCTTTCCCCGTTATATGTTATTTAATATTTAATATATTTTGTACACAACAAATTAAGATATCATTATAGACAAAAATGCTAATTTATTAAAATTTCAAACTTGAATGGATTGTTACTGAAAAATAAATAAAAGTTAGATATGTATTAATATCCTACTAGTCCTGGGAAAGCTGAAAACAGAATAGATCATTCTAAATATAAAAAAAATAAAATTTCAATAAAAGATATTATTTTATAAGACATAGTAATATTTGAAATATTTTTCTTTATACTGTTCTAGCAACATTTTAAAGATAGCAATTGGAGTGAACGAAGAGTCCGGTTGGATAATTTCTGAAATAAATGGCTTATCTTACCATAATAAGTGGTGCATACTTTTTGAGGATCTGCCGAAACGTGGTCTGCTGTCGACCGCCCGTTCACAAAACCGGCTTGATAACTTGCCACAAATCTGCTTGCTAGCGGCGATAGACGGCGGTAGATGATCTGGGAAAGTATTTGGTTGGCCGCAATGGAATTAGTGATCGCTCGGTAGTTCTCACATTCCAACTTGTCACCCTTTTAGTATATTGGGCATATAATTACCTCTTTCCACTCCTCCGGAAGCTGTTGTGTATCCCAGATCCTGTCTATCAGTCGATGCAGACAATTTGCAAATTTGCCATGACCTTCACGACAGTACTATCCGAGATCTTAATGGCAAAATTCAATTTCTTGCAAGCATCACTGATGTTTTTACAACTTTGACCAGTTTTCTAAAGATTCCCCTTAATAATGGCACAGTATCTCTCGACGGGTCGACACTGTGGAACATGTGGTGGATTCATATTTTTGGGCACAAATTGTTGTTTATCATGAGTTCAATGTGCCTGCGAATGAACGGAAACATTCTTAAGCATTCATTGATGTACACATCCTTGTTGATTGTTGGGCTCATCACGAATTGACAGATTGCCTACCAAACAAGATACTTGCCTACAAACTTTTCAAAGCTTATGGTAGTCTTGGATTTTGGAAGAGTTTATCCTTCTAGTTTTAAGTAGTATTGCGGTCCATAAAGTGTTGCAACATCCGCTTTAACGTATGCCTCATTGTAAAGAGTTAGAACTAAATGACCTTTCCGGAGAAAATCGTAAAGTTTTTTTTGCGCAAGTCTTGATCTCAATTTTTTGGTGCCATTCGGTGTCTTGTCCGTTTTCATTCCACTGCGTTTTCTTTTCCTCTTTAAACCGTTGCTTCATTAGTTCCGCACTTTTTTGCAACATCTCTCATTGACAACTGTCGATTACGGAGAATTGTGGTAGACACTAGTTTGTCCAAACTAGGAACCCGAGGTCCTAGAGGAACCAGTTTTCGGTCCTTTCTTTCAGAACGTTCAAAACACCGTCGAGGAGTACCTCCTCGGCATATTTATTTCTTTTGCGATAAAATTATGTGGGCACTACGGGTTTTCCATGATTTTGCGGCGCTTCTCTTGATTCATTGCCACTGTTAAACAAAAAAATTTAAAATGCTCATCACACGTCAGAAAGCTTTTTGACAACATTGCTTCGTAAACACAATAAACGAGGGGAGCTTGAATTACATAGGATACATAGTTACATAGCTATTGTTTTTTATTTTAATTTTCCATGTGTACATCGTCACAGTCCTCAGTTGGTTTTAAATAGACGTTAGTTAGTTAGTTTGTTTGTTAATTGAAGAAATTTTACTCCAGAGTGGTGCATTCGTGTCGTAAAGAAAGGTGTTACAAGTCCCAAGTAACACCAGAAACATCTTCTTTGACAAGAATATAAGAAGTTTGTTGTAAAAAAGTCGTGAGGATGAAATACCAAACATTTCTGGTCTTGAAAAAGTTTTGAGGATGTTTTTTCCACACATATTCGGTTCAAACGTGGTCCCTTGCGCTGAACTGGCCGGCTTGACGTGCCGCAAGGGCTCAGTAGGGATCAAGACCCGAAGCTAAGAGTCAGTTCCATTGTGGTTATATCACATTTATTAGCAGAGCAGCACATCGAAATTTTAGGTTCATTATTCTTTATATGCTATACAATTTCAGATCATCCATGGATATCCCAAGTTTTGTAAAATAATTTAAAATCAATTTTTTTTCTGGTGGCTATGATACATTATCTAAGCTTTCAGGCTCATGGTGGATGTGCGGGTCCGTATACAATTGCAGCAGGACCACAATCTGCAGACACGTAAATACAAATGAAATTATTATCGTTTTATATTATAACATCCATTCACTACATTTTGTATGCTTTTTTATAAGTAATTTTCAGCTTCGCATTTATGCATCCTTGTCAGTTATAGCTCATCTAACCTACGTTATGTATTTGAAAAGATAGGAAGGTTTTTAATGTTTTTTTTAGAAAGGATCATATTCGAAAAATTCTACTTAAAAAAGCACTTTCTTTCTTCATCAAAAATATATATTAATTCAAAACCTAACAGTTTACAATCATTCATTTCCTATTTCACAGACATGAGGAATCATTTATGGCTGTACAAGAGCTATAGAGTTTTTAGATTCATACTCATCTGAAATTTATTTCGCCTTATTATTAGCTGTCTTAAGTTTTTCCAATATTATTTTGATATTAATACACATCTAATTTTTATTTTCAGTACCAGTAGATGTCATATATATCTTGTACCTACGCTTATTATGTTCTCTGACTATTATTGTGAAAACAAATTCTAATCTTAGTAGATCTTAATATAATAGAAACTGCAACAGTGGAAGTCTTTCGATGAGTGGATGGTCAGATTAGTTACGGATATATGTATTCTACTATAGTTTACTGGCTTGCTGGTATTATCATTTTATATTATAACGTCAGTTTATTATTTTATGTTATGATATTAAATGATGTGACATAATTGCATTTAAATTCATTTAATTAAAATCCCTACTTCCGATGAGACTCACTACATAAATTATTGCAAGGAAACGGAACAGCACATCGAAATTTTAGGTTTACTATTCTGTTGCTATAAAGTTTCAGATTATCCATGGATATCCCAGGTTTTATGAGATAATTTTAAATCAATTTTTTTTCTCGCAGCTACATTGTCTAGACTTTCAGGTCCACAAATGGAATTGTTATTTTCATTCTTATATTCATTCACTATATTATTTGTCATTATAATATTCATTCGCTATATTTATTATAATTATAATATTAATTCACTATATTTTATACATTACTATATGACATTAAATATATATTGGGAAGGGAGGGAGCATCAGGGTATCACTCAAGCTGGAATTGGACAATGGAGTGGTATGACAACCGGCGTCTAGGAGAGAACAAACAGTATCATTTTCTTTATCCTACCGATTCGATTGTGGTGCTGTGAATTCTACTCCAACAATTTCAGTGAGAGTGACGCGCCCTTCTTCACAAGCCATCCCGTAGAAAGCTTAATGAGTATTGCGAATTGGGTTATTCGATTTGTTGGATCGTATCGTTGGAAGGAGAATCTCATGTTCCCGCGGGTTTCGCGTAAGTGTCTCTGCTTACGGGTCCGCCCCACCGTTTTTGGCCCTTCATACAGCGTTACTGTGAATGCAAACTGGTAACTCAATTTGATCTTGCTATTAAGTGGAGCTGCATACATGACAAGGTCTTAGAAGGGATGGTGGCTACCATACATACATACATACATATTCGGTTCAAACGTGGTACCAGAACAGCGAACACATTTTTGTTCTATTTTTGTTCGATCAACTTAAATTTTACTTCTTGAAAACATCGGTGACTGTTTGTCATCTTACCACTACGAACTATCTTTACTCACTTTTGAGTAGCCATACTTTTGACTGATTTGAGTCAAACGTACTTAATTTTGAGTTGTTTGGAAATAGCGTGTATGCTAGTTGTTTGTAAATATGTTGATAGGTTGCATTCAAGATGAATTTTAAACATGTTTTTAACATCCTCATGCAATAGTGAAATTATTCAGAATAGATTGTGAGTCCAATACAGTGACGGCTGAAAATATGTTTATTTTAAATAATGGAATAAAAAAAACACTACCTAAATGTAAGATTGTGATGCCACTCACTGATTCATATAGAAGCCAAATTGGGCATAGGTGTTTATTCAAATGTAACATAAAGCAACAGTTTGGGAGATTGTTTAGTATTTTTTATAAATTGTTACGCTTAATTTGTGGGGGAGTCTTTTGAGATGTAGCTACGTACAACATAATAGAAAAATTGTATTTGTATTTTCATTCATACTGACATTACTCGGTTCAATTTCACAACAAAAAACGCAGAAAAAGAAAAACCGAACATTTGAAAATCAAATGTGTTACTAATGTTTTTACCCGTACTGTAGACTTGTACTTGTATGTAGACTTGGGAAATCGCCATGTTGGTTTGTGTGAATTCCATAAAGAAATCTCACTAAAATTCAATAATTTATTCGGGGTACCTTCTACGTTTTTTAATCCAATCGATGGCGCATGAAACTAGGGGAGGTAAAACGAAAAGTTGCACTGCTAACCTTGAGCCGCATATACAATTTTGATCCAACTTTCATGCGTAGAGCACTTTTAATTTCCTATTTTAAAAAGTTATAAACAACCATCTGTAACGCGTAAAATACCATTAGCTACGATATCGTTTCGCCATTAAAAAATCATGTTTATATTTGTTTTTACTTTGTTCATACCGTGCTTGCTTTGACAAAACATATAATTATGTTATAAGCATGCTGTTGGAAGCATCCATAGAACATAATATTTGTCTTATGGATGTTCTACAAAACATCTGGTATGACCTAAAAGATGTTCAAAAATGCCACATTTATTGCGCTTTTTCGGTTATATGCGTGTATGAAATTAAGTTATTGACGTTAGAAAAAAACATTAGCTTGGTCTAAAACGTGTATTATTAACATGAATGTGACAAGTGGTGTTACTTGGGGTGCTACGTAGTTTCGTTACAATTTATCCAAAGGCTGATCCGTCCCTGCCTTGACCTACCCCGCAGTGGGATGTTTGGGAAAGATGTCTTTGTTTGATTCGAAAAATAGCCCAAAAAAAAACCCAAGGCTCATTTTTAAAAAATTTTTTTTTAATTTTAAAACGGCGGCTATCGGACCTATCGATACCTATCTCTTCACATCTTTGGTTCTAGCAGAAACTGCTGTTCACTACTGGGATCCCATGATGGTGAGAAGATATTTCCAATATCAAAACATTATAATTTAAATTTGGCGCACTGTACGCAATAAAACATAATTAATTAGTAGTGAACTCTTTCATGTTTATTCTCTAATTGTCATCAATAAAACATCAAATATACCTATACAGTTGGTATCATTAGTAATCTTGTTGTTCGCTTCATTATCGAAAAGGGTGAGTATTTTGATAATGATTGTGAGCAACTAATAACATGTCCTGATGTTTCAGGTGCAGAAAATTCTGAATTCAAATATTTATTATAATTTAAATATGCGTTTGGGCTTTTGAACCATTTCTGTTTTAGTAGTTTCTTGTATTATTGCAGAAAGATCAAAATAATGACTTTATATAAAGAGTGATTTAAGAATTCACGATCTTACTCTCTCTTTTCGGGATATGCCATATTTCATTGTAGTGCGGAATTATGATAAACCGAATTTAGGGTCCAAAACGTCTAACCACCCACCATAACCTATCCTTGTTCATGGAGTTCGTGTGGTCTGAATAGACGAGTTCGCCATTACTCCTTCCTGGAACGACTTGCGCTCATATTGCCCCACCAAACGCTGCAATATGAAAATGAAAATGAAATTCATCCAAAGTTCATTTATATTCCATTTATACGGAGAAATTTTAACATTCCTGTTGTTCTGTCTTCTTTGTTGGCCAGGGTATCGCGCAGACTAGTGTCGACGATGTTATTCCTTCTTTACTCGTCATATTTCCTGCATTCTAGGATCAGGTGTCGCACGTGCAGCACCGTACCACAACAATCACAGTTTGGCGGGGGATCTTCCTTCAACAACAATGTACATATGGAGGGTTAATCGTGTGTGGCCTATCTCAGACGTGTAAGTCCCAGTGATCAGCTGTGCTTGCTTGTTCCATAAATGATTGAGAGTCATACTTCACTTCTCTCAGCTTCGATTCACTGAATTCATACCATATGTTATTCCTCCAATACCTTATAAGTTGCCTGACTGCTCTCAACGTATCTTTCGCGTGGATTGGATCATCAATGGTCGGTTGCTCGTTGGCAAGTCGGTCAGTTAGGTTATTCTTATTGACGCCAGTGTGTCCAAGGATTCAGTAGAATCGAACAGATCGGCTTCGTGCTACCTGTTCTATTTTTTGTATCCACGGGAGTTGGGATGTCCCTATTTTCAAGGTCTATAGGCAACTGGCAGTGTCCGAAAGAATTACCAGATCGTTTAGGTTTGGGATCGCGATCGGCATTTTTATGGAATACGCTTCCGCGGAGAATATGCCGCACTCCTTCGGGAGACTGTATGTTGCAGTTAGGCCATTGTTATAAAATGCTGCCCCTACTGTATCTCCACACTTAGATCCGTCGATGTAGACTACGGTTGATCGGCTGTAGCGTATTTGTAACAGATGTTGATCGATTGGTCGCACTTTTTCCGGCTGATCTCCGGCTCGTACGCATTGTTTCACGTCACACAATTGCTGGTTTGCGACCGTGCCACACTCGTTCATTAGACCAAACACACAAACATATGTTTAAATATGATTACAGATCTAAACAAACAGTAAGGATGCTATTGGGGTCACTCACAAGGGGAAGGTTTCTAAGTTCGTAGAAGACTTTGTTAGTTTATATATCTTTCTATCAAGTCTACGGAAAATCTCTTTGTATCCGATTCATTCCGCTTGATGAAGAGAGTTGACCATAATCGATTTTCCCTTTTTTTATGTAACGTGAGATATGTATACTCTTGTAGACAGCTCTCCTTTGACGTAAGACAACGTCTGTGGTTTCAATACTGGGGTACACGTTGCCAGTTCGAAAAGTTGGAGCGTTATGAAAAGTGTTTCGGTTTTGAGTGTTAATAACTAAGGGCCAATTTCTTCACCTCCACTTAACTCCTAAGCGGTGCTTACCCATACGCTTAAACATGGTTTAAGCTCTAAGCGGAGGTGAAGAAATTGGCCCTAAGTCATTTCACGATCGATTTCCAAAATGTTTGCTTCAATCGATCGGAACATTTGCTACGCGTCGATTCTAATATCTAAAACTATTAATTTTTCATACTAAACCATTGAAAATAAAGCAAATACAAGGTGATGTCTTATAATTACGTTTTTCAGAGTAAATTTACTAAATGCACAGCATTTTGCTATCACAGATTTCAAATGTAAGTACGGGGGTCTCATATACAGCAGTGAACAAAATTTCAGGGGTACAGCTTCGCGAAATGCTTCATTCGTTCGGCAACCTCGGAGCTGTTCGGAGCGGCAACGGGCCAGTATTGTTTTGACAGCTGGTCTTGCTAGCAAGCGACGGGCTAGGCAGCCGTTGCTAGACAGCCATTGGTTATGCAATCTTTAATCTTTAATTAAATTATATTGTGCTATACAGTCGGTTGACCAAGCCCGTGGAGAATTCATAGTCAGACATACTGCCATGAAACGCATATCAGTACCGTATGAATAGGAAGTCAAGCAAAGATGGGACAGATATGCGTTTCACGGCAGCATAGTGTTTCGTTTACAGTAGCGCCTAGGTCCTCAAATTTCGGCAGAACAGAACTATTTCACACAAAAGGCCCTTTTCAGAACTACTACTCTGATTTTGAAAAAGAGTTATACTGAATTATTAAAAGATTTTGCTCAATGTATGAGCATGACGCCTACCTAATTCCGAAATCCTGACCGATCCTGAATTTTGCACGATTTCTGTTCGATAAATACCAAATCATTTATAACATCATGCAATATTGCAGTATCAGTATTGAAAATTACTAAGGGTCGTTTGAAGTTTTCTTCATTTTTTGCAATCGCAGCCCACTGGTTGCTGGCATGGGATGATTTTCCTATTACAGACATAATCCACTACAAACTTGTTGTTTAAAGTTAATAATATTCTCTACAAATATCAATCTTAAAAGTGTTTCTGTCCGTTTCAGTGCTTTGGATAGAGTCCCAACCTTTCGATAGGAATCTAAACATTTTGAGAAAGTTTTTGAAAGAAAAAGTGGAATATCGCAGCATATGGCTGCAACGTGTATGCGTGAATTACTCAACCGTGCAAAGGAGCAGCAATCTAAGCAATCTAAATTTGTGGGCTTCGTGGTCAAGCGGTTAGCGGCGTCTCCCGTCGTTCAAGCGCGATTCAAGTTCGATTCCCGCGCCAGACTGTGGAACTTTTCGCAAAACGAAAATGTCCAATCTGGTCCACTGGGTGTTAGGTTAAGGTGTCCGTTGTAATTCGCTCTATGTTTAATGTTCAGTCTGTACAACCTCGAGTTGAAGACGGTGTAAATGTCTTTCTCAATCAGAGCGTCCACCGAAGCAGCCAAGAACCGTTGCTGTGACCTCCGTTTGCAATGCAAGAGAAATTTTGTATTTTTCTTGCACCACCATCCAATGATTTTGGAAAAAAAAAACGAAGTGTGCCATGGCCACGAACGGACGTGTTTTTTTTTTCCTGTCATAATTTTTGCTCGTTTCCAACAAATTTGAAAACTAATTTTTATTTAGGTATTCAACTTAATCAATACAGTTCTAATGGCTAAGCGATCTATGCTGTGATTGAAAATGTTTTAAAGTGGAGAAAGTACAGACAAGAGTATAAAGTGACTGTGCGAGATCAAAGTGCGAAAAGAATAAGAATACGAAGAAGAAGAAGCGTGATTTTAAAGGGTGGTTGTGTTCTGGACTGGGGTGATGATGTATGATATGAAATGCCTGTAGTTGACACAGTCGCGAATCTACTGAATCTACGAAACATAATAAACCGCTGTATGTTAATGAGGATTACGGCTGAATTGTTGTCGATCGATGAGCTCTTTCCACCAATTGTGATTTTTCCAAGAAGTTCGTGAATGTTGTAATCTGTTTTTCGCGAATACATCAGTGAGTAAACATTTGCCGCTGATAAATAATAGCAGTTGATAGCAACCAAATACAATTCCCTCGAACACCATTATGAAGTGGAAAAGTGAGCGGAGGTGTTGCAGGCCGACTGAAAGGGTGTCTGATTTTCTTTTAAGTGCTGTTTCCGGAGATGCTGTGGTCGATTGGCGTTCGTTTTTGCACGCAGAATGATGATTGTTTTTGTCCTCCAGCAAAAGGGCTACATTTTCAACCACTTTTGGCCACACGAAAAGGGCGGATTGTGCCGCCGGAATGAAACATCGTTTTAAGTCCAGCCGACAGTGGGTGGTGGTTTTCGTGCACTATGATTGTATTTGCTGATTGAAAAAAAAAAAACGTGACGAAAGAACAGAAAGCTCCACAAGCAGGACCTTTTCAGGGCCACCAAATTCTTACTAAAGAGTGTTTAAAAGAATTTTCTCACTTAATTACTTCCTAATGCTGGTCCAACGTTCCATTAGGACCACACTCGCGCTATTTTAACCTATACTACGTTTATCGGCAGGGGTATGAATTGGCAGCAGGGTAAATGCACCCTTCTTTTTGGGGAAATGCTCCTTAAACTTTGGAAAAATGCTCCTTAGATGCGTTTGCCCGGTATAATGCAATCGGAGCTATTTACCTTCTGGTTAGCGCTTGCCAGTTATTTTGACGGGTCTTAAGTTTCTTCAAGATTGTATAGCGGAGCTTCGCTCCGCAACCTTCAAAGTAGTTTTGACGGGTTTAAATTTCATTTTGACGAGTCTTAATTTCATTTCAACGGGTCTTAATTTTGTTTTGACGGGTCTTAATTTCGTTTTGACGACTCTTAAATTCAGAAAACCCGTCAAAACTATACAATATTGAAGAAACTGGAGACCCGTCAAAACACCCGGCAAGCGCTAACCAGAAGGATAATACCTCCGATTGCATTATACCGGGCAAACGCATCTAAGGAGCATTTTTCCAAAGTTTAAGGAGCATTTCCCCAAAAAGAAGGGTGCATTTACCCTTTGCCGGTATGATCAAATGAAAATTTGAAAAATAGCGACTGTCAAACATAATTGACTCGATAGATTTTCGAGATCGTCACTGCAATTAGTTGGAGATTTTCGCGGCTGTCAAATCAATTTTCAAAAATATCATTAAAAATTGACTTTGAATTCCCAAACAGACCCATAACCATCTGCAACGCGATAAGGATAATATGGTCTCGAGCTGGTAGATCATATCGACATAATCATCACTGCCAACACAACCGTTACCCTTTCATCAACTTCCAAACCAAACGTCCCTTTCTACGGCCAAATGATTTTTAGAGAGCAAATCATAGAATTTTCTAGCATAAATCAATTTTGCTTTTCGGCGGGTGTCCACACTTTGAAAGTCATCACTAGTTCTTTTTGTATAATGACCTAATCACTACACATCACTGATCCCGAAAAGTTTTTTAAAGACGTGAATAACTGGAGATAAGAAACGTATTCCTCGATAGCGATAAAAAAATGCCGATGTATAAGAAATTATCGCACTTTCACTCGCGACAAATTTCGCTTCATAAATTTACGGAAAAAAAAGTCAGAGTTATTGAAGCCATCAGAAATTTCCTCCGTTGTTTCTGAGAGAAACCTTTCGTCATGATTAGCTGTAATCTACGAAAATGACACCTGAGATTCCTTTTTAAATATCAATTAAATTCTTAAATCATGTCAAATCTCTCATCGGAGTTGATCCTCCGACAGGAACATGAGCAAAACCTGTTGAAATCGTATTAAATCTTTTGTTGAAAACGGCTAGCATCTCCTTTAATTGCAATTGAATTCACTCGTTGAAATTGTCATCGTTGTCGACATCTTATACATCGGCAGTCGAGAAGTTCAATCATATCGAGCATTTGGAATCGCCCTGTATCAGTTCCGTATAAAAATTGGCATTACTCGGAAAATTATCTGTGTTCCTATGAAAACATCAATTATTTATGGATTAGTAATGTAATGTTAATCATTCATCTAAAATCCAATCATTTTTTGACATATAGATCAGATTATCCATTCGGTTTGCCCTTTGTTGCTAGCAATTGTAAAGTTAGAGTTTGGAAAGCAAGAACTTCGCCGAAAATAGCTTCCAAATCTCCGTCCAAATTCCTAAATCTTAATACACATGAACCCTCGAGAAAAGGCAATCTCTAATCGGAATCACCATCATAACGAGCACACAGACAAAACGCTTCCCTTTCGTATTTACATGCTGGAACAGTGAAACATCAATATGAACAATACAAACGAGGGTTAGAGCCATAATGTGCGCCAACAATTGTTGTTGCACAGGCACAGGATCTCATTGAGATCACTCTACAGCGAGCACGGCTCATTCATTTCCACACCATTAAGGATCGACGGTACAAACCGAGTCACAGAGGGTGAGCTCGTCGGGACCAAAGCATCGTTCTCTCGGAAAAGACTCATACACATGACGAGTCACACGAACTGGGAGTGCAATGACCTCGTCTCTTTTCACCCAACCCAGTGTCAATGCCTCCTCGATCGTCTACATCGCTCTTTCTGTTTACTTGGTCCTTCGCGGCTTCCTTTGCACTATTCCACATGCTATTTCTAAGCTCTGCACGGCCTACTCTGGCTGATGAAAGAACCTCATTTTCATTTTTCATCCCTCTTTTGCTCCGATGGCCATCTAGCACTTTCATATCGTTTAAATAGCTTCAAGGGGCGAAAGCGCGCGTGTTGCTGAAACATTTTCACCCCCTCACATTCGTTCCATTATCATCGTCGTCATCTACAGCCGTCAAAGGCATAACCTTTGTTTAGGAGATTTCTGCGCAAGTTTACTATTGGGTTATAGTTTGCCAGAACCATCCAAAGTTCCTCCTGCTGACGGTGGTCCTTCGCGATAGAAAATCTAAATCATATCTCCATACAGTTTATCGCGCAAGCCACGCGGACAGTCCAGTATAGAACTGGGCGCTGAAAACCCAGCCTAGCCTGTCGTTGTAGCGTGATTTGTTGTCATGCTTTGCGAGCCTTATCCTTGCGTTTCCAAGTGAACCATGCGTTGCCTGCAACAAACAACAACCCTCCCGACAGACCATGTTGCATGAAATGAAATGAGGGTGGCTTTTCCGCCGGACTTCGAGAGCCATTGTCGTCGTTATCTTCCTCTTCGTTGCTTTGTCAGCATGTTCCTATTGCATATTAGCATATCAAATTCATTTCGGGTTGTTTATGCATGAAAGTCTCATTATATTGGAACGATTTATCGCGAATTTTAATCTGCTTATAGCGGTTCTTCGGTGTTGTATCCTGCGCTATGGCACCGGATGCGTGTGGGTCGGAATTGAATAAGGAGGAAAAACATTAACCTGACGTTCCTTTATCGATGTGGTCGTGAAAGATGCAGGCGTTCTGTTTTTATTGAAATTAAGATCCCTTAGTCGAGAACGGAAGTCTACGGTTCTTGCAGGATACTGTTATAATCTTGTCTGACACTTGAGGGGAGGGATGAACTATTAAAAATTGTAGCCGGAAATATAAATAATACTTATCAGCAACAACCTACATTGATGCTTAACAGTAACTCAATGGGTAGGGTTCGATTCCTGATTTCGCTAAGAAGATTTTCGGTTTGGCAAAGCCACTGAAAGCTGTCAATTGATAACACTGGAAATACATCTACCTATAAAACTAATTTAAGATAGCTAGCAAAACGATTACTTCAGTGATGTGAACAGAAAATAATCGATACTGAAATTCTGGTCCTTTATAATCCGAGGACTATCAAAATTGACAATCCATTACGACAACTCTGTCTTGCTGTGTAATAAATAAGCTAGAGTTACAATTGTTGTATCTATGTTGCATGAATCGCATAGCTCGGAAGTTCATAAATAAGTTACGCAAAAACTACGTACTTGACTGAAATGTTTCAGGGAAACTCTGCCTTCAATGTTAATTCCAGAAATCTAACCCTTGTCTTCCCTTTCATGCAACTAACTGTAATATACGAACGCATTAATCAAGCACTATTTCTCATCAGAGAAATTCAACAAATCACTGAAATCAGAAATTGAGCCCATCTCGAGCAGCTAATTTCTCACGCTTCGTGAAACGCTGCCATAAATCAGAGCAGGTGGTGGCAGTTTTTTTTTGCATGTTTCAACGCATACAACCACCACAACGAACACACACACGCCCCAGCACGCTTCACCTACCGCGCGGATCCGACCAAACTCGAACGGACAGCCCCAGTGTGGCAGGGTGTGGTCTTGATATCCTGCCGTAGTTGGCTCTCGTTAGCGTTTCCCATTCCTTATCAGACCACGCTTCCACCAAATAATCAAGGATCGTCTCTTCACCCTGTGGTTTTTTTTTTTTGGTAGAAATGAGACACACACTACTACTCGGCCAGCAATAGAGGCAAAGGAGGCGCAGAAGGAAGCGGAATTGCTTCCAAGAACGATTGGACGAACCACCAAAGTAAGCGCGCATGGGTTGGTGGCTGGTGGGTGGTTGATTATAGTGGTGAACAGCATGTACTCCTAGGAATAATTGTCGCCATGGTAACTGCCAAGAGTTGTCTATACTGCTGTGTGTCTCTACAATAGGAATGTATGCAGCAAGAGCGAAGCACTCAAGAAATCGATAAATTTTGCACTAGGATTCAGCGAAGTAAATTTGCTTCCAGTTGCAACATTTTCGGCAAGTATTTTCTTTTGGAGGCCGCTTTTAAACAAGCATCCCAAAACCAAGATATAAAGCGAACTTGAGTACGCACAACAAAGGTTTGGCACGTTGTCAATATACAATCGAAAAAAGGGAATCTATAGATCGAACAACATGTTCGAGAATTATTTATAAACCAATGGAATTTCGCTTTCGTTCAATGTCTTGGCCTGGCCGGGAAAATTATTATACTCCACCGGGGATCTAATATGATTAGTCCATCATATAGTTGATACTTTGCCGAAGAATCATACCTTTAGCGCCATCTAATGGTCGGTTCCGGAGATATGTAGTTGTTGCATCTGAACATAATTATCGCGCAACATTCCATTGCAAGTAGCAAACGCGTGTTTCACAGATACATACACCTGCATGTCTGCTGTCAATGAGACGAAGAATGAAGCTGCTGTGCGCAATGTAACGTATAATATTGAAAAATCCAGTTGGAAGGAGTTATCCACGTCGTGCTGCATTATGTGTGTAGCAAGGTTCTTACATAGGGTTTCGAAGTAACGATCGAAAAAAGGTAAATTTTGATATTTTTCGTTTGGAATAAAATTTGCATTTTGCACCGACAATTAAATCATGGTCAGGATGACTATCGCATATAATGGTTACAATAACCATGAAAATGGTCGAATTCACCACGTTCATGGCATTCTTGACTATGATAATGGTAACAAGGACTATTCCGACATTATGGAAAATGTTGGATCAATTATTTTTAATGATGGTTTTGACCATGATCATAATCGGTTCAAAATCACTATACTGCAATAGTCAACAAACTTGACTATCAAATTTGTCTCTGTGTAGTAATCGAAAACCGGTGAAAATGGTTCTCGAGAAGGAACCAAAGGTGGATCGATCAAGTGGAAAGAGACAAAAATGGCTGTCCACGAGGATAATAAAGATTTGCATCTAACTGGCAGTGGTTGGACATAAGTCAGATGGATGAACGTGCAGTTAATCCACGCCCTCGATGAAACAGTAAGAATAATGGAATGTAACAGCCGTCCCAGATTTTCGGTGTCCCAATCGGTTTGCCAACTCGAAAGGGAACTCTGACGTACTAAACAATAAAATTTATCGCATGAAATTTGTTTTTCATACAATTCTCCTTCCTGAGCTTCCTGAGTCCGCTTGCTCATTGCCTGGGATTAAACAGTGACTCGCTGTCAAATTGGTATCGTTGGTTAAACAAGTAAGGCATCATCCTACATTAGTACTCACGCTCAAGTATCGCCTTTCAAACGAAACGAACACGGTGTTTCCTGTTTCGTACGACTTTTGGAATGCTGATCATCGTAGCACGAAGACGAGATTTTAATAACGCTGTTTTGATTCTCTCGCACATATTCTGACATGTAATCGACCGGAATGTATCGCATGCATAATAATGTTGCACCATCGTACACATAAGCTTCTCGTTTAACCTGTGCATACCTGTGCCTTGGGTTTCTCTGCATGCACGTAAGCTATAATTTATATCATAGTAGGCTGCGAGTAAAATAAGCCGATTTCCTTAGTTTGACACTTGTACCATGACAAAGTGGCAGTGTATTCGTGATTTGTTCCACGCGCAAATGTCGCATAAACACATTTCAATCGCAGTAGACGTGCCCCGGTGGACCGTGAAGTGGGACTTAGACCAAGAAAAAAAAGTACAACTAACGTTTGCATTTAAAAAAAATTGACTTTTTTTCGGATGGTGTTAAAAAACAGCTAAGACAGATAATTGCTTTTGATAAATTTCCCATGGAAGGTAATTATTTAAGCTTACTTGCAAAAAATTAAACGCCCTTGCAAGCGGTCTTCCGGCAGTTAACCGGAACATTCGCCATGGCGAACGAAAACATGCGTGTAGGCATGTTTTTGAGTTCTTTCTTCGTTTTATTTATCAATTCCTCCTGAGTTTTTGCGCGACAAAATTGTTGGAGTAGATCTTACGCTTCAGGTTGGCCCAGAAATTCTCGATAGGACGCAGCTGGGGGACGTTGGGCGGGTTTGCCGACTTGGGTACCACATCGATATTCGATATTCAGCCGCTCCATCTCCTCCAACGATCGCTTCGAGTAGTTGACCGACGCCAGATCCGGCCAGAACACCGCGTCTTCGCCCTTATGGTATTTCTTGATGAACGACGCAACTTCCGGCAGGCATTTCGTACTATAAATTTCCCCGTTTAGGGCCAGTCCGGAGCGAAAGTCCGGCTTTAACATCCCCTTCTCGCTGATTGTCAGCCACAGTAGCACCTTCTTGGGGAACTTGGTGTGTGAAATGAACTTCACCTTGGAGCTCACTTCCTTCGTGGGGGAAGTAAAATACGAAGTGCCCTGCCAGTCGTTGCCATCCAGGGATAGATAGGTCTCGTCGTCCATCACCGCCGCCACGTCGCGATTCGCCGGGAAAATATAGTTGACCATCTTATACAGCCGCTGCCGCTGCGTCATTGCCTGCAGCTCCGAAACCAGTGGACGCGACTTCCGCTTCCTGACACGTATGTTCATGTTCGCCAGGTACTTTTTCACTGTTTGGCCGGTTTAACCGACCTCCCGGCCAAGCGCACGCAGCGATGTAGCCACTTTTCCCTCGGTCTTCCTCTTCAGCATCCTTTGGAGCTTCTTGTCGCTCAGGGTCGTCGGCCGTCCGGAACCGTGCTTTCTTTCGATGCTCTGATTATTGTCTAATAGTGCCAAGATATTGTAGATGCCGGAACGGGCGTATCCGGCGTCCTCAAAGTGCCGCACGATGTCCGTTTTCGACGCGGCGGAGTGCCGTTCTTGAACGCGCACACTTCTGAACGGCGTTGCTTCTCTGTTTTTGCCACCACGGTTAGAGTTCGACAGATAGAGCTGTCGAATTTTGTCTGCTGACTCATGGGTTACTATGATTGATGCTGCATGGGTAGTTTCGTCAGTGCGGGTAAAGGTAAACCCATGAAAAATCGGCAATTTTTGTCCATTTTTTTTAATATAAACGTTACGACATCGACAGATCTACCATAGACTAGTTCTCATTCAAATTGGTGTCAAACTGGCAAAGAAGCTAACATTCTTTAACTCTTCATTGAAATCTACACACCGCAGCTTCTCTATGAAAATAGCACAAACTAGAAAATATCGGACTAATGACAAAACTTTGTTAGAAGACTTAGTATGTTTTGTTAGTAGGCTTGAATATCTATTTAATTTTTTTGGGTTCTTGATTTTACAGATTTTTTTGCAGGCATCCTGTTTAAGAGAAGTATACGATCACTTGAAAAATTCTCAAGGGAGATAGTAACGAAAAACTTCTACGACACTAGAAAGATGCAACGGGAGGCAGGACACTTACAAACCTCTGAAAGTCCTGAGATAACATAAGATAAGATGTTATGCAAGAAACTACCATTCAACTGGTGTTTCCGTCTCTAGCTAACTTAGGAAAGGTAGATAGAGTAAGTCTCTAGATAAGTGGTATGAGCATGAGCATGAGCATGATTGACCGCCCACGGATGCAATTCCGTTATTGCCAGATCAGCTGTATTTACACAAAGAACCAACAGATGATGTTTGGGACTAACATACATCTTCAATGTGTAAAAACTGGTGACCCATTATAAAGCAATACCGGCGCCGGCCGTGCCCGAATGCTGGTCAAGTAGGGAATGGGAGGGAACGTGTTGACGTGATACTCGCTTTGAAGGAAGCCGAGAAATCCTCTGCACTTCCACGAGAAATCACTGGGATGTTGGATAGTTGGGGAAAAGTTAGCAGCAGGGTTCGTTTTGGTTAACTATACGCTGAAAGTATGTAGCACTATCCGCCAAAAGCAATGGACCGCTCCAATGTGACTGAAAAGAGACAAGCATAACGAAAAACAAAACAAAACAAAATAGACAAAATAAAACAGGATATTAGATATTGTCTTCAAAATTTGGTAGATATACATTATTTGTTGCTTTGCAAACCAGCTCTCCTCGATGTCCTAGATCTCGGCCAAGTTCTGCTGGACCCGCAGCTGCTGCAGTCGGCACTCATCCACATCAAGCCTGCCGTCGCCGACGTGTCGGAAACCTTCGTACATGATATCTGCGTCTAATACACTCGTCTTACGCCGATTAATTTACAAACTAAGCCTGCACACCGAATCAAAATTCACGTTGGCCCGGTTTTGGTACTTTCTTCTAATATACCCAAGTAACCAATAAGCAGTTCCAAAGCGTCTTAAAGGCAGGCTATCAAGCAATTAAGTCGCCTTAAATGCAACACAAATGCCGCTTTTGGCCCAATATACAGCTGCTTTACTGCAATGCTATGATAATGCTTCATTAATGCTATTTTGCATTCAAAATGCTTATTACAAGCTACAAGCATTTAAATAGCATTTGAAATTCAACTTTACATCAGATAGCATTCAAGATGCTGATATAATGCTAATATAATGCTAATATAATGCTTGTAGCATCTGAAATGCAGATTTAGGGTTGATTCACTGCATATGATAATGCTTATTGGTTACCTGGGTATAGTTCTAGATATTGGCACTTTATTTCTGCTCAGATTTTCCGTCGTTAATATTCTTCCTGAAACGTAGCTATCGCCAGCTCAGGTTCGATGCTAGCAGCAGCAGCTACCATGCCGTCCGTTTTGAACGACCAGACAGCAGACCCAAGAATGGACACTTTTTACAATTCGCTTTTTCCACTGCTATTATGTTGCGACCGGACTGAAAAATATTACCAATCGACTCCGGACGACCGTACCTTAATACTTTCAATCTTTTTAACCAAATTTCGTCGTTTTCACCGTAAAAATTGCACTTCATTTCACTGCCACCGAGAACCGTGATCCTAGACGTTAGCTTTTTCGACTCCTCAGTAAGTCTCTAGATAAGTAGTATGTCCTAGAAACGTAAAGTTATGCTACCAGAGAACTACCGGATTTACAGGTATGAAATATCCTATATTGAACACTCCACGAAGGACTGAAATTGTTTGGGACTCGATCTCCTACTTCGTGCAGTATATTTGTCAATTGTTTTTTTTTCTTATTTAATCTAAAGATGCAGGACGTTCAAACAGTACACCATACACCAATACAGTATACATCCGAATATTCTCGGGTTTATCGTCAATGCTTTGCTCTTTATTCTGTTATTCGTCTTGCTTCTCTCCTTTTCTCGGTTGCTTTATCAACTACTTTTGTTGCTTGTGGGTCTTCCGCTTGGGAGGAGGACCTTATTCTCTGTCTTACACATGAAACACTTATCCATATTTCAAATGATATACTCACTTCGATTCAGGAAATTAGGAAAGAAGAAAATCTTGTTTTGCCCCTTGCAACTAAACACGGAATTTCTAACAGGTGTCATATTTTCTTGCTTATCCCCATTTGCTCTGTCTAACTTGCTCTCTACTTTACATTCTAAATGCATTTTCACAGTTATTTATTGATAACTCTCTATGCCAGTGCCATTTTTTGCAGGGGTATTGGATGGCATGTATGGCAAATAGAATCATACCCCATGCCCAGGGAATCGAGTAATTTTCCTATATGGCAAATTCCTGGACCAGACCGAAAATCTAATCCATCATGGTGCTGCTTTGTAGCTGCACCTTCACCGACTGAGATAAGGGAGGACCCAAAGTAATGCAATACATAATATTGAGGGCGTTCAAAAGGATTTCACAATATATCATATTTCAAAACCACTTATCTACGATTCAAATTTCATTTTCCATTCACAGTACGATACATAAATGATCATTTTTTTGCATTTCAAATAAACGAAATAAAATAAAACAAAGGCAAAATTGAAGCTGGTACATTACCTGATCGACCTTACTTCGGTCCCAACATGTTCTCCGGGCGCACCCATTCGTTGAATTGTTGCTCGTTCAGGTAGCCCAACTTGAGAGCGGCCTGCTTGAGCGTCGTTCCCTCCTTGTGGGCCGTTTTGGCAATCTTGGCTGCCTTATCGTAGCCAATGTGTGGATTCAGAGCCGTCACCAACATCAGCGATTCGTTCATGATCTTGTCGATGTTTGCCCGGTTGGCCTCAATTCCGACTACACAGTTCTTGCTGAAGGAGCGTGTACTATCGGCTGTGGGAAAAATGAAAGGAATATTACTTGGTATCCAGAAACTATGTGGTCTTGTTTTCCCCTCGATTTCCTGCCCTCCTCACTTGTGATTCATCATGTATTTTTGCCCCCTTCCTATTTATAAACACGTGTTTTTTTTTGAGACTTGGAAAAACAATCTTTTCCGTTAAGAAAAAAAAAGTGATTTTTCGACACGTCAAAGGAAAATATGCCTAGTATCAATGGGAACCTACACTGAGATTTTTGGGATTTATTCTGTAGTTATTACGTGAATTATAGTTTTATTAAAAACTAATTTAACATAGTCTTTCGTAACTAGAAAATAAGAAGAATGATTAGTAATTTCCATGTAATTCCAACTACCTTTATTGCTTATCTTGACAGATACGCGTATTTCGTCTACAATGTGCAGACTTCTTCAGTGTCGTGTACTAATACTCGACTGAAAGAAAACCTTCGCCACCTGCCGTATTTATCCTATTTTCTAAATACAAACACTTGTACCTACAGCTAACATTTCTTGTACCTAACCTATCCGGAGTCCAAAACAAATATTATGCTTGATATCTACCTCGCCTTTTCCTTATACCTAACCTGATTATTCCGTAGCAGCGGGTGTTCCACTGCGTCGGTTTTGATGTCGTTTAGGTATTAAGTTAAAGAGCCATGTGTCCGTTATTTTGTTTTTTTTTTTAGTTTTTTTGTTTTGTTTTTTTTTTTTTTTGGGGTTTTGGGGGGGGGGTTTTAGTCTTTCGTGTTTTATTTTATAACGTTCTTTAACTTTATACAATAGCATATGTCAGTCATCTTCAGCAGCTGTAACATTGAGGATATTTTGACGTCTTACCAAATATCGTACTCTGAAGCTAAGTAATGTACAAGACTTTTGAACTAGAACTTACAGTAAAAATCACAATAATACATGTTTTGATTTTCAATTATTATTATTCTGATTTTCACAATAAATTTAGCTATTGAGTAAATCTTCAGAAGTAAAGAAGGACATTTAGCAGTTTTCTAAAAGGTTTGGTGATTTTGAACTTTGATACTTTGTAGTTAACAAAAACCAGAGTTCATTGCATGTACTTCTAAATGGACATTTCATACATCTAGCATAGGATTCTTGAACAAAGTTGATAAATGTTGGCTTTATTTCAATGAATTTATTTATATTTTGACGTAGGACTACGTCTGTGTTTTCAATACTGGGGTACACGTTCGAATTGTGAAAATTTGGAGCGTCACGAAAAATATATAGGTTTTGAACGTTAATAACTAAGTCATTTCCCGATCGATTTACAAAATGTTTGCACCAATCGATCGAGACATTTTCTACGCTTCGATTCCAATATTTAAATCTATTGATTTATAACATTCAACTATTTAAATTAACGCAAATATAAGGTGATGTCTTATAATGTCGATTTTCAGAGTAAATTTACCAAATACACAGTACTTTCCTAGCACAGACTTCATATTTAAGTAACGAACGTCTTCTAGGCAGCCATGAATGTTATATAAATGGTACACCTTCGCATTTTGAATTAGTTTTTCGGTGGTCGTGGAGCTGTGCAGAGTAGGATCTGCAGTTGTATCGTACCCGGCAGCAGCACTGGCGAGCAGTCGTTTCCCAGAGAGGCGTTGGTGCAGTTGGCTATTGTTGCCGATGCTCCCGTCAACCTCGCTGCGAGAAACATGGCTGCTGAAGCCTACGAGTTGGCGGGAAAAAGCCACCCGTGACAACGAGACAAGAATCAACTATCCCACGTCACCTGCAGATGGCCACCCGCAACGACGAGGAGCTGAACCAAGAAAGAAAACTCAAGTTCAATCGCGAACCATGGTTCTCCCCCGTCAACTAAATCCGTCCTTTTCAGAACGACCAAATCAGTTTGCCAACTAAAGAGTTTGTTTGGTTAAAATTTTCTCTTGTGCTGTTTCAAATTAATTCAACGGCTGAACATAGCATTTATTAAACGCCGCGTCCTGGAGTAAATGACAGAGAACGTTAAACAACCTATGAACGAAATTCAAGAACGGATAATTCGGATGGCGGTTGCAAGCATATTAGAAATGTTTCGGTTAAGAAAATCATTCGTCTAACGTGTAATAATTAAAACTAATTATTGAGGTACAATAACTATTGTTCGGCCTCTTTGATGCAATTTGTATCACATATCACATTGCCTTCGTTGGTACCGCCTTCTTTTGTGCACTAGCATCCGACGCCATTACCTAATAGCTCTTAGCAGAACATTTTGATTCAGTCTTACGACAGTCGTGGAGCTGTGCAGTGGCTGTACGATCGCAGTTGGCGGTAGCAAGCACTCTGGAGGGTGCACTGGCGAGCAGTCGTTGCCCAAAGAGGCGTTGGTGAAGTTGGCTGTTGATACCGATGCTCCTGTCAACCTCGCTGCGAGAAACATGGCTGCTAAAGCCTACGAGTTGGCGGGAAAAAAGCCTCCCGTGACATTAACGAGACAAGAATTATCCCACGTCACCTGCAGATGGCCACCCGCAACTACGAGGAACTGAACCAAGAATACCAAGAAGAAAGCCCAAGTTCAATCGCGAACCACGTTTCTCCCCTGTCAACTAAATCCGTCCTTTTCAGGTCGACCAAATCAATTTGTCAATTAAAGAGGGCAGCAGGGTAAATGCACCCTTCTTTTTAGGGAAATGCTCCTTAAACTTTGGAAAAATGCTCCTTAGATGCGTTTGCCCGGTATAACTCAATCGGAGGTATTAACCTTTTGGTTAGCGCATGCCGGTTGTTTTGAAGAGTATTAATTTCGTTTTGACGACTCTTAAATTCAGAAACATAAAACCCGTCAAAACTATACAATCTTGAAGAAACTTAAGACCCGTCAAAACACCCGGCAAGCGCTAACCAGAAGGTTAATACCTCCGATTGCATTATACCGGGCAAACGCATCTAAGGAGCATTTTTCCAAAGTTTAAGGAGCATTTCCCCAAAAAGAAGGGTGCATTTACCCTTTGCCATTAAAGAGTATGTTTGAATTTTTCTCTGGTGCTGTTTGAAATTTCCATTACCCGACTGAACATGGCATTGCTTTAAAGCCGCGTCCGGGAGTAAATGGCAAAGCGCGTTGAACAACCAACGAACCAACAGATCCATAAGTATCTTCTACGCATTAAAGATAGTGGCCCTCTCAACCATCGTAGAAAATACAACCGGGCCGTATCATCATAAAGAGCCACCAAATGCTTTCTAAAGAGTTTACAATAGAATTTTCTTACATATTTACTTCCTAAAGCTGGTCGAACGTTCCATAAGCACTTTTTCGACTTAGACGTCTATCGGCAATAATAGACTTTGAATTCCCAAACAGACCACAACCATCTACAACGCAATAAGGATAATGATCTCCAGGTGGTCGATCATATCAACAGGATGTGCTCTTATGGTGCATTCTCGCTCCACCATCTCGGAAGGCAAACAGTTCCAGTAGCAAAGTTCGGAAAAAGAAAACGTATAGCACCACATCTACCGGGTGCTGAAGCATTTTAACCCGATATTGTCGTTTCCTCTAAAGCGATAAGCATTATGAACAGCTTCGTCTATGATATTTCCGAGCGGAATGAAAGCGTAGCTTCCCGACTGACTTAAATCAATTGGGAATTAAATTGCTGCGTAGTCCTACGTCACCTTTGCGCACATCCCCATTGGGCTGTACCTTGTAGTTTTTCTCTATCGTTTGAGGTGAAGATACAAGTAAGCCTTAGCACAAATCTCTCACATAACATACAGTTATAAAATTGCTACAACTTGTCTGGTACGTTAAATCGATAGTTGCAATGTTATTACTGTCCGTTATGCGGGGAATGATTTTTGTGCTCTCGAAATTGGTAGCCGAAGCTTACTTGTATCTTCAGCTTAAGATCGCCAACACAAATTATATTTTCTTTCTTGTTCAAATATTTAGCAAATAATTCAAACACAGTTCTTCTTGCATAATTCGTCAACATTACTCATGCATCTCATCGGAAATAAATCGCAAAACATTAGAAAGTTTGAAGCAATTCTGATAATTGCCGATATAAAAACGATTTTAGCATTGAGTAGGGAACGGCTTCACCTGCAACGAGCATTTTTTGCAGTATGGTGCTTCACTAGATGAAGCCCATATGCTGAGCGTTGTAAGTTATCGTTCACACCGTGCTTGGAATAGGGTCCCGGGGAGCTGAAGCCATTCCAAACCCTATCAAAATTATTTTTAATGAGACATAAAGCTTTATTTTTTATAAAAAAAAAATTAAATGTAGCTCGATGGGCTCCTGCTAAGAACATGCATCAATAAAAAGTTCACAAAAAAACCAACTACGAGGTTGCTCTTCAACCCCACTTCTCTCTAAGTAATCTATCTTAATCATTCTCAAGATCCCACTCCCTCATCCCCGTATGACCATTTGATTTCTGGATGACCCCCTAGAAAAATTGAGTAAAACATCAAAACAACGACAACTTACCCAACAATCGAATCGATCTGAGCACGTTTGACACCACCAACGGTTTGAAAACGTTCAGCTCAAAATGCCCGTTGGATCCACCGACGGTGACGGCCACGTTGTTTCCCATTACCTGGGCGCAAACCATCGTCATCGCTTCGCACTGCGTTGGATTGACCTTTCCGGGCATGATCGAGCTGCCGGGTTCGTTTTCCGGCAGGCTCAGCTCACCCAAGCCGCACCGTGGACCCGAGCCCAGGAAACGGATATCGTTTGCGATCTTCATACAGCTTACGGCAATGGTGTTCAGGCAGCCGGAAACTTCTACCATCGCATCGCGAGCGGCCAGCGCTTCGAATTTGTTCGGGGCAGTAACGAAAGGCAGTCCAGTCAATTCGGCAATCTTGGCAGCACATTTTTCAGCAAAACCAATACGTGTGTTCAGTCCAGTTCCGACTGCAGTGCCACCGAGAGCCAACATATAGACCCGGGGTAGGACTGAATCGATTCGCTGCAGCGCGAATTCCATCTGCTGTACGTATCCGCTGAATTCCTGTCCTAGCGTAAGTGGAACGGCGTCCTGGGTGTGGGTACGCCCGATCTTAATAATGTCTTTGAATTCATTCGACTTGGCCTTCAAAGCATCGTGCAGTATTTGAATGGCTGGCTTTAGATTTCCGGTGAGTTCACGTGCTACCGAAATGTGAATGGCAGTCGGGAAGGTATCGTTCGAGGATTGCGATTTGTTGACGTGATCGTTCGGATGGACTGGGGTCTTGGAACCAAGAGTACCACCGAGGAGTTCGATCGCACGGTTACTGATCACCTCGTTGACGTTCATGTTACTCTGAGTGCCAGAACCGGTCTGCCAAATTACCAGTGGGAAGTGATCATCGTACAGCTTGCCCGAAATAACGTCATCGGCAGCCAGGGAAATGGCATCGGCGATCTTCGGGTCCAATCCGTAATCCTTGTTCACGAGGGCGGCTGCCTTCTTCAGAATGCCCATGGCTGTGATGACCGGTTGCTTTTGGAAAAGTCGGGGGGAAATATTTTAGTTCTATCGAGGGAGTTGTGTTCAGGTACTTACCGGCATTCGCTCGGTGGGTCCACCGATGGAAAAGTTCATCGTCGAACGAACGGTCTGTGCACCATAGTACTTGTCCTTTGGGACTTTCAACTCGCCAAAGGTATCCGACTCGGTACGGAAACCAACATCTTTGTTTGCCTATTGGAAGAGTGGAGAAAGCCAGAGAGGAAGACAATTTAGCAAACCACTGACATGGAAACAAGAGCAACTGGTGGCTGAATGGTGATGCAGCCGACACGTCACGTGTTATGCAACGGCGGTGGTTCTTGTTTTGGTGTTAATTTCGATATGTTTAAACAATTTTACAGTGACTAAAAGCCTCTATTCACTGAAAAATTACCGTATCCATTAGTTAGTGTGATAATGTCAACTTTGCTGTGATAACGAACGGAGTCAACTTTGCTGTGGGAAAAATATGAATAATCAAATCAACGGACGCTGATTGACTGTAAGTCAAGCCTGCAGTGAGGCTTTCAACAACAACAAAAAACGAAAGCAAAAGAAACGAATAATAAACCGGTTCGGAAATGTTACGGCCTATCTCAAGTGAACTTCTCGACGCAACAACAGGCAAGCAACTGAAGAAATAAAATGAGAGAGCGAGACTTGTACGAGATTGAATATCTACTGACGACTTTGTGCTCTACACGGAGGTGACCACAGTGAGATGACGGGAATCAGCTACAGAGGGACTGTCTATAAACAGCGTAGTGAATTGAACGAGTGTCTCACGCTCAATTTCAAACATTTCATATGACGATTGTTTTTGCAGGGGAGAAAGAGCAAACTCAAACATTGCAAAAAAAAAGAGTCATAAATCACGCTGTCAAAGTAAAGCACAGCGTTGCGTGAATGGTGTTAAATCTTTCCACAGTTCGGAAATTGAAAATGATAAGCCAAATTATCAAACTAACAGTGTATATTTAAGTATTAATCGCATGTCAGTCTCATCCTGGAAATCATACGGCTATACACTGTATGAAACAACTGTCCGTACAGCAGTTGCTCTGATATAATTTAATTCAAAACCATATTTAGTCAATCAACAAATGTGGCATCATTACGCAGTACAATGTCTCCTTATTAGTAACCAGTACTCAAATAAAGAGACAAATCGTTCATCTTTTTTTTTTTAAACACACGACCGGTTGACGTAGACTACACAGAAGAAGAAATATGTGGGGGGGGGGGTGGGGATAGATAACTTACTTTTGGGTAGAATTTCACCCAAAAGTAAGTTATTTATACACAACGGGTACGTTAACACAACTATACCCAAAATTGGCTTCCCACACGCAACTGCTCAAATGGGTACTTTTGTTCTTCCATGTACGTTTAACCATTTGATTGGTTTCGATAGTGTCGTAGCGGAATATTGCAACGTAGGTACTGTTCTAATGGGACGTTAGGTTAGCAGAATTAAGTGAGTAAGTATTGATTTATTTATTTACAACACAACATCTTCGACAAGAACATCGCACAGACTGATCACAAAACTGTTTTAATTCTATTCTTATATGGGCCGGTTCATAAACCTCGTAGACTTATTTCTGAAAATCTCAGACCCCCCCCCCCCCCCTCGTAGACTCTTCTCCATACAATTTTTTGAAATTGTGTATGGAGCGTAGACTTTGGTCAACAGACCCTCCCCCCTGAAAAGTCTACGTGGTTTATGAATAGCCCCTATACTAATTTACTTATGTTAAAGTCAAAAGAGTCACACACTTGATTGAACAACCTACAACATGAATCTAACGGGTTATTTCGTCCATAAAGAGTACGGTGGCCAGAAATCCACAACAGTTGACGATTCCGGAGCTGACGAACTGGTGCATGTAAGCGAACATTCTCAAGAATGCTGCTACAATCGATGTTGCACATGACCGCGTCGAAGACAAACAGCCGTTGAAGCATCACTCGGCGACTCGATAACGGCTGAATATTTAGCAGCGCACATCGATCTTCATATGGCGGCAGATTGATAGGATCGTTCCAGGGAAGGCGGCGTAGAGCGTATCGAATGAATCGCTTCTGGACTTTTTCGATGCGTGCAATATGAACCGCGTGGTACGGAGCCCAGATATGCACTCCGTATTCCAGCACGCTACGAACTAAAGCACAATACAGCGACTTAAGTGCATGCACATCATCTAAGTGCACGGAGTTACGCTTTAAGAAACCGAGCATTGCGTTTGCTTTCGCGGTTGTTGCGGAGATGTGCTCGTTGAAACGAAGCTTCCGATTAAGTTTGACTCCTGGGTCGTTGATTGACGTGACCCTCTCCAGTGATATGTCGTTTAAGCCGTAGTCGAACGTGACAGTGGAATGACAACGAGCGAAAGTTATCACTCTGCACTTAGCCGTATTCATCTGCATTCCGTTTAAATCACACCATCTAGACACATGTTCTAAATCGGCTTGTAAAGCACAGCAATCTACAAACGATTTAATGACACGGAACAGCTTCAAGTCATCCGCATAGAGCAATTTACCGGAGTTGAGACCTTCGCACAGATCGTGGATGAAGAGGATGAATATAAGAGGGCCAAGGTGGCTACCCTGTGGTACACCGGAGGGAATATCAAATAAGTCCGATCTAGCGTCGTGCACCTTGACAAATGGCGTCAACCTGGCGTCACTTCTCGAGCTCGTTGATCACAGTGCCGATGTAAGTCATGAGGTTCGATGTCGTTGACCGCTTTTTGACGAAGCCATGTTGATGCTTAGAGATCACTGGCTGCACAACAGGGTACATCGCGTCATGAAACACCTTCTCGAAAACTTTCGCAAGGCAGTTGAGGATTGATATCGGTCGGTAGTTCTCAGCGCTGTGTGTTTTTCCAGCCTTGTGGATAGGAGTGATTGATGCCAGCTTCTAAGCGGCAGGAAACACTCCTTCGGTCAAGGATCGATTGAAGATCGTAGCGATGGGACAAGGAAGCGACTGAGCACACTGTTTGACGAAGACAGGTGGAATGTGATCAGGGACGGGGCCTTTCGATGCATCGACTGCGCTGAGAGCATCGCGAATATCGTCATTATTGAAAGTGACCAAAGTAAGATGAAGATAATACAACGGAAGCCTTTCCAAGTAATGCCGCGCCAGCGGAGGTGAGTTGTCGTCGTGTACGGAACGGAAAAACTCAGCAAAAAGATTTGCGGTAGAGACCGGTGAGCAAGAACTACGAGATTGGTACGTAACCTCAACGGGAACCCTGGTCGAGCTCTTTCGTTTGTTGATATAGGCCCAGAAAGATGAAGGGTCTTGTCGGAAATTCATTTGGATACGATCAATATACTCACGGAAACGATCATCTTGCAGTCGGCGATACTCTTCTTCCGCAAACTTCAGAGCTCTCGTGTTCGTGGTAGTTTTGTTGCGAAAGAAACGTTTCCTGAGCTTTCGTAAGCGATTACGACGGTTACGGAGTTGTGGTGTCCACCAAGATTGGTTAAACTGCCTTGTAGGCCGGTAAGTTCTAACGGGAACAGTTTCACGGATGATTCGATCAATAGTGCCGTAGAAAGCCGTCACGGAAACATCAAGAGAACCATGGTTCAACAGCTTATTCCAGTCCTGGGAAGCGATTCTCGCATTTACGGCTTCATAATCACAGCGGGCGAAATCATAGTGCCGTGTCGTGATGTCTGCTTGGTATTCCTCCTCACGGGAACGGGCGTCCACAGTTACAATAACCGGCTTATGATGAGTGTCATTTTTTAATAGAGCAGATGGCGACTCGAAGAGATCTATGATACATGGAGATACGAACACCAAGTCAAGTAGCGTTCAGAAGATCATTTACTTGATGGAAACCAGCTGACAACAAAGACTCGACTAAGGCAAGTTCCTGTTCAGTTGACGCGTTAATTGGCAAGTATCCCAGAAACTGTTCATCAAACTGCCAGATTAAATTCGGCAGATTGCAAAAGGCTTGGAATCCACCATTCCACCGTGTTCCGCGTTGTGAAGATGTTCCAGGAGACGAAGACCATCGAGCGGCGCGCTGGTAGCGTCCGAAAACCGAAAACGGAATACCCAGAGAAGGCGCGGAAGACAAGGCAGTACTTTAAGAATAACCCGAACCTTTACACCCGAGACGTGGCCAAAAAGGTCAATTCGTCGAAGTGGTTCGTCCAGCAGACCATGAAGCGGGCTGGGCTACGTGTTTTTAAGGCCAGGAAGGCACCAAACCGGACTGACAAGCAAAACACGGTGGCCAAATTGCGTGCGCGGAAGCTGTACCGTGAGTGGCTGGTCAAGCCAGGCTGTCTCGTCATGGGCGACGAGACATAAATCAAGGCGGACACCAAACAAATCCCCGGCCTCGAGTTTTTTGTCGGTACGTCCCGCATGGAGGTTCCGGAAAAGTTCCGGAAGAGAAAGATGGACAAATTCGCGAGGAAGTACCTGTTGTGGCAGGCGATCTGCGAGTGCGGACGGTACAGCAAGCCGTTCGTTACAACCGGCACCATAAACGGGCAGATTTATCGAGAGGAATGCTTGCAGAAGCGCTTGCTGCCCTTCCTCCGCTCTCACCGTGGTCCCACGCTGTTCTGGCCGGATCTCGCTTCGTGCCATTACGCCAAGCCTGTAATGGATTGGTACGAAGCGAAGGGCGTTAATGTGGTCCCGAAGGAGGCGAACCCGCCAAATACACCAGCACTTCGTCCGATCGAAAATTTTGGGCGATAATGAAGAAGAAGTTGAAGAAAAGCGGAAAAACATTCAAAACCGATGAAGCTTTCAAGAAAAACTGGGAGAAATTGTGTAAGGAAGATGGACAAAGCCTCGCCCAAGATCTCATGAGCAGTGTTAAGAGAAATGTACGAGCATTCAGCTTGGGGGAGGAAATTCAATAAATTAATTATGCCAAAACATAGCTAATATATAGTTATTTAATCTCTGAAAATTTGAGAAGTATCCGATTTAAAATGAACTTTTGGTGATCATTTTTGTGTGTCTTATTTTTTCCGAGTCCAGTCTTTATAAGTACGCCATTATGTTGTTTAGGTGTCTTCTACAAAAAACGTGCAAATAAACTGCGCTGGATACACTAAAACGATTTAACGCAATGGGGCAGTTTTACGGTCTAAAACTGACACGTTTAGAGCCTCGTGATCTGGTACCAAAGGACGATTCAAAATTCCTGATTTTTCACCAAGAAGCATATGGCCATCATTCCATGCACCAACATGGCGATTTGGACACTTCCGAATACTCTTGAATCGGTTTCGGTAGGGTCCCTATAATGACACTTCTAGATCCTCATGTACTTGTACTGTTACACAGATCAACATTTATGATTTCTGATCCAAGAATACTAGGTTAGTCAAAAAGTTTTGAAAGCGGAAATGAAAATAAATGTTTTTTTTTTTTGAGATCACTTTTATTACTTAGTATAGTCTCCCATGAAAACTTTGCTGTCCCATCACGGAAGTGACTTTCTGGAGTGCGTTTCTTAGTTGCTACTCCATTACTAATCAGAACAAGTGTAATTGCACAGAGAACCACATAGATGGAGCTTGGGAGTAGCTGTACATCTTTAATGTACAAGTTCACTAGTTCATTCTATTTATAGATCAGGACCGGCGCCGGCCACGTCCTCACGGTCTTCGGGGAGGGGAGAAGGATGATTAGTTTGACACTCGTTGGTTAGAAACCGTCTTTACCTCTGCGTCTCCACAATTGTCAAGGGAAGGATAGTTTTTGTGTTAGTGAGGCAAGGTTATTTTTAGATCATGGATTGACTGTGGTAAGCGATGCGATCAATGCCCTTGTAGACTGGTTTTTATTTTAAATCTAGTGGAGATATAAAGAGGCAAGTGATAAATGGCAATTAAGGGGACGGGCCTGGGATTGAACTCCCGACCATCTGCTCAGTAAGCAGGACGGGTAATCACTGAGTTACCCAGCCGCGTCTAACACCTTCTTGGCCGATTTCTGGACACGAACTCGCTTCGGAGCTGAAGTGCCTGGTTCACACCACTCTTTAGCCTCTTGTTTTGATGCAGGATTATGGTGGTAGACCCAAATCTCATCCATAGTGATGAATCGACGCAGAAAATCCTTTTTATCCTTTCGAAAATGCTCCAAATGTTGCTCAGAAAGTCGCGTTCGAACGTGTTTGTGTTGCATTGTTAGCAAATGCGGCACCCATTGTGCACAGTTTTTGGAACCCAAAACATCAGCAAAAATATGCCATGTTGTTCCATGTGAGATGCCTATGGTGTCAGCTATCACATCCACAGTTGATCGATGATCTTCCTAACCCATATCCTGTATTTTCACTATGATTTCTGTTGTTGATGCACTTTTTGGGCGTCCTGAGTGTGGATCGTCTTCAACGCTTGTACGGCCACGCTTAAACTGCAAATCCCTTCGGTTAACAGTTGGAAATGAAGGAGAAGACTCCTTTAATACTTTCACCATCTTTCCATGGATCCTAGTAGCCGATAAAGTTTCCAAAACAAAGAATTTATTCACTGCACGATATTCGGATTTTTCTATTGTTAAAAAATACACTGACACGTCAACTTCAAATGGCTTGTAAATAAAGAATTAACAGATCGAATTAGACCGCTTCCAAATACTCTGGCACCAGGTACAGAAGTGCCCCAAAACGGACAATTTGTATTGGTACCTTTTCAGACCTACTATAATTAGTTCAGATCAGATCAATCTAATGGTTTGTGACACGTCTACTACTCGTCGTACTTTTGAATGAACAATTATGAAATTATGAGCCATCAAACGATTCCGAAAGTTTTTTTTAGGGTTTATTAGAGCCGGTTACAGAGTAATCATATGTGTCTAAATGTGAAGGGCTTTTGGGTTAAACATTATAATTTTGAGCCGTCAAACAATACCAGTACGTAAAGCTCAGAAAGTATCCGTTTGGACTCTACAGAAACCGATTCCAGATTATCCAGATTATCCAGAAGAGGCCACATCTTTTTGTTGGTCCATGGCATGATGTAATTTTTGGTAAAAGATTATGTAATTTAAGCCGTCGAACGATACTAGTATATGAGGTTTTGAAAGTGGCCGAGAGGGACCGGAACCGGTTCTAGGTACCCAAGTGCTCCAAATGGACAAAGGAAAATTCTGGTGAAGATGCTATTTTCAGCACCCACACCTTTCAGATTATGGCAAAAGATCAAGGAAACGGATCATTTTTGGAATTTTGAGAGCGCACAAAAGCAAGGGGTGTCTCACATGGATTCGATCAATGATATTTAATAAACCTCATTCAATCTATTCCAACTAACTGCATCAACTTTAATTCGTTGCGCATTGCTGCACAGAACATGCAGTGCAACTGTCGTGTTTAGCAACACCTCGACTTTCTGTCAGCTCAAGGTCAATTTTTCAACAAGACCTATCCGAAAAAGCAACTTTCATTCTTGGTCTCAAGGTTAAGTTTACTTTTTAATTATTATGATGCCGTAGACAAATATCCATGAGTTTCATCGTACAAATAGCAAGTTGGTAGTTTATATTACTATGCGATGCTTATAGTAGAGCAAAAGAGATGGCATTAGCTTTGCGATTCTCGAAATCAAAATAAAATAAACGCTTTTGTCAGATAGGACCTTTCAATATCTTCAGCGGCTGTTCCTCAAATGCAAATGTTCGGCGAGGTCTAGGTTTACATATTCGTTTGTGTCCTTCTTTTTGGTACTGCACTCAATTTCGGCGGTTTTGCTAAAATTTGCTGTTACATAAAGATATATTTCAAAGTCTGGTTGTGACGCACAAACCTAAAATTACATGCTTCTGGCGATAGCGTTTACACGAGCAGAAGGTGTTCATCGAAAGCTATCGAGCTCCGGAAGGACAACTAAAAGTGGTGAGTGGAAGTTGGCGCTGTTTAAGCAAACAAAACACTTTCATTACTTTACTGGTCATAAAACGTTTCTAGACCCATCTTCTAAGCAGTTCAAAATTTCGTTTTAGGGTGAAAAACATTTCAGCCCGGAAGGAACAACGGTGGAATTCGCGACGATTTAAATGAAGCGTTTTATCTTGCATCAGATTTGTGTGACTGCGTGGATTGACGACGCTAAAAACAAATCGTGAAAGCTTTCGATGAGCTACGGTACCCGGTGCCCAAGTTGGGCTTGGTACTGAACCGAGTTTGCTACGAAAAATACAATGTAAGTTACGGCGAGGATGGATTTTAAGAAACATTCGTTTCCAGGAGAATGAATGAAAAGATTCAGGAGTTCTTCCGTAAGTACATTGCTGTCACTGTAGTGGACACAGAGCTGAAGAACCTTTGTTTGGTCGAATGGATGGACACGCTTCCAGTGCACAAGGAACCGAGGGATGTAAACTTATGTAAGGATGGGAAAGGCAAGCTATAAAGTACCAATGAAAACGATAATAAAACTGATGAGTAGGACAAGTAATTTGAACAAGTTTAAAAACAGATCAATAGTAGTCTGATGAAAATTTATTTCCACCGACAACCAGTTATCCATTACAGTTATAATTCGCTCATTGAGGGTATTCTAACCAGGCAGTTTCAGTTGGGTGTTCGCTAAATGGGTGAGGCCCAGCAAAAGGTAGTTTTGCCGTCAAAAAATTGTGTCAGCCTAGACAAGTCATTGTTGAAACCTCGATGCTTCTAGTGAGCTGTTTTGCCAGAAAAACTAACGTTGGAGAACTGAAAACCCGTCCCAACGAGCGAATGGAATTCGGTAAATGGGATGAAGTTGTATCCCAACGAGCGACTAATTACTGTAGTTGGAGAAGTATACATTTTGAAGGAATTTTGCTACATTTAGACTAGGTGGAAAAGATATATGTACTACAAAAGAAATCGAACACAATGATGAAGGTGTTATAGAAGTTCAAAATAATAATTATTGTGTATTACTAGCTCTTTTTATTTTAGTTCTTTATTACAGAGTATTCAATATAATATAAAGTGAAGAATGATATGCCTTGAACCATTTCAGTTCTTGTGATTGGCGAAATTGTCTGAATTTAAACTGGATCGTCTAATTGATGGTGTTCTTTATCCCATATTAGTGTTTTAATTTTTATGATGAAAATTTTGAGGTCATCGTCCATTATCGCAAATGTGTGCTTGTTGTGCTTTTAACTTTTAACGGGCCACTGAAATACCGAATTATCGGGAAGATAAATTAATCTTTTGAGCTGGCAGTTGCACACTGTTATCATGAGGAGAGTTATTGACAACAGTTTCAGGAATTCTTTCTCAGAATGCGAATCCAGAAGCGGTTCTGTAAACTTGAAACAATATCAGTAAGACTTAGTTTCAAAACCTATCTGAGAAGGTAATTACTAATACACTAGCAACACACACCCACACTTGTCTTTTGGCTGCTCCGGTTGAGACTTTGACACATTTTTTACGCTTCCTTCCTACATTTTCAACTTTCATTCAATTAAGAATCAAAAAAGCACAAGAATTTCTCACTAAGTTTCTAGCTTATCGCATCCAGAACATTTTAATTCCGTGATTATATTTTCTGGGGCGAGCAAAAAAAAACAAAACAATGAAACTGACGTATTGAGCGTGTTGCTAGATCGATCGGAAATAGCAAATCAGGAAAATCGAGATTATTCACTTTAAAGTGACTGCAATTCAATTCAAATTCGCTGCGCCCGATATCAGTGAGACACCCCATGCACAAAAGTCATTTTTTACGCTAATGCATAATGTGTAACTTTTTGCTAATGCATTAGGAAGGTTAAACTGATTTATTTCATAGAAAGGGTTAGCTTAAGTTTTAAACTGAGCTGAGTGAAGAAAAATGGAGTAAAGGCCGGGGTTTGCCTTGCGATGCAGCTTAGTCTTGTTATTGGAACATGGCTGTTGGACGCCTACCACATCGATTTTCCGAATGCATCCTGTTTGGAGTGCCTAACACGTATTCTCCACCCGTGTGATGGTTTTGAAGAAATTAGATGAGTATGTTCTCCCTATCCAAATCATTTCACTTGGGTGCCCTGAAGGTCCCGCCTTTTCCCCGGAATATGATTTGCGTTGAATTTTAAATTATTCTTATAACGCCAAATACTTGCCCTTCAACAAACGATAGAGTGCAACGAGCGCGCAATATTTGGAATCTATAAAAATGTGATACATTTAATGTATTCCAATATAATTTATGTTGCAGTGCATAGATTAATTTTAACAATCCATAGTACCCCAAAGTTCCTTAAGATTGATATGGAGGGATATAAACAGAATGACATAATAAAACAGACGCTCACATAACCTATAGATACAATGTTTCGTCGACAAATTTTTTTTTCCGCAGAAATCTAAACACCAAATTTTAATATTTCCTAAAATATGATAATTTTAGCACTAACCAGCTTAGGTTTCTTTTTCACTGGAGATTCATTTGACCGGTTTTCTTCACAAGCGACATGACTCTTATCAGTATCACACATTTTCGCACAACCTTTTTCTTAAGGGAAAGGTACATACCTAACAAGAGTAGTAAGAACTATTGAGCAACTCCCTCAAGCGGTGCAAAGTTGAAACTAATAACTAAGCAATATTGAACAACAGTGTTCGCAGTGTTATAAACAATAGACTATCGTTTTGGATTATCCCGATATTCCTCGAAAGTTATGTAATATTCATCCGTTTCTTTTATCCTAAGGAAAAATGAACGGATATGGATTACCTTGGCAGTGGTGGCCAGGGCTCGCTTTTCGAGCCGGGAAATGAGCTTCAGTTGCTGCTGTCCTCGCAGCACCACACGCGACAGATGACAAATTCGGCTGGCCATTTTTTCGCACAAGATCACAGCTTCACCGGGAATTTTCTTTCAGAACACAGCAACAGTGTAGCACACTCGAGAAATTTTTTATCACACACCAGAGCTCGCTCAGCCGAAGGAAGGAAAATCACTACACAAAAACCACGAAAACATTCCGAAAGTGCAGCGCTTGACGTTTCTCGCTGTCATCAGCGTGAGAGTATCATCGTCATCACCAACCTCACCAACATAAATTTAAGCGTGTTGATTTTGATAACGGAGGATGATTGTTTACATCTGACTGTAACGCAAGTAACGCAGTACTCCAAAATTGAATTCGAGGAAAAGTTCAATGGGAATCTATTTCAATAGAAAATTCAAGTAAAGAATCAATTGTAGGGCGAACCATTTAAATTTGTTTTCATAAATGAAATAAGATTCATATCGAATATTAAAAAAAATAGTAAATTATTTTAACAAGCCGATCATGAATTGAGACTGCCTAACTTCAGGAGAAAATATAATCTCACTATTGGAAAGAGGTTAGTAAACAACCCGGTGCCATCACATCAGTAGCATGTCGTCGCCGTCGAATTCTAGTTTAGCCCCAGGCGATACGGTGGTCCCAGCGTGCGAAGAAGTGACCTCGATGGACGATGTGAGTATAGAGCCAAGCCAGGTATCGAAGGTGGAATTGCAACAACTGGAACAGGAAGTGAACGAAGACAAGTTGTTGATTGAAGACCCGGTGGATCTTGGTTTGCAACCCGAAACTTCGGTAATGATAGATGAGGACGCACTTTTAGAGGATGGACAAGATGATGATGAACCGGCGGTAGCAAACGAGCTGGTGGTTGATGAGAAAAATACAGAATTTATCGAAGACATGTTTATGGAAAATGACGAGACTACTGAAGTCGCTGATCAATCCGAACTACAATCAGCTGGATACGAACAGGACTACTTTCAGTCATATGCTGCACACGAAGTTGGTCGATGTTCGTGGGATAGGGCAGTGAAGCAAAACTACGTCCGCGGATGCCTCTGGTCGCCGGACGGTTCCTGCGTACTCACAGCAGTCAACAACGACGGAATGCACGTTTTCGAGCTTCCTTCCGATTTGTATGGTGCGCAGGAGGTGTCCCCACAGAGACCGGTAAATCTGTTGGATTCTGCAGTGCATGTTCGAGAAACAACCCTGGTCTACGACTACAAGTGGTACCCTGGTATGCACAGTTCCATGCCGGAGACGAGCGTTTGGATTGCCTCAAGACAACACGAACCTATTCAAATGTGGGATGCCTACACGGGTAAGCTGAGATGCTCCTACAAAGGCTACAATGCGGTAGACGAAGTGGAAGCCGCACTCAGCCTAAGCTGGTCTCTCGACGGAGGACTTATCTACGGTGGGTACAAGAAGAGTATCAAGACGTTCGACGTGAAAGCCCCGGGCAGGGAAATCTCTTCATTCGCTACAAAAGTGACTGCGTCCTGTATGGCCATTTGCTCACCGGTTCCGAATTTGCTGATTTTTGGATCTTGGAGCCGGTCTATTACTGCATTAGACACCAACTCGAACCAGACCATTCCGGTAGGGAATAATTCCCGAGACTGTAGCCATAACGCCGGTGTAACGTGGCTGAAGTTCATTCCTAGAACCAACCTCTTCGCATCAGGTGGCAGAAAGGACAGCAGGCTGATGCTGTGGGACATCAGGAATCTAGAAAAACCGTACCATGTGCTTGAACGAAGCTGTGATACCAATCAACGAGTTTACTTTGACGCTTCGCCATACGGTGAATGGTTGGGAACGGGAAGCACCGACGGAATTGTTCGAGTTTGGAACCTGAGGGATATTGATGCTGCGAGTAAATCGTACCGGAAGTATGACGTAAGTAGACTTTTCAATTTTAGAACACCAGCGAGGATAATCACTTGGTCATTTCACGGAAACAGTTCCCCCTGCATCGGGACTGCTGCAACGGAGTGTCATTCCACCCGTCCAGGCCGATTGTGTCCACTACGAGCGGTCAGTTTCATCCTGCTGTGAGCGACGACGATTCATTTGATCAACAACCGACAGACAAGCCCCTACAAGAACCGGAAAACTCCCTTACCCTCTGGTGGATCGGCAAGGCCATTTCGGAAGAATGAAATTTGGCCCTCCAGAGCTGGAGGCCCAGACAAGACGCATAGGGTTTTTTTTTTCTTTTTTTCACTATATGTTTGACCACGGTTTTCTTAATTGTTCGCCATCGTTATAGATTAAAATCATCTTCAGTTAATATTAAGAAAAGATTAAATATTTATATTATGTACAAAATAACAATAAAATTAATAAAGAATAGTGTTCTTTAATTGTAACAATTTACTGATTTCCATTTTTTAATGTTTCACCCAAATCGCAAAATTCGATCGGGATCGAAAATTGGTTATTTGCAGTTACTGTAGTAAATTGCTTAACTCCCTTCTCCTGTCTTCTATTCCTCTTTATATCTCATGCTTTTTTTTTTGTTAATTGCATTATAATATTATTATTCTTATTATCGCTTGTGTCGTTCTTATATTTTTATGTAACGAGGAAACAGAAACTCTATTTTAATACGACAGTTGCATTTTGTGTTCCTCTGGTTGTGTTGTTGCATTTTGCTTTCCTACCAAGAAAGAGTTCGGAGCCATCATAAGTAGTATGTTTTGGTTAGAACGAACGAGTCCTACTGAAGTATTTACAGTGTTTGCTGTTTTTTTTTTAAAGTGCTTATATACTGCCATTTTGGATGTGTATACATGTGCTATTGAACGGGATTTTCTGTGTCTATTATGTGATTCGTTAGTTTAACGATAAACTTTGATATGACTTTGAAGCTTTCTGCTGTTTAAATAGATTGTTTTACTTCTCATTCCGTTACCATAACAACCAGTTCAACAACTGACTAATACCTTTTGTGAGTGTGTATGTGTATGTGTGTGCACATTTTGCGACGCTGGATTGCTGTGTTTCAATGTGACAAATCGCGGGTCGTGGTTGTTCATTTGCACAAGTCGAAGGGATAGTACTGAAAATTGAGAGATAAAATGATTGGTAAATTAGTACGGATGTCCTTACAGTTGAAACTCTATTCGATTCTAATGTTACACCGTGGATTCATCTGTCCAGAAGACAATTTTTTCTATCGCCTTTCTTTAGGCATGGTATTTTGGAAACAGGGTGGTCACTCGAATAAATCAAAATCATATTTAAATCAGCATCGTTTAGCATGTCATTAGAGTTGAAAAAGTTCTGATCTGCAATATTATTTCTTTTAATGACAACTTTTCCATCGAATGAGCAGTTCCTAATTTTGAACTCCGTTGCCTATTGTGTAGCAACGTCGGCGTCTGTATCGGTCCCTACACATCCATGTAAATAATGCTTAACAACTGGTTGGAGGTCTTCTTTGATTAAAGGTTGAACACGGAAAAAACCCGATACAAAAATCTTGTTGGGATTTAAGGTGAAGGTCGCAGGAATGCATAAGTGGCCGTACCGAAAGGATTATTAAGATTCTTGTTCCACTGAAGCATACAAATCATAGACATGAGCAATCTTTGTAGGTGCTTAGATTTGTGCCTTCGAAAATTTGAAGGTGACGATGGAAATCAACCTTGATGGCGGCCAGTTTTGTATTTCAGAGACCTTGCGTTTAAACCTGTTACGGTTTACATTAGTCGATATTATTATCCGTACTCCTTCTTACCATAGGCTATTGCTAGAATTTGCTAGAACCACCTTTTGCACAAGCCCTGTTTCCATTTGTTAGGCTGCTAGACCCTATTTCTTCATTATGTGTAGTATTTCCCCATTGGCTTGAATTCCGAAAAAGCGGCCGAATTTTTCTTTTGTGACGCCATTTCGCTGTACCACTGTTTGGTGGTAAAGAATGTGCACACCAAAAAGTAGTCGTCGGAAATGCCCTAATGCAGTCTTCTCCGTGTACGCTTTGCTAATCCGATCACTACTACATGAATATTAATGTATGTGTGCTATGATGAATACGTCGTTTGGCTACAGTAACCTTTATTCAGTAAAATGGCGTCGAATCAAGAACGCGTGCGCGAAGCAATTTTGCACAAAAGAGTGGAAAATCCAGATATGTCGCACGGCGATATTGCCAAGTCATTAAAAATCGCAAAATCGACGGTTACTAAAGTGCTCAAAAATTTTCAGCAGCGCTTAACTTTAAAGAGAAAGGTCGCTTCCGGAGGTAACCATGATTCTCGTTTCGTCGCGGAGAGGAAGAAAGTGATTAAAGAATTTAAGAAGAAACCGAATATCTCCGTTCGTGATGTGGCGAAAAAAGTGAAAATGTCTCCATCGTTCGTCCAGAAAGTGAAGAAAAGTGCAGGCTTGAAATCATTCAAAGTAGGTGTTGCTCCAAATCGTAACGACAGCCAGAACAAGAGCGCAAAATCTCGATCGAGAAAATTATATGACACTATGCTGAAGGAATACGACTGCATAATATTGGACGACGAAACATATTGCAAAGCTGACTTTAAGCAGATACCGGGACTACAGTTTTATACCTCGTTGCAAAGAGGAAATGTTGCTGATCGTTTTAAGCAAAAAAAAAATTGTCGAAGTTCCCAAAAAAATACCTCGTATGGCAGGCAATATGTGGATGCGGTCTCAGAAGCGACATCTTCATCACGACTGGCACTCTAAATGGACAAATTTAAGTAAAAGAGTGTCTGAATAAACGACTGTTGCCGTTCATTCGGGAACACAACGGTTCGGTGCTGTTCTGGCCTGACCTGGCATCTTGCCACTATGGAAAACTGGCTAAGGATTGGTACATTGCTAATGGTGTAAATATTGTCCCAAATTATTGCAATCCGCCAAATTCGCCAGAACTCCGTCCGATCGAAAAGTATTGGGATCTGGTCAAGAGGAATCTTCGAAAAACGAATAGCGTAGCAATTGATGAGAAAAGCTTCAGGCGTAACTGGCAGAAAGCTGCAAAATTGGTGACGGATGACACTGTGCAAAAACTGATGGAAGGTGTCAAACGAAAGGTGCGGGCATTTGGATATAACAGGTCAAATTGACTTAACTGTATATGTTTTATATTTGTATTTTTATGAAGTCTTAAATAAATGATTTACTTTTGATTTTCTCATATTTTCCATTTAATACCACTAATTTCCCGTTGACTACTTTTTGGTGTGCACATTCTTTATTTGAGTTATGGCAGCTTGCCAAGTCTGACAAGAGTAGGCAAACCAATTGCCAGCAGCATGATGCTCCAGAAAAGGCAGTAGTCTCTTCCGTGGGCACCTGTTAAGTTAGCTGTTTCATTGTAGAGACGAACCAGCCAAAGGCTGAAAGTCTCATAAATAAAGAAATTCAATCCAATCTTGTTTCATTGTCCTAGAAGTAACGAAGGTTTTGTATTTCTACCCTCAACTGCAGAATGCTACCCAGACAAGGGACTTTGGACTTCTTTTCGATTTTACATTCTTCAATCAACAGGAATTTCCTGCCCAGGAATTTGATTGAAAACTTCCAGGCTGTACGTTTCGTCGGCATAACCATCCAATTGTTTTTGTTAACAAATTTTCGTTCAGTTGCCTCAAAATTCTGCTTTGCATTCCGGTTCAGCACGAACTGGACCTTAAACTTCTTAATTCAGCCCTTTCCAACGCTTTTTGGACGTGGAATTGCGAAACATTTGCCATTCGCCAGATCGCAGCAGACCGTGCTTTTGAATTGCCGTGTTTTTCATTTGCTCCGTCGATTTCGCGATAACAAACATTTTGTTCACTATTCGATACAAATTGTTCAAATCAGACATTTATTTTTTGATTGGAAGTGAACCGGAAGTTACTGTGCGTAGAGCGGATTCCAGCGAACCTGGTGTATCGTAGTGTATGTTTAACGTTTTTTATTTTCGTTTATGTGCCATTCAGGCTGCCATTTCTGAAGCTGTGTTGGGTCCTGTTCCAATTGGTTTTGGAAGTCAAACCAGGGGGGGGGGTGGTTTTCGGCGGGGGGGGGCGAACATATCTTTTTTTTTCCCCCCATTATTTTTTTTTTTTTTTTTTATCCATATTTTAAAAATATTATTTTTTTTTTTTTTTTTTTTTTTTTTTTTTTTTTTTTTGTTTTTTTTTTTTTTTTTTTTTTTTCTTTTTAATAATTAACGGCGGGGGGGAAACAGGGCTGGTAGCGGATTTATGGATAAATAATAGTGACTTTAGTGACTAAAATAATAAAAATAGTGACCAAATAGTGACCAAATAGTGACCAAATAGTGACTAAAAAATTATCAAATTATAGTATTTTTTTTAATCTTTTATACATTTGTTGTAGAAGTACAGTAAAAATAAACTAAGTGATCACTAAGTTAAACCCGTCGGTTCGTTTTCGAAAACCATTTTCACAGGGCTGTCGTCCGACATCCTTACGACATGCCCAGACCATCGTAGTCGACCGATTTTTGCGATGTGTACGATGGGAGGTTCTCCCAACAACTGATGCAATTCGTGGTTCATTCGCCTCCTCCACGTTCCGTCTCCCATCTGCACTCCACCGTAGATCGTACGCAGCACCTTCCGTTCAAAGACACCAAGGGCGTTGGTCCTCCACTAGCAATGTCCATGGCCGTAGAGAACACCGGTCTAACTAATGTCTTGTAGATGGTCAACTTTGTAGTTCGGCGAACTTTGTAAGCGTCCTTCGGAGTCCAAAGTAGGCACGATTGTCAGCCATAATGTGCCTTTGTATTTCTCTGCTGGTGTCATTATCGGCGGTCACCAATGAGCCCAGATACACGAATTCGTCTACTACCTCGATTTCATCACCGTCGATCTGAACTCGTGGTAGGAGGCTAACATAGTCTTCTCGTGAGCCTCTTCCTTTCATGTATTTTGTTTTCAACGCATTAGTCACATCCTACCCAATCCTATCAGCTTAAGCCTTAAGTTTGATGTACGTTTCCGCCATCGTCTCAAAGTTACGTGCTACGATATCAACGTCGTCTTCGTCAGCTCTTCGAATCACACCCTTCAATGTAATGTTAAACAACAAACACGACAATCCATCACCTTGTCGTAATCCTCTCTGAGATTCGAAGGGCCTCGAGAGTGTCCCTGATACTCGGACAACACACATCACTCGATCCATCGTTGCTTTGATCAACCGCGTCAGTTTTTCCAGGTTTTCCTGTGCTAGAATTACTTCTGACATATCATGCTTCTCAATTCATTGTTTGAGCAGTTGCCATGTGAAGCTGTTTTCACTACCTTAATCACCTGAGGGTATTTAGGCTCACAGCCGCTTTCTTAGTAAAAAAAAAAAACTGGTTCCAATACTCTTCAATTCTGTACTCGGTTCTCGAGGTCAGCACTTCGCATTTTAACAAGTTCCATTCGTTGACCTGATCGGAAGTAACTTGTCGATTTTCACAACATACTTGGAGCTTTCACTGGATGCAACGGCTGGTGGGTTGAGGCATTGGCAATATTTTATTAACGAATTTTGCAAACCAGACTTTTGACGTAGGGCTACGTCTTTGTTTTCTATACTGCTATAATCAAATTGCGACCGTCACGAAAAGTGGTCAGGTTTTGAGCATTAATATCTCAGTCATTTTTCAAAAGATTATCAAAATTTTTACACCAATCGATCGGAAGTATTTCTACGCATCAATTTCAATACAAAACATTGTTGATTTCGGGCCACATACTATTGAAAAATTCATAAATGTTAAGCCTTTCTCTAAAAAGTATATTAACTCCTTCAGGCCGAAGGGGTCATATATGACCCCAAATGGATAATGGCTGTATAAAATCACACAGACTGAATAATAGTGTACACTGTCTTCTGCAAATTTGTTTTCCATCAATTCTTCTATCTAGAAAAACATATGAGTTTAAGGCCTAATTGACGACCTAGAACATCCTGAACATGAAGAAGTTCAGAAAGAAATACTAAATGCCTTATTAATAGTGTAAAGCGTTGTTTTAGACTATTGTACACATGCATTTAATGCGTTTAATATTTTTGTATCTTTCGGAGATGTCCTTGGATGACCAATGTACTTGAGTTCAGAAATTCAAATCTACAGTTGTAACAGTAGCTTTTAGGGCTTTGTAAGGTTACGACATGTGTTCAAACATATTGAATAAACCTTTTTGAAGGTCAACAATCATTATTTGATAACTTTGTGATGTTCTTAGTCATCAAACCTGTCCTTGAGCTCAGAACATAAGATCTACAATTTTACCAGTAGCTGTTTGGAGTGTGTAAAGGGACAACATATATTTGACAATATCGATTGAATAGTGTGAAAATTGTAAAAATAATAATGTAATATGGGACCACGTGCATTCGTATTCAAGCAAGTTTTCGAATTTCGAATTCGAATTGTGACCGAAAAGCGCTCCGTATTTGACAAGTTCAATTGAGGTAGAGGCAGCGTTCGCCAGGGCATCTAGTTTTTTGGTATAACTTCTCGACTTTTATATAGTCTTGCCAGATCGCTTAATTTGGTTGACTATTATACAAGGGATTTAAAAAAAATTACAATCGGCGATGCGAAAATAGTGACTTTAGTGACCGTTTTCCGAAAAATAGTGACTTTAGTGACTTTTGGATGCAAATAGTGACTTTTTAGTGACTAGACTCAAAATAGTGACCAAGTCACTAAAAAGTGACCCGCTACCAGCCCTGCCAACGTTTTTTTTTTCCATTCCTTATAGCATTTTTCATACGCCTTTTTTGGTATCGCCATAAGCTCCCTCTTCGAATTTTCTTTTATGACTTCAATCGTCTGAAAATGTTTACCACGAACGGGCAATTTCCTTAGCGACAGTTTTGCGTTGCTCTTTTTGAAGAAAATTCAACAATTTTGGAACAAGGCGCGCGGACACACCCAAAACATCGTGTATAATACTATGAGCGGATTCATTTGATATATTGAGCTCATCAGCAATTTCTCTCTCGGTCACACGGCGATTTTGCAGCACATTTTACAACAAAATTACAAGATTTCAAATTAATTCTTTGCTCAACGTTTGATTCCATAGTAAAATTCGAAAAAAAAACACTGGAGGTAATAGTGCCGTAAAAAAAAGTTTCTTGACAGATCATGCTCAAATTTGACATGTAAACGTATAACAGTCCTACCAATCTAAGAAATTTTTGTTTTGACGATATGTCATCCGCGGACCGTTTTATTCATAAAGTTTCGTTCATATTTGAGCAGAAGGTATATCAGCACTGGTGTTTTACATAACATTTTACTCTTCTTCAATCAAAACCTTCAATTATAACCGAGGCATCTCATCCTTCCTCGAACATAACCCGTAAGCTTCTGCAAACTTGCACTTCCCACAATTTTCACCACTTTTGTCCAATCCTTTTTAAATTGTTCGATGTCATCCGCTGATTTTACGAATTTCCGTAGCTTTGCATTGGTCAACGCCCAGAAAGTCTCGATTGGCCATGTCTCCGGGTAATTTGGCAGATTTATGTCATACACACTTAGTTTTTTTTCGCCGAGAATCCAACAGCCAATTTCAATTTACTGAGATTCAGTGAATGAATGACCGAGATTCAAATTAAAATTTTACCGATACTCAGCTAACAAACAAAATATTAACAGGGATATCAGCAAAAGTAACTGCCAAGTTGATCGGCTGTTTGAAATTTTGCCAAGGTAAATTGAGTGTGTACGGAACGAAACAGACATTTTGGCTTTTGTACTAAAGATTGGACTCGGAAAAAATGCGACACTTTGTTTTGGGTGTAACTTTTTATCGCGTGGGAAATTTTTTTGAAATTTTGGGTAATACTAGTTTAGAGTGTTATGTTTATGTTTGCAAAATTTTATTGCGATCTGTCAAGTAGTTTTCAAGATGCATTCGAAACAAGAAGAGCTACGCCAGCAAATCTTGGGCGTGGTGATCGATAATCCTGGTCAGTCACACAGATGGATCGGCAAAAGGCTTGGAATCCACCATTCCACCGTGTCCCGCGTTGTGAAGATGTTCCAGGAGACGAAGACCATCGAGCGGCGCACTGGAAGCAGCCGAAAACCGAAAACGGAATACCCAGAGAAGGCGCGGAAGCTAAGGCAGTTCTTTAAGAATAACCCGAACCTTTCCACCCGACACGTGGCCAAAAAGGTCAATTCGTCGAAGTGGTTCATCCAGCAGACCATGAAGCGGGCTGGGCTACGTGTTTTTAAGGTCAGGAAGGCGCCAAACCGGACTGACAAGCAAAACACGGTGGCTAAATTGCGTGCACGGAAGCTGTACCGTGAGTGGCTGGTCAAGCCAGGCTGTCTCGACATGGACGACGAGACATATATCAAGGCGGACACCAAACAAATCCCCGGCCTCGAGTTTTTTGACGGTACGTCCCGCATGGATGTTCCGGAAAAGTTCCGGAAGTGAAAGATGGACAAATTCGCGAAGTACCTGTTGTGGCAGGCGATCTGCGAGTGCGGACGGTACAGCAAGCCATTCGTAACAACCGGCACCATAAACGGGCAGATTTATCGAGAGGAATGCTTGCAGAAGCGCTTGCTGCCCTTCCTCCGCTCTCACCGTGGTCCCACGCTGTTCTGGCCGGATCTCGCTTCGTGCCATTACGCCAAGCCTGTAATGGATTGGTACGAAGCGAAGGGCGTTAATGTGGTCCGAAGGAGGCGAAACCGCCAAATACACCAGAACTTCGTCCGATCGATAAGTTTTGGGCGATAATGAAGAAGAAGTTGAAGAAAAGCGGAAAAACATTCAAAACCGATGAAGCTTTGAAGAAAAACTGGGAGAAATTGTGTAAGGAAGATAGACAAAGCCTCGCCCAAGATCTCATGAGCAGTGTTAAGAGAAATGTACGAGCATTCAGCTTCGGGGAGGAAATTCAATAAATAAATTATGCCAAAACATAGCTAATATATAGTTATTTAATCCCTGAAAATTTGAGAAGTATCCGATTTAAAATGAATGTTTGGTGATCATTTTTGTGTGTCTCATTTTTTCCGAGTCCAGTCTTTACTTTAGTGGGTCCTTGGCGTAATGACAAGATGACAAATCAGGCCAAAATGTGACTGGACCATCATGCTGTTTGATCATCGGCAATAAACGCTTTTGGAGGCATTCTTTGATGGACTACTGAGTTTTCATTGTCTCCGGTGTTACGTACGGACCAAATATTTTGCCGCATTCGCATATTTTTGAAATAAAACAGGTCTTGATTGTAGAAAGGTTGACAACGTAATGATTTTATTCAAATCTAATTTATCTAAGCCTACTGATCACGGACTACTCGATCCAGAACACTCCTCCCTAATCAGTGATTCCAATTAGCTGCCTTTGCTTGACTAGCTTGATCGATGGAAGGGACTTGGTGAAACCATCTGCTGCTTGATCGTTGGTGTTCACATACTGTAGAAAGATCATGTCCTGCTGTAGGGCGTCATGAACGAAGTGGTACCGTTTATTCACATGTTTCGTCCTAGGATTATACGAACCATTCCTGGCGATAGCCGATTGATTATCGCACAATATGGTTATCTTCTGCTCTTCGAATATAGGTTGTTGCAAATTTCTTAGCGACAATGCTTCTTGGATGGTCCTCGATAGCGCCATATATTCAGCTTTACAAGACGATAGCGTCACCGTCGGTTGCCTTTTCACGTTCCATGAAATAGCTCCTCCTAGCGGAACAAAGGCATATCCGGTTGTTGATTTTCTTGTTTCGGGGTCTCCTCCCCAATCTGCATCGGTATAGCAGACCACTTGTGAATTTCCATCCTTCTTGTACACCAGCCGGTTACCAGCAGTCCCTTTGAGGTACCGTAAGATTCGTTTGACCGGATCCCAGTGCCTTCGTCCCGGATTGCTGCAATACTGGCTGACTGCGTTTACTGCGAAGGAAATATCTGGTCGAGTTGCCCGGGCCAAATAAAGCAAGCTTCCAACCGCTTCTTTGTAGGGAACCTTGGTCATTTCCTCCTTTTCCTTTGTCGACGTCGGACACATTGACTTGTCCAATCGCTCGCTTGGCTCGAATGGTGTAGATACAGGATGGCAATTCTCCATCTGATACTCCTCCAACAGCTCCTCAACATATTTCTCCTGTTTCAACGTTAGTTCTCCACGTTCCATGTTACGCGAGATTTGAAGGCCAAGACAGAACTTTGCTTCCCCCATGTCCTTCATCTTTCCTCCGAATAGCTTGAAATACAGGCACGTATCTGTTTTCGACTGCTCCAGGCCAAATTCTCGTAGAGCCGCATCCAGACCCTGCTGGACGCTTCAGGCCGTACAGCGCCTTGCGTAGTCTGCAAACCTTGACCTTGTCACTTGTGAATCCTTTTGGAAATTGCATAAAAATCATTTCATCGCCAAGCTCGCTCTGGAGGAACGCCGTGACCGCATCCATTTGATCGATCTGCGAATCGTGCTTGACTAAATCGAATTGCCGAATATCGCACAACCGGGGAGTAAACTTCATCAAAATCGATGCCCGGCCGCTGCGAGCACCCCTTCACAACGAGGCGGGCCTTGTACCGCTCAACACGTCCGTCTGGTCCACGCTTCATCTTATAGACCCACCGGTTGTGGATCGCCTTATGCCCCTCCGGCAAATCGTCCATCACCCAAGTTTCAATCCGCTCGAGAGCCTCTATCTCCTCGCGCATCGCCTCCATCCATTGATCCCGGTCTGGCCTGCGAAGCACCTCGCTGTACGAGGTCGGATCATCCAGCGGACTGTCGTCATCATGCTCGTCAGAATCTGGGTGTTTTGGCCAGTAACAGAACTATAAGTATTCTGAATACTTGCCTGGGGGATGGCGCTCCAGACCGTTGCACCTGAACTCTTGCTCTTCAGCAATTGGTCTATCTAGTTGCGGTGGGAGCGCAGTATCGTCAACGGTATCATCGAGGTCCGCACTATCAACACTGATGTCTTAATCTGGTTCATCTGGCTCCATTGCTTCTGCTTCAACATCATGATACGCTTCTTTTTGTCTAGGCAAACCAAACTCGATCTCGAGAAACTTGACCGGTTCGCTCGGTGTGGCCTCCAGTCCAGCGCTGCACCCTTCGTCGATGATGATTATGTCACGGCTGACGATGACGTCACTGGTATCTGGATCATACAATCTGAATCCCTTGGTGTCTTCAGCATAACCAAGAAATATGCACCTTTTCGGTTTTGGATCCAGCTTTTTACGTCGTTGCTTAGGTACGTGCACCATTGCTGCAGAACCAAATATTTTCAGATGTCCAACGAATGGCTTCCTGCCCGTCCACGCTTCTTCAGGTGTCGTCCCATCCATACATTCAGCATACTTCTTACCCTTTCCATTATCGTTCGATTCATGCGTCCGGCAGTTCCGTTCTGTTTCGGACTATACGGACACGTTTTTTGATGCCGCACCCCATCCCGCCGCATGCTCGCTTTCATGGTTCCATTCACCTATTCTCGTCCATTATCGCTCCGCAGTATCTTCAACGTACGCGTAGCGTAGAATTTCGGTAGTCCCATCAAGGGAATCGACGCTAGCCATTTGTCGCTGACCGCAAAATGGATTTCCGCTAACTTGTGGCTCGTCGACATTACCGCATCAACATAGGCTTCCGTAGAGTCGAAATTGTCCAGCCGGAACGACGTCAGTTGCTGCAGCAATCCAATCATCCGATAAATCCCGTCGTCTTGGAACGCGACCTTCAGTTTGTCCCAAGCGTCCTTGGCATCTTTGGCGTCCATTACCAAGCTGTAATTAATTTTCTCCAGGCTGAGACATAACGAGGACAACGCCCGTGTTTTGTTTCTTCGTCCACGATCTGCCCTTCTTGAGGCATCACCGCACTCCAACTTCCTTCTCGGATGAGGGTTATTTTCATCGCAAATGTCCAGGAAACGTAGTTTTCTCGCCCCTTTAGTTTTTCAATCGTCAAGGAAACGCCACACGGTCCAGCTCCAGCACGCCCAACTCGCCGATCCGCTTCCTGACGTGGATTCGCGTTTGCTGCTGCGCTTCCGGTGTCCTCGACCGATCCAAAACTTCCGGCTTGAGTAGTCATATTCGCTTCAATTAACTTCACACAGTTACTGGCCAAAGTTCTGGGCCCATAACCTTTTGTAATAAAACAGGTCTTGATTGTAGAAAGGTTGACAACGTAATGAGTTTATTCAAATCTAATTTATCTAAGCCTATTGATCACGGACTACTCGATCCACAACACATATTGCCTGCCACACCATCACCTTCTTACCAAATGTTCGGTCAAAATGGCCTCCTCCGTTTCGGGGATATCCCTGACCTTGCGTACAGTGAAGTATTGTACTCCGGGAAGAGTTTTGTAATCCCATTTCACACGCGTTTAATCGTCCATTAACCACGGAACCCAGAATGTCTACACAAAACTTATCTTATAGTTCCCGGGCTCTGTTTCACAGACGCGGCCTGATTTGAGTTCCTTTTAAGTTTCTTCTGCTTCCGATATATCTTGAGTCCAAGCGCTCGATAGTAAGATCACGCATTTTGAAAGTCAACCAGAAACTTAGTTTTCTTTTATGCTATGACGCACAGAAATGTGAAAACAAATGGATGCACAAACGGAACCCTTCCCTGAATTTGAACCAAAAAATCGATTTATTTTGGCAAAAAATGAAAGCCACATATTCGTAGAATATATGTGTAGAAGGATTTTTTGATACGATAAATATTTATTGAATGGCAGCGTCTCGAACACACCTGTCTCACGTGCGCTGCGGGGGCTTCTAAAAACTTTGAACGCGTTTTTCTCGAAACCATGTTTTTCAATCTGACTTCAAGCCCCGGGCTTGAACTATTATTCCGATTCCCTCCATCAAAAAACTGTTTGAAAGGTTACAATTATTTGTACGGCTTGAACTAAGAATTGACATTAATAATTAATTAATTTGTTTATAATTTTTATAATTTTATAATACGGTTGAAATGAAAAAAAGTAGCGAACAATTAAAGGGTGTCTACGATGAAATTGCAACACACAAAATTGATTCGCAAAATTCGAGTTTTCATCCGATTGCCATCAAATTTTCAGGGATTGAGCAATAACTATTAAACTTCATTTTACCATTTTACTCGTATTTTATTTACAGTCCATACGCAAATGCCCGCACGTTTGCCTTAACCCCGGCCATAAGATTCTGCACAACCTGTGAATCAACCGTTTTTTGCATGTAAACCCATACTTTCTTCAGTTCCTCGACTGTCTTCACTTCCTTAGGTCGTTTAAGAAGGTGCTGCTTCATAATCGCCCAGTACTTCTCGATGGGGCGGAGCTCCGGAGTGTTGGGAGGGTTGATCATTTTCGGCACAAAATTGACCTTATTGTCCGCATACCACTTCAGCACGTCCTTGGAGTAGTGGCATGAGGCCAAATCCGGCCAGAAGATTGTTGGGACGTTGTGGGCCTTCAGGAGAGGAAGCAGCCGCTTCTGGAGGCACTCTTTTATGTACACCTGTCCGTTCATCGTGTCCTGGGTCACGAAAGGTGCACTCCGCTTCCCGCACGTGCAGATGGCTTGCCAAACCAGGAATTTCTTCGCAAATTTGGACATCTTCTGAGTGCGGACATGCTCCGGAACGCTGAACTTATCCTTGGCCGTGAAAAACAGGTTGCCGGGGATCTGTTTGAAGTCGGCCTTCACATATGTTTCGTCGTCATGATGCAGCATTCAACTTTCGTCAGCATGTTGAGGTACAACTTCCTGGCACGGGTTTTGGCGGACTTGTTCTGCTTCTCGTCGCGATTAGGGGCCTTTTGTACCTTGAACGTTCGAAGCCCAGCCTTAGTTTTGGCCTTCTGGACAAAACTTCGACTTAGGTGCAGCTTCTTAGCCACATCCCGAACGGAGGCGTTCGGATTTCGGTTGAAGGCCCCAACTACGCGGTTGTGATTTTGGTGTTGTACGGAATACTTTTTCCTTCACTTCTGGGCTTCCGATCGGTGGTCAACCGTTCCTCGAACCGCTTAATCTCTCGCGACACCGTGAAATTCGCGATTCCCAACGTTTTAGCGATGGAACGATGCGAGAGATCCTTGTTCTCGTGATGAATGCGCAAGATTTTATCACGCACGAGCTGTTCTTTCGACTCCATTTCCGCGAGTTTTGATCACAGGACTTTAAAACTTGCAGGATGTAAATAATGCACTATGAACTTAATCCCAAATTTTCATTAAATTCTACTCAACGGTTAAAAAGTTAGAGCAATTTCATAGTGTGGCAATTTCATCGTGGACACCCTTTAAACTTTTCAGTTCAAATGATCACTATGCAATGAGTTTAAGTTTAAATTGTCTGAGTTTAGTTCAAGCCGTAGAAAATTTCATTATCTTTCAGAAATGATAACTAGATTTGATTTTCGTCCACTAAAAGAGGCTGCAGGCTTGAAGTTGTCGCTCCATGTTTTGCGCGCAGAGGCTTACGGAAATCGCCATTTTGTAGCCGCCATTTCGAATTTTCACAATTTTTTTATTTTTTTGAAATCTTGAATAATAATCAAATTTAATCGGAAGTTCGTACGCCTTTTCATTCTCCCACAAAAACAATACAAACTTTGCCATATTTTTGCCCAAATCCAGAGGAGGGTCCCCTTAAGGACAAATGGGATCTAGTCCCTATCACTTCGAAGTTTTCTGAGCACAAACCTCAAAAACTATTAGGACTTCAGGCGTGAAATTTTCAAGAATCTTTTGCTCCAATGGAGCATCCATTGGTTAGCAATTTGAGCGTTGTTTGTTTTGTTTTGCTTGTGATTTTTAGTCTCAAAAATGTGAAATGATAATTAACCTAACCTATATAGTTCATACGACGAAAAGGAAAAATTGCAAAAATTGAACCTACCACGCGTTAATTCTCCCAACAGGACAATGAACCTAAGCACACCGCGTACGTCGTACGAGAGTGATTGCTTTATAACGTCCCAAAACAGCTGAAATCACCTCCCCAGTCACCCGGCTTGAACCCCATTGGGAATTTGTGATGGTAGGTAAACATAAAAAAAGAGCAAAGAAGAAGTAGGAGCTCAGAATGGCGATTCAGGAGATCTGGAACAGTATTCCGTCAGCGGTGACCAGAAACCTGGTGGAATCCTGGATGCCTCGACGCTTGCAGGCAGTGCCGGATGCGGAAGGTGGTCATACGAAATACTAAAGAACAAAATCGGCAATTTTTGACTTCAATATGTACTATTTTTCCATGAAAAATTAAAACTGTACGCTCAATTTTGCCGCAACATGAATTTGTGGTTTTGTTTTGGTTTTGAAAATTACAATTTATTTAAAATGTTTTGTTTTCATGAAATAAACGAAAAAAAAGACTAATTTTGAACTGTCAAAAAGCTGTTTGCGATTACTCAATTTGTTCATCCAGAAAACCGAAGAATACAAAAGCAGTCCCGCGTGTACGCTCAATTTTGCGATTGACTGTAGTTTCCAAAATATTGAGAATTGTGAGAACTCTTAAGCCGCCGGAAATTTCTAGAAATTGTTGCATTTAATGCACTTCTGATTATATCACCACATTTTGAACTTTTTGGTGAACTTATCTTGAAGATTGAATATCCATGCAGGATGGATAATTTGGCATGGGTAAGATATCCGACGATCAGTATGCAATTTTACCCACCCACACTTGAATTTTGATTCCCACCAAATGTACGCCAATTGATTCAATAAAATTAACCAACACTCACCTTTGCACTGACCTCTTTCCTGCACACGGAGGATTCCACTCCAGTCGGAATCACATTCCCATCGTTTCGCGCTGATTACTGATGTGACTGTTGCTGTTGCTGCTGCTGCGGTCGCATCTTACTCGGAAAGGTTTTGGCCACATTGAGAAACGGTATCGGTGCAGGAAATTCGGTCACCTTGTGGAATCGGAACGAGTAGTTGGACTCGAGGTCAATCTCCTTCAGTGGGGGAGGCATCTTCCGACGCTCCGTGCCTCCGGCTATGGTTTCCTTTCGTAACAAATTTGAGCTTTGATGATTACTGTTGATGGTACTGCTAGGACTGTTGGCGTTGGCGGAGGACAGCTGTTGCTGCTGCTGTTGTTGTAGTTGTTGTTGCTGTTGCTGCAGGCGAATGGAAGAAATGCGCTGTGGAGGCTGCGGTGGTGCTTCACCGGTACTGATGTTGCTGCTGGTGCTTGTGTTGAGTTGCTGTTGGTTGCGAAAAAAAATAGCAAAACGTTCGTCATGGGGAAGGTTTAACTGATATCTTATCATGTGTCTGTGTCGAGCAATGATAAGATAGGGTGGGAGCTTACTGAATTAACTGATTGTATGGGAACCTACCGGTGGTGGAGGTGCCGGGCAAGTCCGATGGGGTGGAAGAGGAGGGGCCGCCGTCGACTTAATACTGCCACTGCTGAGCGTTTTCGTACTGCCAATGCTAAGCTGACTGTTCGATACGATAGAATTGGAAGATGTGGTGTTGGTGAGCGTTGCGACATTGTTCGCCGAACCGCTGTTGACTAGCTTCGATTTGAGCTCGTCCGCGACGGCACTGGCCACGTTGTTGGCCGAACCAAAGTTCGGCTCCGGCGCCTCCGGTGCCAAACTCATGGGTAAATGCGTTAAGTTGGTGTTGGAAACACTACGGATAGGAGGCGGGGGTGGAGGTTTCATGATCGGTGGTTTCGGAGGTGGCGCTGCGGGTCGTCCTGAGTGGAAGGAGAAATTATGTCAGTAATTTCCGGAGAGTAATAGATAATTCAAATTGTACATACCGATAGGATTGTTTTGCCTAGATAACGACTCCGACGATTGAAAGCTCGATGGGGGTCCTCGTAACGTTCCGAAATGATTCGCTCCGAAGTTTGGAAGACTCGGTGCTACTGGCGGAGACCTATTCAATCAACCGAACCAAAAACAATCTTAGCATGTTTTACCTTGGCTAGCTTCCCTGATTCATATTGACCCAACAGTGCACACAAACAATCAGCAATCTAATAACCACATACAACAAACCACCAACCTATATAGTGCACCCGGGAGAAAGAAACCTACCTTGGACTTCTCATACTGTGGTGCCGGGATACCCGATTGGGTCCCCCACTACCGCCATTGTTGCTACCTCCGCTCATGTTGAGCTGCATCCCCGGAGGCTTCGGGGCCAGATTTGGTTTACCATAGTTCGGCACCGGCTTAGGGCTCGGTTGCGTCTGAGGCACTGCTGGCGGTTGCGGACTACCAGAAGAACTGCTATTGCTGCCGCCTCCACCGCCGCCACCAAACAGGGTCGATTTGTTCGGTTGCAGGCTGAGGCTTCCGACGGGACTAGTGACTGCTGCTGAGGTGGGCCCATTCGATGGTGACGGACTTGGCGTCGAGGGTGCCTGGCTACTTACCCGCCCGATGTCCCAATGTGGACGGTCAAACGGAATTTTGTGATCATGGTGGGGTGTGATTGATGTATGAACAACCCGAGGAGGAAGTACATAAACAGAGAGGGAGAGAGAGAGAAGGGGTAGAAGAAGATGGGTTTTACATGATGAACATTCTAGCAAATATTTTCAACGGGAAATGGGTGTGGGTGCGATTGTATCATGATTTGAGTAGAAAGGTTCTAATTGTACTACGATAATTTCGAAATAATCACACAAGAAAATATTTATAAAAATAACTAACTACTACATGAAACTGGAAAACGTTATTAAGGACCTGACACTAGTTCTGTGGCTAGCCAATTTCTTGAGTAGGTTTGACCCATTTATTTCCAGAAAGGGTTCAGTGGTTTTGAGATGCAACCATTTATATTGTAATACAAGGAAACGGCAGAGAGTTTTGAAGATGAAACAAAAATGGTTACATTTGGGTCGTAGCAGGCTCTGCTTTGAAAGTGACGTGTTTTGCGTTTGCTGCGTCGTTTTAGCGAAAAAATCTCAAACAAAAAGGAATTTTAAAATCTTTGTGTTCCTCATGTGACAGGTAGTGAGTGTAATCGAATCCTTCAGGAATCTTCAGGGCTGAAGATGTTTGCATCTAGTGGTAACAAAAACACAAGACATTTAAATTATAATGTTCTATTCATTTTCATAACCTGCCGAGCTCTAACGGACCTATTGACACTTTCTCTTCACATCTTTGGTTCTAGCAGAAACTGCTGTTCACTACTGGGATCCCATGATGTTGAGAAATATTTCCAATTTCAAAACATTATAATTTTAATTTGGCGCACTGTACGCAATAAAAACATAATTAATTAGTAATGTATTACAAGACATTTGTTTGTTCAATTCCAGTCCGTTGTTGGGAGTGTTGATTGATGAATCGGGAATCATTTGGAAATTCAAATAGATCGATAGTAAATTTAACAGAAAAAATCGTAGAACCTTATAGTCTTATACTAAAGGGTGTTTCGATCAAAATTTGGTCGACTTAAACTTGACGCATTTCCTTTCATCGTGCATTAAAATATTTTGCACACCCCTCATTTTGAAGATGTGTACGTGTAGCATCATGCCTCTATTTTGATTTTGAGATTAGCACTTCAGTTATCAAAATGTCGTCGAAGGAAGAGAAGCAACGCATCAAAATTTAGCACGTGCATGGCGAAAATCCAAACTACTCTCACGCCAAGTTGGCGAAATTGTTGAATGTGGCTAAATCAACGGTTACCAATGTATTAAAAGTGTTCGGTGAACGTTTGTCGACAGCCAGGAAAGCTGGATCGGGGGGAAATCGAAAGCCGGAGGCCACAGCGACGACAAAAAGAGTTGCCCGCTGTTTCGAGCGGAACCCCAACCTCTCCGTCCGAGATGTCGCAAAGAAGCTGGGAGAGGCGCCTTCAACCGTGGATAGAGCTAAAAAACGAGCTAGACTGTCGACTTACAAGAAAGCGGTGACTCCAAATCGCGACGATAAACAAAACACGTCGGCCAAAGCACGATCGCGAAAGTTGTACACGACGATGCTGACGAAGTTTGATTGCGTGGTACAGGACGATGAAACTTACGTCAAGGCAGACTTTAACCAGCTTCCTGGACAGGAATTTTATACGGCAACCGGACGGGGAAAGGTGGCAGATATTTTCAAGCACATTAAACTGTCAAAGTTCGCGAAGAAATATCTGGTGTGGCAGGCCATCTGTACCTGTGGCTTGAAGAGCAACGTTTACATTGCGACCGGAACCGTCAACCAGGAAATTTATCTGAGCGAGTGCCTACAAAAACGTCTACTGCCTTTCCTGAAGCGACACAATTGTTCCGTTCTATTTTGGCCGGATTTGGCATCTTGCCATTACGGAAAAAAGGCCATGGAGTGGTATGCTGCCAACAACGTTCAAGTGGTGCCCAAGGACAAGAACCCTCCCAACACGCCAGAGCTCCGCCCAATCGAACAATATTGGGCCATCGTCAAGCGGAACCTTAAGAAGACTCAAAAGGCTGTTGTGAGCGAGAAACAGTTCAAGGCAAACGTTCTGCTGCGAATAAAGTGGACAAGGAGACTGTACAAAGTCTTATGGCAGGTGTTAAACGAAAGACCCGGCAATTCGCATTCGGTAAAAATGAAGCTTAGCTGAATATTTCTCCCGTATTCTGTATTAACTGAACTTGAAAAGGAAAAAGAATTTGACTTATTAATAAAAACTTTGATCGACTCACACACATTACTGTTTGACCAAATTTTGATCGGAACACCCTTTATTACCGGACATTCTTCTGAACCAAATTCATTCACAAACGCTCTGAGCTCTCGCAGGATCAGGTGTGGTCAACTGCCACTATAATCCTCAAAAGATCTACGCGTGAACAGGACTCATCGATAGGTAAATAACATGCCAAAATTTTCCTCTCGATTTGTACCTGCGAACTGTATACAAATAAGAATAAGGATGTGAACAAATTACAGTTAATCTTTGAGCACTCGCGCTGTTGTACTTTGTACAACACATGTAGATTTTTCCTTACCATTTGGATGCTGAAGCACCTATCGATGTAAAACGAACGGGTACTCCTCAGGAAACTCGTTCTGGACCAAACAGCGTATTTCTTGATTACAGAAACTCCTCAAAGAGCGCGGTGGAATGCAATATTGCGAGCCGTGCCCTCGTAAATAAAATACGCAGTGTATCAAGTTTGATATATCTGGTTCCAACTTGGTTCATCGCGTAATTCTGACCATCTAGACGGCTTCTGTCTTCGATAAAGGGGTCCAGTAGATCAAGGTTTTTTCATAGGTTAATATTAGTTAAGAATTTTAACACAACGCGGCGCTAGTGAGCGAGTAAATTTCTTTAAAATGCATTATCTTTAGATCCTGACCAAATGGATGGTATCAGTCTTCGACAAAGTAGTTCAGCAGGTCACGGTCTTTTGATTGGTGAATTGAAGTTCAGAATTGTCTCAATACGTGGCGCTAGTGTGTAAGTAAATCTCGCGAATATGCCATATCTTGGGACCCTGGCCATATAGAACGCTCCTGTCTTCGATAAAGTTGTTCAGTGGTCGAAGGCCCACTTTTCATTGGTTATTAATAGTTCAGAGTTTTCTTGCTACACGGCACTAGTGAGTTTCCTGAACATAATGTACTTTTTTATCCTGTCCATATGGAAGGTTCCTTTGTTCGACAAAGTTGTTCAGTAGTTCAGCGCCCTTAGTTTGATGAAATTGATTGATTTTTTTTTGTCTGGATTATCGAGATTTTCAGCCTCGGGCTGGTTCATCTCCCGTCGTAGTCACTCAAATACCTCTTTTGGGTATTTTCGTAACTTGTCCGGGGATGAGATTCGAACTCGGGACTTTGGCGTGAGAGGTATGGATGTTAACCACTACGCCGGGGTCGCCCCCCAAATTGATTGATTGATTAGTCTTTATTTGAGAGACTTTCAGCCGTTGGCTGGTTCGTCTCTTAGCTAGTTTGATGCAAAGAAATTCAGAATTTTCGCACTACGCGACGCCTTCACCCACTGTACAACTATGCCGAAGACAAAAACCTTCTGCACTGAAAAATCTAAGTATGCAGCGTTAGTAGACTTTTTATCTCCGTCACTTTTTTTCGTGTGTGATGTTTATATAGCGAGTATGTGTTGCTATGGGTGGGAACAGAAATATGAAAATAGAGTAAAATTTACAGCTTAAGGAAAGATATGAAGATTGAGAAGTATGGTGATACAGAATAGAATACATTTTCTGTGCATATAGTCAGGATCCCAAGATATAACATGAACTGACGATCTTCTGCCGTCTCGAATGAACTAAAACGTCTACAGCAGACGTACAGTTTAAAGAGACGTTAATAGAATGAATCACCAAGATTTAACATATTCTGGTAATCTCGTCACATACTAGCGCCGCGTAGCGACAAAATTCAGAACTATTAGTTACCAATCAAAAGGCCATGACCCACTGATCATCGTTTTGAAAACAGAAACGTTATGTATTGCAAGGACTCCAAGATATACATAGCATATTTAGACAATTCACTTGAGCGCGAGAGAATCGTTTCCATGTGAAAACAAATAATATATTTAGCCTTATGTTTTAGAAGTTCCTCTTAATGACATTCAATTCTGTTCCTACGCGTTTTTTGGCCCTTATTATTAATCGTGTGTTCTTAATTTTCACCAAAATTTAGTGCAACATGTTTCAAAAAATCACAAATCCAAAGAAAAATCAGCTGGTATTGAAAATATACATAGTTATCCTGCATGAATGCCTAAATCAAAATCGCGTAAACACAGAATTGACTGTATACGTCAAAAGTCTTAAGCTGGAGCTACAATAGTACGTTACTGTCAGTTTTGACGGAGGAGAGCGGCCGTGTCAAGTTCCTATTCCACCGACATCTCTGCTTGATGACTTCACATCGACGCTGCGTCAGTGCATCTATTTTGCCTTGACTCACCAGAAGCTTCACTAAAGAAGAAACCCTACTTTTTAATCCGGATCCCAAGTTATAGTCAGGAAAAATCAAGAAAATTCGGAAATTACAGTCGTCAAACAGAAAGTTTGCGGTCACTGAACACTTTTGTCGAAGACATAAACCTTCTAAATGGACAGGAAAATCACAGAAACATTTGCTACATCCCATAACAAAATTCTAAACTGGATCGAAGGGTATTGAACTACTGATCAACTTTGCTGAACACTGAAACCTTGTATATACCAGAATACCAACGTACAGCATATTCAGAAAAGTACAATCTAACAAGTCTACCTGCTGTTCATCAATCAAAAGGTTTTGATTCTCTGAACAACATTATCTATGACAAAATTATTCCAAATTGACAGAATACCCAGGTATACCTAGGCAGGAAAACCACTTGTACACTAGCGCCACGAAGTGCAAATATCCTGAACTACTGGTCACAAATCAAAAGGTCTAGACCTAGTGAACAGCTTTGCTGAAGACTGAAACCTTGTATTTGAGACGGATCCAGCATACTCCAAAAATGTACAAGCACACTAGCGCCACGTGGCGGACAAATTCGGAACTGATAGTCTCCAATGGAAAGGTCTTGTGAACAACTTTATCGAAGACAGAAACCTTTTTAATTACAAGTTACAGCTTGGTCAGAAAACTCAATTGCACACCAGCGTCGCGTAGCGGAAAGATTGTGACCTGCTGGTCATCAATCAAACGGTTTTGTTCCACTGAACAACATAGTCGAAGGCAGAAACATTCTACCTGGTCAGTATACCAAGATATAGCATATTCCTGAAAGTAATGAGCATACCTGGGCCGCGTGGCGGAAAGATTTTGAACTGCTGGTCATCAATCAAAAGGTTTTGTTCCACTGAACTACATAGTCGAAGACAGAAACATTCTATCTGGTCAAGATACCAAGATATAGCACCTTCAGGAAATATATTATCACACCAGCGCCGCGTAGCGGAAACATTGTGAACTTCTGGTCATCAATCAAACGGTTTTGTTCCACTGAACAACATAGTCGAAGGCAGAAACATGCTATCTGGTCAGGATTCCAAGATATAGCATGTTCCTGACAATACTTCGCACACTAGCGCCGCGGAGTGAGAGAATCCTAAACTGTTCGACAATGGAAAGGCCTTGACCTACTGAATAACTTTGCTGACGACAGTAACAGTGTATGTGATCCCTATCACGAGATATTCCGGGAAGGAATATGTTGTACAAAATACAACGCGCGAGTACTCGTGTTACAAAAGTTGGCGCGAATGCTGAAAGGTTAAGGCAGGCTCCGAGTAGAGTGTCTCTTCACCATATCACATCCAGAGGACGACGGTTTCGTTACACAGGTAAGAAGGCATTGGCCCAAGATATGTAGAAACAAATGGAGTTGGGATTTAGAATGTTCATGCTTTGCTCCCCCCGGATCTCTGGGGTCATCGACAACCATTCTGGAACACAGCTGGTGCCAACTTCTCTACAAGAAAATTTCAAGTTGTGTGTCCACCCTTGAAAGGTTTCTTGAACTCTCTTAACTTTTGACGTGCAGTTAGGTTGTTATTTGTGAGAACAAAAGGGACCTATTTACTCGGCTAAGGTTAGACTCATCCGGAAACAGCGTTCGAAATCATCAAGTGCCGACGCAGTTACAGTCCTGTGGCTACGAACGGAGGCTTTCAGTCAGATCCACTCTCAAATGTTGCGTCGACTTTCGGACACCCACGTTTACCTGCATCCGAAATTCTGCTGTACTATCCAAATGTTGGTGGTATCAATAGGTCTCTCGCCGAATATCAGCTTGCATGCAGCGATGAATGCTACGATATTTATGCCTTCACAGAAACCTGGCTTAACAACCACACTTTGTCGAAGCAACTGTTCAACGATACCTATTCCGCCTACCGGTTAGATCGATCGACTCTGAACAGCAACAAGAACTCCGGTGGAGGGATTTAGCGGAGGATCTATGTTCCTCCCGATCGCGTTAACGACAGCAACCTAATCGACAAACACGTGATTTCTCTGGTTTGGATCATCTCTCAAATGGGAGCTAATGACAGCATCGTCATTTTGGGTGATTTCAATCTCAGCACCATATCGTGGATAAGCGATAGTAACGGGTTCAGCTTTCCCGATAATTCCCGCTCATCGTTCAGACCAGCATCGTTTACCTTGCTAGACGCGAACTCCACTGCAAGACTCCGACAAGTGAACGGCGTTTGAAATGCAAAGAATTGGGACGGAGCTGTTCCATTCTCCAAGCGCCTGAACCGCTCGTCAAAAACTGCAGGCATCATCCACCTCTTCTCGTTACGCTGGAGTTCAACCCTGTGCAAAGCTTCAAAGACTACGCCGAAAACGTATACTACGACTTCAACAAAGCTGACTTCGAGGGAATGGATATCTTCCCTACATTCCGGGGTTGTAAACTTCGCTGCCTCAACTATTTGTGGCGTTTTGCTTTACGCAATCGACCAGTTCGTGCCGAAAAAAATCAACCGTACGCCTGCGAAACCTGCTTGGTCGAATTCCGAACTCAAACACTTGAAACGACTGAAAAGGGCTGCCCTGCGAAAACATAGCAAATATCATATAGATTGTACGAAGGCTAACTACGAGCATGCCAATAACAACTACAAAAGTCTCAACGACTTTTGTCCTCGTATGTCTCTATTTGGAACTTCATTTTCCCTCGACAGTGTCACAGTGATTTCAGCCGGAAAGTAGCTGTAATCGTCTACTGGAACTGGTCCTGATAGCATTCCCTCACTGATCCTGAAACGCTGCCTAAATACTCTTGCGACGCCTTTAGCCAAAACATTTCAATTTGTCATTGTCTTCAGGCATTTTTCCTGACTGTTGGAAGGAATCTTTCGTTTTCCCTATTCACAAAAAAGGATGCAAACGAACTGTCGCTAATTACCGCGGAATTGCTGCGCTGAGTACCATCTCTAAACTCTTGGAACTAATTGTTCTGGAAAAGTAGGTTCAGGACTGCTCGCATATCATTTCGCAGGATCAACACGGATTTATGCCCAAGCGATCCACAACGACTAATCTAACTGCCTTTGCTTCGTTTATTATTCGTGAGATTGAACTTGGCCATCAAGTAGACGCCATATTCACCGACCTCTCCGCTGTTTTTGATAAGGTGAACCATGAGATTGTCATTGCGAAATACGACACAATGGGCATCCACGATAATCTTCTTGTTTGGATTCGTTTCTATCTGACTGGCAGGCCTACGTCTGTAAAGATTGGCGACTATGTTTTATCACCTTTCCCCGTTACATCTGGAGTTCCTCAAGGCAGTCACTTGGGGACATTCCTTTTTCTGCTGTATATGAACGACGTAAACATAATCCTTAAATGCTTCAAGCTCCCATATGCGGACGGCCTGAAGCTCTACTACGTAATAAATGGCTGTCAAGGCGCTCACTTTCTGCAACATGAGTTAGAAGCATTCGGCGATTGGTGCCGGCTCAACAGGATGGCACTAAATGTGTCCAAGTGCTCGGTCAGATCGTTCGGGTGAAAACGGGTGATGCTTTCCTACGACTACACCATAAATGGGGCGAAATTGAAGCGTGAAACGACAGTTAAGGATCTGGGAGTCATGCTTGACTCCAAATTGACGTTCAAGGATCACATTGCTTATATTGTATCTAAGGCCTCTTCGCAGCTAGGACGTATATGTTGTTTTGCTAAAAGCTTCAAGGACGTGTACTGCCTCAAGGCATTATATTGTCCCTTGGTTCGCCCAACACTGGAATATTCCGCCGTCGTCTGGTCTCCATTCTGAGGATAGAAGCTGTTCAGCGAACATTTATTCGTTTTGTTTTGCGGCATCTTTGTTGGCGCGACCCACGAAACTTACCAAGCTACATACAAAAGGCGCTGCAAGCTTATCAACTTGGAGCTACTGGAAGCAAGGCGTAACGTCGCTAAGGCGTGTTTCATTGGCGACCTCCGGCAGGGGCACATCGATTGCTCCAAGCTACTTAGTCTCCTTGACATCAACACTCGACGTCGCAACCTCCGTTTACATGCTTTCTTCAATAATCGGCGATCGAGGACTAACTATGGTGTACATGAACCCGTGTTAAACATGTGTCGCGTTGTTAATAGTGTCTACCACGTATTTAACTTTAACTCTTCCCGCGGACTAAATAAGTGCAATTTTAACAGATGTTTATGACGAATTTCACGCCAACTCGTCTTCGTGATTGGCAGCACCCTCTCAGAATCCAATGAAACTTTGTGGGTGGGTAGACTATGTCTTTTCAAGCAACTTTGCATACTTTGTTTTTTCGAAATTTATCTCGACTACCATTTGAAAAGGGCTTAAGTTTTTTGATCGATTTTTTTTAAATCAACATAACTCAAAAAGGAAAAGACTTACAAAAAAGCAATGTATGGGTGACTTTTAGAAAATCGTCCTAACTTTTATGAAAAAAATTGTAAACATTGTAAAATCGATTCTTACACGCTAAAAAAAATTTTTTACATTTAAAGTCGATTTACAAAAAATGGCTATGTTAAAATTGGACGATTTTTTTTTTATAAAAGGCAATATAATTGTCTAAAAGTTCGCTATACATTGCAAGACGGACACTTTTAAGGAAAAAAAGTTTTTCTAACAACAAATTTTTCATGTCAACATAACTCAAAAAGGAAAAGACTTACAAAAAGTGATGTATGGGTGACTTTTGGAAAATTATCTTAGCTTTTATGAAAAAAAAAAAATTGAAAATTATAAAATCGATTCTTACTTAAAAGATTTATATTTTTTGAATTGTATGTTTTGACAACTGCTTTTGTTAGTCGAAAAATAGACGCTCGGCGATTTTTACCATGGATAAAAAATTGGAACAACGCGTTTGTGTGAAATTTTGTGTTGCAAATGGATTTTCTGCAGCGGAAACGCTCAGAATGTTGCAAAAAGCCTTTGGTGAGGACTCTATGTCACAAAATCGTACATTTGTTTGGCACAAAGACTTTAAAGAAGGCCGTGAAAGCGTGAGTGACATGCCGCGTTCTGGACGACCATCGACCTCAACTACCGATGAAAACATCGCTTCCGTGAAGAATTTAGTTATGGAAAACCGCTCAATTAGCATTCTGGAGATAGCTGCACTCCTTGATATCTCATTTGGATCGACCGAACACATTTTGACGGAAATTCTGGGCATGAAACGCATTGAAGCACGACTTGTTCCAAAAGAGCTGAATTTTTTGCAAAAACAGCATCGAGTTGAGGTCGCTAAACAGATGATTGCGAACGCAGATAGCGATCCCACATTCATGGAACGCATCATAACTGGTGATGAAACGTGGGTATATGAATTTGATATGCTCACAAGTCAACAATCGTCCGAATGGCGCGCCGAAGATGAGCCGAAACCAAAAAAATCACGACAAAGTCGCTCCAAAATTAAAGTTTTACTGACCGTTTTCTTTGATTTTCGCGGTGTCGTCCATTCTGAATTCCTTCCAGAAGGTCGAACGGTTAACAAAGAGTATTATTTACAAGTTATGAGACGTTTGCGTGAGGCAATTCGAAAGAAGAGGCCAGAATTGTGGCGCAATAATTCGTGGATTTTACACCACGATAACGCTCCATCACACACCGCGCTCACTATTTGTGAATTTTTGGCCAAGAACTCCACCAATACCATCAAACAAGCACCATATTCACCAGACCTTGCCCCGTGCGACTTCTTTCTCTTCCCAAAACTGAAAATTCCGCTCAGAGGTAGGCGTTTTGAATCGATTGATGCGATAAAAAAGAATTCGCTGGAAGAACTGAAAGCCATACATTCATCGGCCTATAAAAAATGTATGGATGATTGGATAAAGCGCTGGCATATGTGTGTTGCCTCTAATGGCGAGTACTTTGAAGGCGATAATAAAGATATCAATTAAAAATTGAAATAAATGCGTTTTTTTCAAATTACCGGAACTTTTTGATCACAAGGTATGAGTGACTTCTAGAAAATCGTATCTTTTATGAAAAAATTTGAAAATCGATGCTCACACGCTAAAAAAAAAATTTAAAATTTAAAGGCAATTTGCAAAAAATGGCTATCTAAGAATTGGACGAAATTTTTTTTTATAAAGGCAATATAATTGTATGAAAGTTTTCCGTACATTGTAAGATGGGAACTTTTAAGGAAAAAAGTTTTTCGAACAACAACTTTTTCATGTCCTATTTTTACCGTGTATCACGCAAACTCGTCTAGTTATGGTATTCAACACCGCTATAGAATTCAATAAAATTTAACAGTCATAAAGAATTGAATGTATTGAACATCTTTGCAAAAAAACAAGAGTCATCTAGACAAACATTTGAAAAGGGTCAAAATATTATATTTCCCTTTGAATCAGTAAAACAGAACTAAACGTGTACGTTTAAGTAAAATTCATTCATAACTGTTTGTACGGATATTTATAGTTTTAGAGGCTATTAAAATATGGCTTCGTATATCTTTGGGGGGGAGAGGGGGGGGAGGGGGGGGGGACGAGGTAGCAGTGGAAAGGTCAAGATTTGATACAGTACGTGTAAAAGGTATGGGAAAAATTGTGATAGAGGGGGCTGATAAATCTAAAAAAAATAGCGGACGTCATATTTGAATCGTCTTTAAATGGAAATGCATCAAGTTTTATCAAATTAGAAAATGTTAATTTGGATAGGCATCAAATCCATTTAAATACGATTCAAATATGACGTTATATGAATTTTCGAAACACTGTTTATGTCAATGAAAACTCATAGGTTTTTGCTTGATTAAGGTTTTATTTTATGAATTTTTTATGTGTACATTTTCACGTATTAGTAATTAACATAGCCTCATATATTTGATTTATAAATCTTTCTCAAACAAAGTAATTTTTTTTGGATTATCCTTTGAATCAGAAAACCTTTTAGCTGAAATATGTACAAAACAATGAACCTGTGTACCAGGTATTGTCTTTACGAAGCTATTTAACTCTTCAAGTTCTTCTGACTGTTTTGCATACATTCAGCTGATATGGAGCAGAAATTCATTTTCGTAATACTTTTATTTGTCTGTTCAACTGCCCAGTCATATAGTTCCCGAGGAGTTTTGATTGTGTTTCCTCAATCTTTAGCAAGGCTTGCTCTCTTTGCCATTCCCTTGAGAGTACTAAAAATAGCATCACATGGAACCATTACATGAGACGTTGCAAAAAAGTGCGATTCTGCTTCCAATCCATACTTGGACTTGAAATTGCACAAGCTGGCAAAGTTCTTTTTGTTCTTGTAATGGGCCGCTGCTCCATCTGACATGAAAATAATTTTTAAGCAATATATTGAATTTTGTTTAATGAAATCTAGCAATTTTGATATAAACAACTGAACTGCTATTGAGTCATGGATCAATACTTAAGATATTATGATAAAGCTTTTGTTTTCCAATTTATCGTCCTTCTTGTAATATACTTCAAAGTTTTGGTAATAAACAGGATCAACCAGCTGATTTATTTGTATTGTCACTAAAGTTTAAAAACAATAACTTATTTATTAGCCCTTTCAAATGGTAGCCTTGATTTTTCATACATTCAAAGATCCTTAAAAAATCCGAATTGTCATTATAATTAAATTTAATTGGCTTCTGTGAGGTTTTAGGACCAAATTATAAGACGAGTTGGCACAATACACTGTAAAAATAGGACATAAAAAATTTGTTGTTAGAAGAACTTTTTTTTCCTTTAAATGTTGGGCACTGTATCGCAAACTTTTAAACAATTATATTGCCTTATTAAAAAAAACTGTCCAAGTCTAAGATAGCCGTTTTTAGACAATTGACCTTACATTTTAAAATCATTTTTTAGCGTGTAAGACTCGTTTTACAATTTTTAAATTTTTGTTAATGAAAGTTCAGACAATTTTCTAAAAGTCACTCATAGATCACATTTTTGTAGGTCTTGTCATTTTTAAGTTATGTTGATTTAAAAAAAACTATCGAAAAATTTAAGCTCTTTTCAAATGGCAGTCTAGATAAATTTAAAAAAAAACAAAGTATGCAAATTTGCTTGAAAAGGCATTGTCTACACACCGATAAAGTTTAATTGGATTCCGAGAGGGTGCTGCCAAACACTGGATGAGTTGGCGTGAAATTCGTCTATCGGAACATGTGAGTTTCGGTTGACTTTGAAGTTTCGTCCATTTGATGTTCAGAGATTCGTTCACAATACGCGCGATGTGTCTGGTCGTTGCCGGAACATCCAATTTTTCTTTATTTGCGAGCAGGATAACCAATTTGTAGTAGCTTCGTGTCTTATTTGTCCTCTTAGCAGCAAAGAGATTTAGCTTCGTCCTTTTATAGGACGTTTCACACCATATTGTGCACCTTTGCTGAAAAAATTCCGAAACACTTAAACGGATCAATTGCTTTTTTTTTGGAGATTGACCGATTTGAGTAGCCCTCTGCTTTAAACAACGTTATGATTCGTCGTTGCTCTTCCGTCAATCGAGTGCTTTTCGCCATTTCTATAAAGCGTTCACAAATCTTATGTTATATCATCATTTACCAACACACATCTTCAACTTACCTTCCGAAATGAAAACCACGAGGCAATATTTCGAAAAAAATTCAAAATAACACCGTAGCAACAAGTAAAATTCTCTGTTTTTGCACTCCGGCTAAACGTATGCCTTAGGTAGAAATGACGTTTATTTGTTTGCTTCCTTTAATACGGTAGTGGTATGTGTGTTGGTGAGATAAGCGTACTTCCCAAGAAAGTGCTTTAGCTCTACTACCTAAAGAACAAAAATATACCCCGATCAAAAACTATATTTATTCAATTTACCAAATACTATTGGAATCTGATAGGTGCGGCTAAACAAATGCCTAGCACTGTTTATTTGTGTCGAAATTTTCAACTTCATCTTAATTAATATCGTATCCTCCTCACGGGCCACTAGAAAAACGGTAATTGGACAGGATCAATTCACAAAATAGAAACATTATAAAAAAAAAGTATAATCGATCCCTTCCCATGGTTGCGCATTTTTTAGGTTAATTTTGAGCCGATAAAGCACAACAAATCATATCAAACATGCATGCAACAATAACAAACTTTACGTAGTTTTTTGTACTGTTTTCGTATAAGGCACGAATGTTCTTTTTGTATATTCAAATGATTCGTTTTTTTTTATGTGGAATTCCATACGAAGTGCGCTTGAGAAATGGCAAATATCAGGGGGGCGACTCTGGGGTAGTGGTTAGCATCCATACCTCTTACGACAAAGTCACGAGTTCAAATCTCACCCCCTGACAAGTTACGAAAAACACCTGAAAGAGGTGTGAGTGACTACGACGGGAGATGAACCAGTCCGAGGCTGAAAATCTCGATAATACAGAAACAAACAAAAAACATGGCACAAATCAATTTCGTTGCCGAAAACAACGAATACATTGACGAACAAAACGAATGATTTTGTGGTATAAATTAAATTGATGCTATTCAAAGGGAAACAGTAAATTAAATGAGAGGGAACTTAAGAACAAATCACATGACTCTGAAGAGTCTTAGTGGCAAATCAAATCTACAGTCAAATGTAGCCAGCATATATCAGGATGCACAACCGAATGCCACTTTTTGCAGTCTGATTGATGACATCAACATCACGCTGCTCGTTTACTTAAAAGTGTTTAGATAATCCAATACTTAACAATAAAATCACACTGTGCTTGACGGCGAATGAATAAATTGATACGACAACAGAATAAATAACACGTGAGGTGACAAACAGTCTAGTTATTATACTGTTCAACACATATATTGAACGTCTTTCAAGCTTGCCCTAACATTTTGATAAATATAATTAATAATCATCCTGGAGGGGTATAATCAATTAAAACCACAACTCAATAGACCTGAGCCAGGCTGATATGTAAATTAATTGATCACACTGTGCGATTTATTTTACGGCGGAAAATACCGATCTGCAATAAGCGATTAGCTAGTGTAGCTTCCATCCCCATTATCACTTCATCAATTTGTTTGTTTACTCATTCAGTCTTCTCTTATTTCACAGGTAACAACCACGTGACCTGTCCGCCAAAGCTTCTCCTGCTTGATCTTAAGCGCAATGGATCGATCGTACTTCGCTACGAATTTCCCCAAGAAGTGGTCCCAATCGGAAATAACTATCTGAACAAAATCGTAATCGACGACGCTTTCGGCGGTTTTGCCTACATCACTGACAACAGCGGGTCCGATCCGGGCATTGTGGTGTTCTCACGACGTCTGCATCGTGCATGGAAGGTTCGCGAAAACAATTCAATGCGGGCGGCGCAGAATGCCGTTAACTTTGCCATCAATGATACCCAGCTGACTTTCTCGATCCACATCGATGCCATCGCACTTGGACCGTACTACAACCCAAATGTTCAGAACGATATTGATCCTCAGGTAGATCCCTTATTGGCTAATCAGAATTACGAGAGAAACGTGTACTACACACCACTGTCCAGTTACCATCTGTACTCGTTGCCGGCTTCATTGTTGCGAGACCCGGAGTATGTGGCAAAGGCGACCCCTCGAGATGTTCTGGAAGCGGTGACGGACTACGGAAGGAAGAGCTCTCAAACCGATGGTATGATCATGGACAACCAGGGTGAGTTGTACTACGGCTTGCTAGGAGAACATGCAATCGCCCGATGGGACTCGTACAAACCGTTCACGCCCAAGAACCAGATCGTTATAGCAAAGGATCGCACTCACATCCAGTGGGTGGACGGGATGGGATTCGATCACGAGGGTTATCTGTACGTGGTGGTTAACCGACTGCACAACTTCGTCGCCGGTCGGATGCAAGCGACTGAGGCCAATTTCAGGATACTCCGATCGAAGACCAACGCGCTGGGATACGTTAACACGCCGAACAATGTGTTCAACAACGATGTAAGGTACAAGTACGACGGAGAAGTGGACAACAGCTTACTGCATTACGGAGTGTCATCAACGACTCCGGTTTCAAGCCGATTGGAAACGGCGGGAATTTTCGGCCGAGGAGCAGCCGATGGCAAGAGGGCTAGCCTGGTGGTAATGGCGATTTCACTGGTGCTGGCGAAGATATTGTCGGCTTAGAGTTCAGTTTCCTGCTGCGGAAGGAGGAGAAAATGGTGCAAAAGTCCTGATTTCAGTTACCGAGTAGAGTATCTTAATTATCGTGTAAGTTGAACTTAAGTTGTAAATAATTGATTGAACGATGTGTAAATAGATTTTAGAAAGCGATGGACGATACGAATTGTTGACATTGTGCAGTTGAAAACTGGAATAAAGATTTGGAAAAATACTTGGTAGGATTGATGTAGGAAGAAAGTCCCGGGAAGAAAGGTTATGTTGATTCTGTTTTAATGATTGATGTGAGAAACTGTTTTTTTCTTTTCTTTTTTTCTTGAGAAGAAATAACCGAACTGATTACGACGATTCCAAACGAATGTAGGTGCTGAACGATTAAAACAACTTTTTTCTAGCTGTAGCAACGTGAACCACATAACCAATATTTCCGCCTTCGACCATTATGCTGCAATGTTAAATAAAACAACCAAACCGTCCCTTTTTTTAAAAGACGAGGACAAACCTTTCCTAAACAAAAAAAAATATCAACCCAGAAAACATAAATTTGCCTTCCCTTTAAATGCTAGCACAACCAAAGGATACAATATCAATAACATTATCAGTGATTATACTTCCGGCCAGTAAAACCGAGCACATCAAAGGAAATGCACAAGGCACAAGGCAGGTATGGAAAATGACATTCACAGCCCACCCCCCTCAGAAGCAATTTCCATTCCCCGCAAAGCAAGCACAAAAGACATAACCCGTCGTCCAATAACAATCCCAGCCGATTGACCCATCAACTTATCAGCCTTTCGGGCCAGTATATAAAAAAAAACAACTTCAAGACCCATTGCGAACAGAAACAAAGGCCCAAACAGGTAGTTGACGGGAAGTCAACTCGTTGTCTTTGATGTCGGAAAAAATATGGCCAAGACAGTCGTTATCAACCCGCTCACTTTTGTCTCTGTTCGGTGTGATGCGATGCGTTGGGCAGTCATCGATCCCCAAGAGAATGGCAGTCGGGTGCAGTCGGAAACGGAACATTTACGATCTTTCATTTAACTTCTTTGATGGTCGAAAAAGTACCCACGCCGTATACCAGCACTGAGAGAAAAAATTACTCCCGTTATCGTTGCTCCTTATGGTAAAGATACGGCAGCAGGGTAAATGCACCTTTCTTTTTGGGGAAATGCTCCTTAAACTTTGGAAAAATGCTCCTTAGATGCGTTTTCCTGGTATAATGCAATCGGAGGTATTAACTTTCTGGTTAGCGCTTTCCGGATGTTTTGACGGGTCTTAAGTTTCTTGTAGATTGTATAGCGGAGTTTCGCTCCGCAATCTTTTGGGTAGTTTTGACGGGTTTAAATTTAATTTTGACGAGTCTTAATTTGATTTTGAAGAGTCTTAATTTCGTTTTGACGACTCTTAAATTCAGAAACTTAAAACCCGTCAAAACTATACAATTTTGAAGAAACTTAAGACCCGTCAAAATACCCGGCAAATGCTAACCAGAAGGTTAATACCTCCGATTGCAATATACCGAGCAAATGCATCTAAGGAGCATTTTTCCAAAGTTTAAGGAGCATTTCCCCAAAAAGAAGGGTACATTTACCCTTTGCCGTAAAAATACATCTTTTATATTTTTCAGCGGCGTTTGAGCAGAAGTCCTTTTGCCACGTTTTCCATAGAACGCGATAAGCAGCTTCAATATGGCTAGGGGTAGATCGTAAATTTTTGCTTTATTTACATCTCGCCTCTGAGATAAAAGGGAAATCAGGTGGTACACAGAAGAAACAGAGACGATGTTTAAAAGAGACACGTGCAGATTTAAACCCAAAGTTTCATTCTCAAACTCATCACAGCACTATGGTACGAATAGCCAAATTTCACGACAAAAATCGATAACTCGAAAACCATTAACTTTAGACATATGATGTCTTTGGAAGATTTAATCTTAAAAAAAAATCTATCTTTTGGTTTGGGTGGTGACTAGGGTGGTCCTTTTATGTTCATAATAAAAATTCTAACTTTTTATTCTTATTAATTAGAGGAATTGTAGCTCCTACAGAATTGTAGATAATTTAGTTTAATGAAACTTTGCTGAAAAAATCTTACTTCTATCTCATCTACGTTTCGTTTTGTAACAGTTTTTCTAACTGTCCTTAGGGTTGGACTTAAAAAAACAGTTTTTTTTGATCTAATTTTTTATTTCAATTTGAATTTGAAAACTTTGTTAACATTACTTTTAGGACATAAAAGGACGCACGTTTTGAAAATACAAGATGATTTCTAGTTATTGTGTAAAAAAAGTTATAGAGGTTGAAGTGTAAAAAGAGTACGTTTTTTCAAGATATCTTACTCACTTATTTGCAAATATTTGCAAACACGGAATACGTGAACAGAAAGTAAAAAAAAATTAACTACAAGACCTATGCAAAGTCGTTTGTCCCCTTTTGTCCCCTTGAAGTATCGTCACAGATGGCGCACAAATTGGATTCCCTTATGTTTGACGTTAGCACACTACCCCCATCTGTTCAGCTTTATCACCCATCACAGTGTGTTCAACAGATGGCGCAGGTGTGTTAGTGACGATGATTTGTAGAACCAAATTTTCAATGTGTTATGTCTGTTTGTCTGTGATATAAATGTTAATAAATAATTGGAGATGGGTTAAAATAAAAATATAAACATTTTCATAAAAATCTCACGTTGTTAGGCACTTTGATGATAATTGTTGATGCTGCAGATCGAAAGTTATGCAGAAAAAAAAAAAAATATTAAATTTTAAAATGTGTTTTTTTCCAAAAGGGAAAAAAAGGGGGAAGGATTTTTTTTGGGTGTTTTGTGTGTGTGTGTGTGTGGGGGGGGGGGGGGGGGGGGGTGGGGGGGGGTGTGTGGGGGTGGGTGGGTGTGTGTGTGTGTGTGTGTGGGGGGTGTGTGTGTGTGTGTGTGTGTGTGTGTGTGTGTGTGTGTCCAATCTAACACCCATCGGCCGGCAATGGTATTATGGAAGAAATCTGTTTACAACAATCATTCAAGTGACCATTGGAAGCAGCTTTAATCCGGGAGCTAGAAAGTGATAGCTCTACTGCAGATCCAGCAACCCATTTCAGAATGTCTGGAGAGTCATTCCCATTACGAGGTTACTTTCGCATGCAATAAGCCCCGCATGTAAACATTACCGATATCATTTGGATAAGGGCACTGCAACACGCTTCCAGATTTGGAAATTTTATATTTCCAAACCAGGCACGTATATAGTATTTTTTGAAAATAAGATTTTTGTTATATAGTTTGATACATCTCACCCATGTCCGCCTCCTCAATCACACTATCTTGTTCATTCGTAAAAATAAAAATTTTCGACGTTGATTCGTGATTAGTTTCATGCACTCGCGATTAAATATGCGCAAAAATTAACGTTACTAAACCGCCCGCTAGATATGCAACCTGCATAACAAAACTCTGTACACCCCGTGGTGAATGCACCTAAAATTATGTGCAAGTTTTTCACCCGCCCATGCGCGTTGTTTTCGTTTGCTGCTTCTGACCAGCAAATGGCCGTTCTCTACATTGCACTAGTCTTCTTTTTTTTCACTCCACACTCTGCCAATAATGCAAATCCCCGTTATGTGGCGACTTTATATCGAGCTTCAAAACTGCTAATAATCATCGATTAACTCGCGACAAAGCGCAAGAACCCTCTGAACTAATAAATTATGCCCGAGTGTCACAATATTACCACTAATAACCAAAACTAAGCTGATTTAACTCTTCTTCCGGGTGCGAGGGCAAAGCACAAAAACAAACAAAAAAACGGGGAAATACTACCGACACTCACACATTTCGAGAGGGAATCGATTGTATTCACTACGGCTTACACAATTTTCGCGGAGATTTTATGATTTCACTGTTAGCTCAAGTTAAATTACGAATTATTGTTTGATTTTTTTTCGCGAAAACGACGCAGCAAAAAACAAAACACGTCAGTTTCGAAGCACGGCTTGCTGCGATCTCCAAAGGATTTTGCATAGGTCTTGTAGTTAAAATTGTTTACTTTCTGTTCACATATGCCGTGTTTGCAAATATTTGCAAAAAAGTGAGTAAGATTTTTTTAAAAAAAAATCTTTTTTTTTTTTTTTTTCTTTTTTTTTTTTTTTTTTTTATATTTTTGTGGGGTGTTTTTTCAAAAAGAAAATTAGAATGTTACAAAAGTCAAAATGTATGTTTCGTGCCGAAAGACATGAATCCGCCGAACTGCCCGGAGGCACAGCCAATCGAGACTTTTTGGGCTTTAACCAAAGCAAAGCTTCGAAAATTCATAAAACCAGCGGATGACATCCAAAAATTTAAAAAAGATTGGCCAAAAGTGGTAAAAATGGTGGGAAGTACCATCATGCAGAAGCTAATGAGTCATGTTCGAGGAAAAGTTAGGAGTCTTGGCTATGATTAAATATTTTGATTAAACGAGAGTAAAATATAATATTAAACACAATACAAATATGATTTGCCAAATAAAATGATTAAAACTAAAAAAAAACATGACTCTTTTGTTATTTTGAAAGTGTGCTTATACTTTCTGGAACAGTCTATAGTATTTTTCAGGATGCTTCTAATAACTGGCTGTGTATCGGTTGGAGTACAATAGAATAGCATAGAAGTTTTTATTAAATGCAACACTGTGAGAGAATTATCATTAGTTTTTTTTGACACTCTTTTTTAGTCGAAAAATAGACGCTCGGCGATTTTTAATGGATAATTGGAAGGTTTGTGTGAATTTTGTGTTGCAGATTTTTGCAGGGAGTAGATGTTGAGCCTTTGGTGAGATTTGTAATGTTTTGTTGGCCAAAGACTTTAAGAGGCCGTGAGTGAGGATGCGTTCTGGACGACCATCGACCCCAACTACCGATGAAAACATCGCTTCCGTGAAGAATTTAGTTATGGAAAACCGCTCAATTAGCATTCGGGAGATAGCTGCACTCCTTGATATCTCATTTGATCGACCGAACACATTTTGACGGAAACTCTGGGCATGAAACGCATTGAAGCACGACTTGTTCCAAAAGAGCTGAATTTTTTGCAAAAACAGCATCGAGTTGAGGTCGCTAAACAGATGATTGCGACGCAGATAGCGATCCCACATTCATGGAACGCATCATAACTGGTGATGAAACGTGGGTATATGAATTTGATATGCTCACAAGTCAACAATCGTCCGAATGCGCGCCGAGTGAGCCGAAACCAAAAAAATCACGACAAAGTCGCTCCAATTAAGTTTTACTGACCGTTTTCTGTGATTTTCGCGGTGTCGTCCATTCTGAATTCCTTCCAGAAGGTCGAACGGTTAACAAAGAGTATTATTTACAAGTTATGAGACGTTTGCGTGAGGCAATTCGAAAGAAGAGGCCAGAATTGTGGCGCAATAATTCGTGGATTTTACACCACGATAACGCTCCATCACACACCGCGCTCACTATTTGTGAACTTTTTGGCCAAGAACTCCACCAATACCATCGAACAAGCACCATATTCACCAGACCTTGCCCCGTGCGACTTCTTTCTCTTCCAAAACTGAAAATTCCGCTCAGAGGTAGGCGTTTTGAATCGATTGATGCGATAAAAAAGAATTCGCTGGAAGAACTGAAAGCCATACATTCATCGGCCTATAAAAAATGTATGGATGATTGGATAAAGCGCTGGCATATGTGTGTTGCCTCTAATGGCGAGTAGTTTGAAGGCGATAATAAAGATATCAATTAAAAATTGAAATAAATGCGTTTTTTTTTTCAAATTACCGGAACTTTTGATCACAATGTATAAGAATTTATTGGACACGGTGTATACTAACCAGTGCTGAAAATAGTCATTTCAACACAATGAGATTTAACCGGGAACTAACTTATTCCAGAAACTGATTTTCAAAGTACCATGCATCATAATCTTGTTGTGCTTGATTAATTCCGTAAAATTGTGTCACACAATTTTCAAAAGATAGATTGTCTCACATAATCTAGTCGAGTTACGTTTGCATTTAAAAAAAATGGACAAAAATTGACGATCTTTCATGGGTATGCCTTCACCCGCACTGACAAAACGACCACTGACCATGCAGCATCAATCATAGTAACCCATGAGTCAGCAGACCAAATTTGACAGCTCTCTCAGTCGAACTCTGATGGCCGTGATGGCAAAAACAGTGAAGCAACTCCGTTCAGAAGTGTGCGCGTTCAAATAATGGCACCCCGCCGCGTCGAAAACGGACATTGTGCGGCACTCCGGATACGCCCGTTCCGGCATCTACAACATCTTGGCACTATTAGACAACAATCAGAGCATCGAAAGAAAGCCCGGTTCCGGACGGCCGACGACCCTGAGTGACAAGAAGCTCCAAAGGATGCTGAAGAGGAAGACCGAGGGAAAAGTGGCAACATCGCTGCGTACGCTTGGCCGGGAGGTCGGTTCAACCGGCCAAACAGTGAAAAAGTACCTGGCGAACATGAACATACATGTCAGGAAGCGGAAGTCGCGTCCACTGGTTTCGGAGCTGCAGGCAATGACGCAGCGGCAGCGGCTGAATAAGATGGTCAACTCGATTTTCCCGGCGAATCGCGACGTGGCTGTGGTGATGGACGACGAGACCTATCTCACCCTGGATAGCTATGACTGGCAGGGCACTTCGTATTTTACTTCCCCCACGAAGGAAGTGAGCTCCGAGATGAAGTTCATTTCACACACCAAGTTCCCCAAGAAGGTGCTGCTTTGGCTGACAGTCAATGAGAAGGGGATGTCAAAGCCACTCTTCTTTCGCTCCGGACTGGCCGTAAACGGGTAAATTTGTAGTACGAAATGCCTGCCGGGAGTTGCGTCGTTCATCAAGAAATACCATAAGGGAGAAGACGCGGTGTTCTGGCCGGATCTGGCGCCGGCCCACTACTCGAAGCGATCGTTGGAGGAGATGGAGCGGCTGAATATCGATGTGGTACTCAAGTCGGAGAACCCGCCCAACGTCCCCCAGCTGCGTTCCATCGAGAATGTCTGGGCCAACCTGAAGCGTATGATCTACTCCAACAATTTTGTCGCGAAAACTGAGGAGGAATTGATAAATAAAACGGAGAAAGAACTCAAAAACATGCCTAAACGCATGTTTTCGTCCGCCATGGCGAATGTTCCGGTTAACTGCCGGAAGGCCTCACGCAAAAGCGTAGAATTGTTTTGTAAGCAAGCTTAAATAATTACCTTCCATGGGAAATTTATCATAAGCAATTTTCTGTCTTAGCTTTTCTTTATCACCATCCGAAAAAAGTCCATTTTTTTGAATGCAAACGTTATAATAGAAAAACGCAATTCCCATTGCTCTAACACCCTAAAAATGTTAAGCTTTGGTAAAAAAAAAGTTTTGTGGGTACGTTACCTCTCATAATCATTTATAATTCCACCATTTCTAGACCGATTTGCAATTTCTTGGGTATTTTGAATGGCTTCAATGCTGAGGTGTTGGCGTAGGACTACGTCTTTGTTTTCTATAATACTCGACTAGGGCAACAATCTAGGATAGTTTATTTTAAAAGTTCATTCAACTTTTTTTCCGTTTGACACTGTGTTATTTTTCTTTATTCTAAGTTAGTTAAAAATCTACATTCTAAAAGACTTGAACACCTGGGGACCTGGGGAATTGAAAGCGAGTTGTGAGCTTTACGGGTATGTGGCCAAAATTTTTCCTTTTCGGGCTGTCCGTAAGCTTGTTTCACCGGGGTGAGGGATCTCGATGCGTGCTGGATTGCCTTCCAATGTCCATTGCGAAATTCGTGGAAGATAACTGCACCAATGCCGGTGCCGGAAGCGTCCGCTGCTACGATCATTGGTAACTTGGGATCATAATGCGTCAGCAACAGATCGGACTGCAGGACTTGCTTGAACTGCTCAAACGACCGCTGGCAATCGGTATTCCACTGCCATTTCGTATCCTTCTTGAGTAGTTTGTCGAGAGGATGGCAAAGCTCATGGATGTTGCGAACGAACCGGCCGTAGAAATTAACGGCCCCCAGGAAGGATCGGAGCTCGACAACGTTGTTTAGTGCCGGAATAGAGGCAATGGCTTGGAGCTAGCTTGTCCAATGACGCCCTGTGTGCCTCCCAGGTTGATCCAAAGATGATAGCATCATCGAGCATCATTCGAACTCTTCACACGCTCTGTTGACCTTGCCACCATAGGTGATGATGTCGTCCGACTCCTATTTTATCAGTTGCAGGCATTGATAGCGCTTGTGGAAAACGGAGGTTTGCCTGCCGAAGATCTTGGTCAGCGTCTTGACGGTTTCGGCGAACGTGACTTCCTTCGGCAGCTTCGGAAGGATGTAGTTGACGTAGTGACTGTGAGAGGGCGTATCCAACTTCCGGAGCAGGAGTCGTACCTTGGCTGCATCATCCAGACTACGTGCGTCGCTTTCGAAAAGATTCGTGTACCGGGCGAACCACTTTTCGAATGTGGTGCCGTTCTCCGGATCGAAACAGAACTCGCTGATGTTGGTCGACAATGACTCCAATACTTGCTCTGGGTTGTTTGTTTGCGGAACGGCCAACCGCTGTAGAAGCTGGGTCATTTGCAGGATCGCTGCTTGGAGTTCTTGAATGGTTACCATCCTTCCTCGGGTTCAATTTTGGAGCTCTTCAAACTCCCAGAAAAATCCTCTTCGCCAATGAAATGTCTTCCAAATGCCTCCAACCTCTGTGCAACCCGGGCTTCAAATCGTGAGTTGACAAATTCGAAGGAGGGTGCGACCCTTCATATAGGAGCTTGATAATCACAAACAATAATAGAATCCTGATCAAATCGTTTCTCAGATTATTCTACTGGTATGAAAAGTTACCCTGCTACAATAGATGGTAGTATTATATCATCATCATCATCATCATCATCATCATCATCATCATCATCATCATCATCATCATCATCATCATCATCATCAGGAGGGACCTCTGTGCAACCCAAGCAAAACCATCAAACATAATCGCTATTGGACTGTTCACAAAGGGCAGTAGTTTTACTATGTTAAACTTTATGTCAAAAACATCCTAATCTCTGTAAGTAATGTATTCGTATCTTGGATATTCCAATAAGTTTCCTCTTGTTTTTATAGTCATGCAAACTGTAATTAACACTTCTATACATTCTTTCCCAGGAGTTGTTTCAGAGAGTGATCCTAGATTTGTTTCAATCACAACAAACAAGAAGCAAAATCAACAGCTCAAAAGAAGAAGATATTCTGGTGTGTCTTTTCCGAAACCGGGAGGCTTTTCAGTATCTCATCACTTGTTGTTGTTTTCCAAAGAATAGGCTGGACAGAAAATCAGGGATAAACTAACGACCCAATCTCCTCCTGCATCTCCGTCATGGCTTGGATGTGGGTTTCCTACCATTCAAAACCATCTCGTCTGTTCTTTCCTGATGGATATGAACGATAAGAAGATCAAGCGAATTTTGCCCAGATAAACTTTCTCCTTCCAGCTAGCCATACGCCAGTATTGACTAGTATTAGTGTGTGCATTTGGGATGAGTACACATATAAGTGCAACCAGGAGATGAGCAGAAAGAGAAGAGCAGCACTTCAAAAAGCTTGAAAGCATAGCAAAGCAGTTTAGACTTCCGGATCCGGATAGTTACCAGCCCGATGGAGGGTGGGGTTGAAGAATTGAGTTTGATGCTCTGATACTTTTGGTAAATTTACACACTCTTTACTGGTGCAAGTTTTTATTTACGATCCGCAGATCCTCGGGGCTGGGAGAAAATTGGTGCCTCTGCCCAGTTCTATCCGGGCGTTGGTTGGAAGGAGGATGCTTGGGGATTTTAATGGACTGGAAATTTATTGGACATTACCAAATGAGTTTTGTTTCGTTACCTCAGGTTGATGCTAGGTTGGATTTTAAAGCACGTTAAGGCTGCTTACTCAACTACGGTAAAATATAAACCTGGACGTTATTATGTTTTTTCGTCAAGAGGCCTATACGGCGAAATGGTTATAATCATGCCAAATGTCAAGTATTGAATAACCCAAGAGAGGAAAAATGGGCTTTATTTAACGTTTTCATGGACCAGTTTATCTTAACGTTTATGGAGCAGTTCCACCATTCCTGTATTCAACCAAACAAGGATTCAAAACCTCTATGCAACGACTTTACAGCACTGGATCGATCATTGCATATAAGCAACAAAAATGCCAATTCTCACAACCAAACACAGCCCATCAACCCCACTGTCGATAATGTCCATTGAATGTTCGTCCATCGACCGTGCCATGCAATAACCAAACCACTCGGATTACTTTCGTTTAAATCGACCGCAAATTACATCCATTATTGGAAGCAATTTTGCTTCGTTGTCCTGCCAGGAGGAAAAAGGTACAGTTCCGATAAAAACCTCTGATCCAAAAGTAAAACGGATGCCGGGATAGTCCTCTTGGTACAATGAGAAAGCAAATCATGAAGTTGATCCAAACTCACCGCTCTACTGTAGAGGAGATTGGGGGCTTTTGAAACTGTACTGTTCTGTCGAAATAGATACAAGTCTCGAGTAATTCATGTTAAGGGCCTAAGAGCTATTTGTAAACAATTACTTTAAGTGTCGATTTCTCTTGAATCTTACATCACTCTCGTGAAATAAAAGTACCATCTGGTAGAAGAATGTTAGTTCTACCATATGGAGTAGCTGGATATAGTAGGATTATTGTGATTCGTGAGAGGTCAACGTTTAAAGTCATTGTTTACAAATGGCTTTTAGGCCCTAATCATGAACTACTCGAGAAGTGAGCTTCTGCATCGTCTAGACGGATGGTAACAAATAATATTGAAATGTCACGAAAATTTAAAGCAGTAGATAAGTGAGTCTCGATTAGTCTTCCTGTTCCAGACCGGAATGATGTGGATCCTACGTAATGAAATATTATTCTGAGAAACGGAGCCTGTGGTAACACAATTTGATTGGAAGATTTTTCGTTAGGGCCTAACTGACAAACGTAAACAATGGCTTCTTCAGTAAATTTCTCGTGGCACAAAGGATACCCATGTAAGCCTTCTATTCTATGGGATAGGTGAATTCTTCCTCTTCGAAATGACCGTGGTGGATTGATTAGGCGAGTTATCAATGACGAGAAATTCACATAAAAAGCCATTGTTTACGTTGGTCAGCTAGGTCCTAATAAACCTTTTTTTTTTGTCGAATTTTAGTATTTTTGCTGAGGGCTTAAAATGGTGAGTTGATAACTTCGAATGAGGGTGCGAGCGACCTCTGGTCTTCACAAGTTCCTACCTCACGCCTCCACGAGTCATATGATCGCAAAAGACTGCCAGCTGAAACATGAAGACGCTGGTTGGCGTAGCCTGCGCAATGTTGTCATTTTGACCATAGCGAAGTGAGGGAGTGCGACCTGTAAATCATATCATATAATTTTCCCTTCTCATATCAATTATTTATTTCAGCACGCTTTGGAATCAACTTTGCGTTCCAAAACCATTTATCTCAAGAGCCTGGGGCAACATGACATGGATGAAAAGCTCAATTTAATTTTCAGCATTTTAGCATAACATTTACTTTGAATTTGCGCTTCTGAATTTCAACTACTATATTCATAAAAGACTGGCATGCGCTTATAAGCAGTAATAGGGTTATATTTAAATATTTTATATGGTAGCATTATGATAAGATAAGCCATTTATTTCAGAAATCATCTAACAGGGCTCTTCGATTGCTCCAATTTCTTTCTTTGAAATGTAACTTGGACAGTATACAGAAAATGTTCAACAACATGTCTTAAAAAAAACTTTCATTGATATTTTATTTTTGATATTTGGAATGATCTATCTGTTTTTAGCTTTTCCAGGACTATTAGGATATTAACACTTATCTAAATTTTTTTTAGAAACAATCCAGTGGACGTTAAATATAGTTTGTACATACGCATATTATATCTCCTATTGACTTACTGTAGCCGCTTTTTACATTGTCAAGTAATTTAATTTGCTCTAAAAATTTCATTCGAGTTTGCAATTTGTATCAATAACATTTTTGTCTTTTATGATATCTTAATTTTTTTTATGTGAGAAAACTGAGGTCTTGTAAGGAACAAGCAAAGTAAAGCTTGCTTCAGATAGAATTGGAACAAAAACAATTGCCTGTATTTCAGTTATTTATTATTGAATTCAAGATCTTTTTTTATACAAATGTAGCGTTTTTTTCATACTTTTAAGAAAAAATACGGATAAAATTATTCGTCACGGTTTCGAAGGAATTCTCGAATTTTTCCTGTAACACGGCTCATTAGGCGGCGCACACCTTCTTCGTCCATCGTTTTAGCTATCTTATTCCACCAGGTCTTCATCTGATTGATGTCTTTGACAACCTTTCCCTTTGCCTTGAGTCTCCTCTTCATGATTGCCCAGTATTTCTCAATAGGGCGGAACTGGGGGCAGTTGGGTGGGTTAAGGTTTTTCGGAACAACCTGGACCCCTTTCTCTGCATACCATTCTTGAACGACTTTGCTGTAATGACAGCTTGCCAAATCTGGCCAAAACATTACGGGATGGTCGTGGGATCGAATGAACGGCAAAATTCGTTTTTGGAGACACTCTTTTTGGTATAGTTCCGACGTCATTGTCTTATTTGTAACGAAAACTTTCGTTTTTTTTGCCACAGCTGCAAATGCCCTGCCAAATCATGAATTTTCGTGCAAATTTGTCGGCAAAAACAAATTTAAATTTGGCTGGAACATCCTCCCGAGCCGTTGCCAAGTAAAATTTTTGACCTGGGATTTGCCCGAAGTCAGCCTTGACATAGGTTTCATCGTCCATCAGAAGACACCCGTCGAACTTGGTCAGCACCTGGTCGTATAGCTTCCGAGCACGGATTTTGGCCACACTATTCTGTTTTATGGTCCGATTTGGCTGTTTGCTAGCTCGATACGACTTGATTCCTTCCCGGAGTGGAGTTCTCCTCACGGTACTATGGGCAGCACCGAATTTTCTGGCCAAATCACGGTCCGACAGATTGGGATTCCTCTTAATCGTCTTCAAAATCTTACCACGCAGTTTCCGGTCGACAGTTCCACTCCGACGATTGGCTTGAGGCTTCCGAATCGTCGTCAATGTTTCCTTATACCGTTTGATAACGCGCCATACGGTATTTCTGGGCAATTTCAGCTGTTTAGCTAGCCTAGATGCAGACCACAATGGATTTTCCAAATAACTGTGCACAATTTTTTCCCTTCTTTCGGCTTCCATGTTGATTGTTTACAAAGTACAGTCGATTTGCGGAATGTCAAAAATACATACGTGAAGCTGACAAAATTTCCGACACGTGGGTGCCATGAACTTCCAAATCCGTCCACCAGGAGCGCCACAATATGAGCAAAAGTTTGTTCCAATTCTAAATGAAGCAAGCCTTATATGTGTTTTAGTTTTTGAACCATATAATATTTTATCAGCCTATAAAAGCATATTAGTATTATACGAATAATCAGCAGTGGAAGATGCGTTTGAAAGTTTTATTCATTGAATATATGATAAAACATAGAGACTGGTATGCTTTTATGGTAAGTTATTTAAATTTTAAACGACTATTTTATTAAGAACAATAGAAATTTGCAATATCTCAGTACATTCACTAGTACCAATGAAAACTTTAATTAATTTATTAATTGAATCTTAATTTCATTAAAGCCGTGAAATTTCCTACATTTTGTATCTTAACTTTTTTTTTATAAATCATCATTTATGCTAAAAATTTCTACTGTTCCTAAAACAACTATATAACTGGGATTGAGGGGGTAGCCAAAGGCAGTCGAAGAATTTGTTGGCTGGACAAGGGTTCGTGGAGTCGCCAGTCCCTTGTCATCAGAAGACACGCGGCCTTCTGGCCCTAGTCTTCCGAAGGTCCTCATTGAGATCGACTGGCCCTGCTACACTAAGCCATCACGTAGGCTATATTTTCGGGGCAACCTGCTTCAGATCACATCACATCAATTGTGGTATTTTTGCTGAAACTTTCGAATTGAAAACTCAGAACAAATAACGTAGGAATCTAGAGGTGAATCCACTTATACATCCCTAATCTTAGCAACCCTGTTGTGTACAGAAAAAAATGACAGCGTTATCAGTCGATTACAATATTAGTGAAATAAGCTAAATTCGCTCATGACACTAATACCACCGCACTCCTTGCGCACGCTACACTAGAGCTCGGAGAGTGCTACGTCATATTTTTTTTATTTTTTTATTCCGTGATTGTTTATTGTGTGCGCTATAAAACTCAATTTTTCAACCGATTCCAGTCTATCGATGATGTTAAATTGGCTCTATATCGCTACTCGATTGTCAAGTCCTATCGTTTGAATGTAAGTGTGGCAAAAATTCAATTACCTCAGTTAAAATCACTATAAATGACCCATGTTATCGGGAGGAATTACTTCTTCTCAATAAATGGCATTTGTATCATTATTATTTCCAAAATTCAGCACCCACTACGTTTAAAAAATCAACAATTCTATCGATTTAAAAACGTTCACTGATAGCCTTCTTTGTGAAAGCAACACAAAAAACCGCAATCTACGGCATTGCAAATATTGTCCTAGCTCCTCAATGCTAGAAAACCGTTTATTTAATGAGTTTGAGGAAAAATGTCCTGAAGAGATATTAGTTGAACAGTGGGTTACAACCGACAGATGTGGTCTAGAAACGGCTATTAAATCAGTAGAGGAATTGATTACATTTATTATTTTTTTCTTAAATTTGAAAAATTTAATACCGCATTTCATATAAAATCAACTATCTATCTTCTTAAACACAACAAAAAATAATTAGCTTGAAGGGGTGTTTTTAATTATTTGGGATTGTTTTCTGAAATACGTTATGCAAGGAAACATGCATGATAATTATTTAATTTCATAATCATTTCCGAGAACTTTGGACATGATTTAGTTGCTGTTAATTTGTTTGAGTCCAAATTGATAACTTTTAACGTGTGGATAATCAAATGAAAATCCGAAAAACATATTGCATGTTTAAAAATGAGGGCAAAACATCTGCATTACACAATTCACACAAAAACGCCTTTGTAAATTCAAATCAAAGTATGGAGTTAATGTCAAATGGCATTTCTTCGCAAAGTTCCATGGAAAAGATTGGTGGTTTTTGGTGCTGCATCACAGTACCAGGACCAAAAAAAATCCTCACGCCTTTGTAAATTCAAATCAAAGTATGGAGTTAATGTCAAATGACATTTCTTCGCAAAGTTCCATGGAAAAGGTCCTTGAGATGCCAATTGGTGGTACGTTGAAACGCATGACCACTAGAGCAAGTTTGGCCTAAGCACGCGAACATCCAACTGAAAATGCAAAGGAGGTTTTTATTTGGGCAAAACATCTATAAGAAGAAGAGTTAACAAAATTATCCTGAAGTTTTGGCACAACAAAAGAATAAGAAAGCATGGCTACAGAAAAATAAACAAAAAATAAAATAATTTAAGGAAAACAAAAGTTTCACTCTTTTTTTTATTTAGGAAATTTTTTTTTGCGTGAAACTTCACTAAAACTGTGCCCATAACAATGCTTAAATATTCTTTATTGTCAACAAAATTGTGTAACTCAATAGAGGAATAAAATTTTAACTATTCAATTATGGGTGAACTATTTTTAAGGATGCACTGTAAAAAAAAGGTTGAATCAAAATTAAAATTAAAAAATATATGTAATTTTTTGGTTTTTCATTTCTCAAGACTAGACCTGTGCGCCGATCTACTTTGAATCGGCGGCGGCGTGTATTTTGTAACGGCGGCGGCGGCGCTGCCGGCGTGGCGCCGCGGTCGTTCTTGGCGGCGGCGGCGGCGTGGATCGGCGCGGGCATAAATTATCCCCTCAATTTTTCCCTAAGCTTATTCCTTTCAACTGTTTGGCTTTCTCGTGCACTGTAAAGACCATAGGAACACCCCAACTCTTATATTTTGATAGAAGGCCCGGATATCCATAGTATTATATGACTCAGGCCGATGAATTGGCGCGTGTGTGTGTGTGTGTGTGTGTGTGTGTGTGTGTGTGTGTGAGAGAGAGAGAGAGAGAGAGAGAGAGAGAGAGAGAGAGAGAGAGAGAGAGAGAGAGAGAGAGAGAGAGAGAGAGAGAGACTCAACATCATTGAATTTGTTCATAACAAGTCTACGGGGAATTCGGCTTATGGCTTTATTACTTAGCCAGTATCAGAAGCTCAAATATAAGTTATAATCAAATAGAATAAAATCGTCATTACTATGCAAAAAGGTATATGGTTTTTATTCATTGTCTTGAAAGTAGTTATGTTATTATTACATTTTTCGCGGCGTTCAGAGTTTAATTGCCAAGAGATGCTCTGCACATTTCGTAATTGTCGTGTACGAAAATAGTTTTATTAACATTTACCGGGTGTATTGAAGATCTTCTGGCCGAAATGGTTAGTCCCGCTACATTAAATACCCTTTCGCTCGGAGTACTCGTGGCCGGTACACATAGATACTTCGAAGCCAGTGTAGAAAGCCACGGAAATTGTTTCTGCCTGTCTCTCCAAAATTCAATAACGTCGGTTTTTATCAGTGAAACGTTTGCCGATGAAATGTAGGACTGACATTCTTGCTCTATCGCTGAGTCCGTTAATTCGTACTCATGTGAATGCTTAATCGCCAATGCACAGATCGAACTGGATGACGATGGCAGAATTGCTTCCGGTGTAACAATGGCGCTGGACACATCGATGCCGATATCTCTCAACTCCTTTTGCACCATGCCGACAAGAAAATCCGATTTACTCAACGATTTCTTAATTAGTATCTCGGTTATGCTCTTCAGGTTTACAAAGCGAGGATCAAGCAGGGCTGCGGCTAATATGATGTCTGATATCGGAAATCGCCGTTCAAATTGTTCATTCATGCTCTCTTTCAATTGAACAATCGCAAGAGAGTCATTATCATTTGCTCGAATACAGGCTTCAATTTCAGATCGCAACAGAAGAGCAACGTTGATAGTTGCACTTTTTTTCTGAAGAAAGTGAAGTAACGATCGTCTGTGGAATTAAAAAGTTAAATAAATGTGTATGTTAAATGGATCAATATACTTTACCTCGAACGGTTGCAAGAAATGTATCAAGTCCTCAATTAATTTCCATTCACTTGAAGCTAGCATCAATTCAGGTTTGTCGATTCGTCCAAGTAAGGTGTTAATTCCAGATCTGTTTGAACCAACACTCCGCAACATATTGAGCAATGCATGCCAACGTGTAACCGTGTATGTTTTTAGCGTAGGAGCGGGTTTCGAAGGGCCTTGGTAAACATCCTCTACGTGATCTGGTTGGTCGTTACTTTCATCTTGAAACAATATGGGATACTGTTCATCCGCTTCTAGAATATCACCGGAGCATTCAATTGAGACAAGGATTTCGCGGCAATGGTTGTCCATTTCGGCTTGAAGCTCAGCAGCTCTGTAGCGCAGAGCCTTCACGATTTTGGAAGCTTTTTTCACAACTTCTGCCGCGCGTGTGTTATTTTTCAATCCTCCGTTAATAATAAGATTATGCAGCCCGTGCCCCAAACATGAATGATTCGGTATGCCAGCAAGTTTACACGCTAATTTTACATTCGACCCTGCATCTGTTACAGCATACAGGATTTTATCTTGCAAACCGAATGAATGGCGGACATTCATGATCACGTTCTTAATATTCTCGCCTGTTTTTTTCTCGTCCATTGCATTCGTACATAACGTTATTTTTGAAAGACTCATATCAACTAAAAACAAAAGTATACGTATACATTAATATATATAGGATAAGTGTACTGGTTTTGACCAATTCAATTTTTAATTTGACCACCTCGGAAAATATGATTTTCAAAGATAGTCAATAAGTTTCAATAGCGTAGAAACCCTTATTCTCTTCTTTGTTGTCATTAATTGTCGAGGTGGCTGGATTCAATTCCCGGTCTGGTCTAGGAATTTTTCGTTATGAAAATTTCTCGACTCCGAGGGGAATGGAGTCGAGAAAGATTGTACTTGCCACACAATCATACTAGTGCAAAAATGTTACCTGGCATCAAAAGCTCTTAGTTAATAACTGTGGAAGTGCATTTAGAACATTGAGTTGAGAGCAAGCAATAAGCATATTTCGAAAGCAATAAGCTTGAAACGCTAAGAAAGAAAGGACATTGTCACCTCGCCACTTATCGTTAGGCTAAGGAAGGCCACTGTTGAAAACGTAAATCTAATAAAGATAATAAACCCTCAAAAAATGTATCCGCGAAAGTGGCCAGATTAGTAATGGTGCCAAAACAGAGTACAATATATACGAATACCATAGTAATATATGTTTGTTAAGAAACCTACCATCCATAAAATGATAAGTGAACGTGATATATGATCGTCGTCGATAGCCATCAATCCATAAATCGAACGTTACTGTTCCAAATTTACCAGAATTTAAAATCTTTTCTTTCACAATAGTCATCATTACACCATAAATATCGCCCAATGCCTCTCGTGATACTGTTGTTCGGCTAGGTAGATTTTCCTCTTCTCCAATAACGCCATATTTCTACAGGAAAAACATTATTATTAATACATTTAAACTAATGTTGTTTAAGCGATTATTATTAATATTTATTCGATATTATTCCCTTTATTTTATGTCTATTTTATAAATTGATAACCATTTATACTAAATTCGGCACCAGAGTACTCTTGGACACTAAAAAATACACTCAGAAGTTCTAAGGGACATTTACAAGCATTCACGTTTACGCGGTTACTCTAAGACATTGGAGATAATTAAGAATTAATAATCGAATCACGAGACTTAACAGACATTAGCTGGCATTCAAAAAGCTTTAAGGCAGTACCACGTCTAGTTTATTAAGCGTGGAGAAATTATATAATTATATTAAGATACATTTTATTCAACAACTAAAATAGTCATCAACTGGACAAGTAATATTTGTACCTTTACTTACTCTCATAAAATCAATCATGCCTCGATCAGATACTGCATTAAATGGTTGCAAATCGCAACTGAACCATAGAGCCAAGTTTCTTGCCAGCAAATACCTTGTTGATGTACTCGATGATGACGATGAAGAAGACGGTCTTGGGTTGCTCGAGAAAAACTTTTCGATAGTTGCATTAGTCTTCTGGCGTTTGGTTTCCAACACATCATGAACTTCACGAATATGGCGAGTCAAGTTTCCAGTGCTGACAGAAATCGAATACGATTTCACGGGGAATCTATTAATAATAAATTAACAAACGATGATACGTTCAAAAGATCATATTCTACTAAGACATATTACAAGAAAAAAGTAGTTATAAAGTTCTGAACAGACATTTTATTAACATCGTCAATGTTTTGTGTGATTTTATTTTTTGTGTTAGCAATTACAGTGCGGTAATTAATGTAAAATATTGGACGGAACGAAGTCCGTCGGGGGTCAGCTATTATAAATAAAACTTACCTGCCAAATGCCAACGACCTATCGATTGCGGGATCGTTCTCAATATCAAGATCCCTTTCTTGTTGCAAATTAAGACCATCCTTTTTGTTTTTACTTCGATAAGGCAACACAGTTAACATTATTTTGTAATTTTCAATGAATATACATGCACATAAAAGGAGCATGCACATAAATGTAAAATTCAATTAGTTTTCATATCTACATGCCTGTAAATATCAATGCATGTAAAATTAAGGGTCGATTGAATTTTGCACGGGTGGCTTGGAACTGAACTAGCATATTTACATGCTCATTTAAAATTAAATTACTGTTGCTTAGTTCCTGAAACATGCTTTTGAAAAAAAAAAAAAATATTAGATGATATTGCGGATGAAACTTCTTGTAATGAAATTGAGTAACATCGTGGACGGTCGGTGATTATTCGTTATATTATTTTGCTTGTTATATTTGTTCAAACCGTTTCAATTGGATAAAGTACTTCGGAAAATAATCCGCAGATTTCTAATACAAATAACAGCTTATAATACAGCGTGAAAGACTGCAGTGTCACAGTATCAAGTAGCAGAAATTATATTGCTTGTGATAAAGACTGGGATCTGTTACTATGGCACATTTTTAAACATTTATGTTGATGATGTATCAAGCAATTTAGCAAATATGTAATTGTATCAGAATATGCCACAAAACCAACACGTCAAACACGTATACCTATAGGGCAGGTCTACTCGGATCTACACTTATACCGTAAGTAGCACACATGTAACTCAATTTAAATAGCTCAAAATTTAATCGGTTATATTTGTTAGATCCATTAAAATTGGATAAAATACTTCGGAAACTGATATCGCAACACTTACACCGGATTATTTCAGACATTTTCTGATTCACGGAAACGACAAAAGCTAGAAGCCGACGGTTGGAAACTGAAAATTAGTTTATCTATCGGCCATATTGGATTTTTGGTGCAGGCTTTTATAAATTTACACGAGCATTGAAATTTATAGGTGATGTCGTTGAAAAATGGGTATTTTTCGTTAAAATTTCACTCCCTTGAAAAAAATACACATCAACTGAAAATTAATCAAATAATCGTGTAAATTTGAGAGTTTTACCATGCTCTTATTATGTGCATGATTTTAAACTGAAAATTAAAGCTGATCATAGTTTCAGGCGATTTGTTTTTATAATGCTCGCCATTTACACATAATGTAAAATTAATTATTTTTTGCTGTAAAAGTCGGCATATGGCCCACAATGGAATAGAAATAGTTTCTAGGAATTATTCCAAAGATTTTGACATCCATTTCCGGAAATTCAATAGATGTTTCCAAATAGTGTCTCCGTACCGGACCAGCCCCGGAAACCCGGATTTATGGGAACCAGATGAAGTTAAATGGTCATTGCTGATAATGTCCTAAAGTGAATGAGGCTTTGAATCTAACGGTTCCAAAAGAATTAAAATCGGTCAATAATTGCCAGAGTTATAATCATTTGAATTTGGGTGGGTACCCGGGTACCCTGTCGATCACTTAAAGGGTAAAAAAATCCGAAGTCCCCCCCCTCCGGGTCCCCTTGCTGCTATACGAAATGTTTTTGTGCAAAAAGTTGCCTTCCAACTGATTTTAAGATGTCACTGAATTTCAGCTTCCTGTTTTAAAATAAACTATGAAATTTCGTAATGTAAAACATGAAAAGGTACCCGGGTACCCTGTCGATCACAAAGGGTTAAGTACATTGTGCATTGTCGATTACAAGACATTAAGAGTAGCGGCCATTTTTCGTACAGAGCGTTGCGATTTTCGTTACCACTACGACGAGATGAACAAGCGTATGAGTATATATTGGACACAGTGTATGATTTTTTGAAAAAAAAAAAGGAATAATTATTTTTCAGTGTTTAATTTTTAAGAATTCTCCCTTGATTACCTCCATTTTTTTCAGACAAAATTTTACTATAAGCAACGGTTTCCGATTTATGATAATTTAAAGATTACTTGTATGAAAACACTTGTGCCATTTTGTAAAATTAGTCTTAGGTCTTTGTTTATATGATTTCCGATACCGAAACTATGAGCAAAGTTGCATGCAAATCGGAGAGAGTCAAATTTATTTGTTTACTCATTTGGTAGAGAACTGCTCCAACCACGAAGGTTGAGCATTTTATTCCAAACTCAAACTTTTACCGACGTATGAAAGCTTAAAGAATATATGAATATTGAACTACTGTAAAAAATTGGTCTCGTTTCGATAACAATTAACGAATTTGCAGTCAATCTAAAATGTCGCAATAATTATCGACCCACCCTTTAATATCTAACTTTGCCGACTTGAAATGTGACCTTGAGTAAAGGGTGTATTCGATAAAAATGGCACACACGTATATACTCATCAAAATTAAACTGATTATCGGATTTTCTTGAAATTTTCAGGGAATGAAGAACTGCTAATGAGTTTTGATTTACAACACTTGTTTTATTCAATTTCGTCTCCCATCCCGAATGCCCGCACCTTCCTTTTCACTCCACCCATCCAATTTTGTACAACCGATTTTCCCAGTGTTTTTGTTGTTTTTACCCAAATTTTCTTCAATTCTAGCTCTGTTTTTATAGTTTTGGGATGTTTGCGAGGTTCCGTTTTCATAATTGCCCAGAATTTTTCAATTGGACGAAGTTCCGGTGAATTTGGTGGGTTCATATCCTTTGGCACAAAATTGACTCCGTTGGCTCGGTACCACTCCAATACGTTTCGAGCGTAGTGGCAGGATGCTAGATCAGGCCAAAACAGAGTTGATCCTTTGTGCTTCTTAATGAATGGCAAGAGACGCTTCTTAAGGCACTCTTCCGTGTAAATCGCACCGTTTATTGTTCCGGAAGTGATGAAGGGAGCACTTATTTCACCACATCCGCAAATCGCCTGCCAGATTAGAAACTTTTTTGCAAATTTCGATAGTTTCTTCTTTCGAACATCCTCTGGAACATCGAACTTCGACTTGGCAACGAAATATTCTTGCCCAGGAAGTTGACGGAAGTCGGCCTTGACGTATGTTTCGTCATCCATCACGATGCAACCGGATTTGGTGAGCAGCTTCGTGTAAAGTTTCCGGGCGCGGGTTTTCGCAGTGATGTTTTGTTTTTCATTCCGGTTTGGGGCTTTTTGCACTTTGTAAACATGTAACCCAGCACGCTTCATGGTTTTCTGCACAAAACCAACTGACACCTTAGACTTTTTAGCGACATCTCGAATTGACATGTTTGGACGGTTCTTGAATTGTTGTACGACTTTCCTGGCCATTTTACTGTCCATTGGACCACTTTTACGACCACTCCCTTCCTTCCTTTGGACACTCAGACGCTCCTTGAAGGTTCTTATTACACGAGACACAGTTGTATTTGCAATTCCAAGCCTTTTAGCAATCCACCGGTGGGACGCCCCTGGATTTTGATTGTGAGTGCACAAAATTTTCTCACGGACAATTTCTTGTTTCGACGACATGACTGGAACTACTGGATGTATAACTATGAAACTTGGCAGATGTAAATAATACACTATGGATAAGATCTACTCAAATTTCTAGGTTTTTTACTCATACGATTCAAAAGTTACAGAAGATTTTCTGTGTGCCATTTTTATCGAATACACCCTTTATAGTTTAAACTGCAAATTTTTCGTATGCATAGGTAGCATTCATTGTCGTTTACCATTATGCCGAGCTAGAAGGATGAGAACAAAAAGTTTGGGAATAGAGCTGTTGTTGTTATTTCTCATTTATTTAACTTTCAGCCTGAAGCTGGTTCGCCACCCCAGGTAGTTGACCTGGACCCTACTTACCAAACTCACAACTGTTTGTTTTCACCACTACACTTTTAACAACCGAACAGCCCTATTATTGTCACTTTTGATCGCTAACCGCCGCCTGTGCATTTGACTCACCGACAAAGAGGAAAAAATATGAATTAAATCCTCTCCCAACACATCGGCCTGATTAGTAAACATGGAATTTATTTGTCTTCAAGTCATTGACCCTCGAGAGCCTCCGTCTCGAGTTTGACATTTCCTAAAACGCTCCTCTACCAATAACACCATCATAGTTCAGAATTATTTAAATGTTCCTACCTCCATCCGACAGCCACCCTGCGAGGCCGTCGGTGGGAATTGTACCTCTTTTGTAAAGCGCGCTCCCGAATACTATTGTGTCAATATTTGTCCCGGGAATGTAGATTCTCACACTCCGATCTGTTCCATGGGTTGGACGCTGGTGGCAGAGCGGGGCGGTGTGGAAGGGCGAGAATTTCATTCATAGAAACATTGAAATCAGGAGACATTTCCTGCGTAGGATGCCAACGCGCTGCCGTCCGTATTTGAAGCCGGCAAACGGTGTGAATGATGAGATTCGATTTCAATATTCATCAGAAGCATCTGATTAGCTCATGGGAGCTATATGGAGCAAGGGTGAGCTCGTTCTGTTGATGTTTGTTAAATCTTTCTGAATATTCTTGTATTCGAAAAACAACAAAGAACAACGTGTTTCCGGTTGACTGGAGACGTTCAGTGTATCAGCTGTTTGTAATTTTGAAATAAGATGATTCAGAGGACAGAAAATGAGCATCCTGCCGATCTAAAGGAGAATGATTTACCACTTCGAACGGCTGTCAGGTGAACACAATCACGCTCTTCTTTCGCTAAATTTATCGCTGCACTAATCTGTCTTAATAGACTCCACCCGGTCAATTCCGGGGCTGGTATTTTTTTCTGAACCACCCAGAAATGTCGCTCTCGCGCACGCGTGAGGTGAAACCAAGATTCATAAATTAAAACTGCTGTCAAAACCAACGGCCAAGGACTTCGAAAACACCATCCGACGTCCTCCGATAAGCTCATGGCGAAGATTCATTAGATTGGATGTAAATCATCACCGCCACCGGCAGCTACAACCGCGAATAACCCGGACACAAAACTACGCTGCGAGTGCAGGTTTTGAGAAATGAAATGTCAAAACATGCCGGAGCAGAACGCGACCGCAATCGTGCGCCCGGCTCCCTCCGCGGAATCCCATTTCGATGATGAATGACCAACTTGAACATGAACTTGGCGACTTCTGTAGAGGGTAGCGCGCTGCTGATTCTCCGGCGTGTCTCCTCTTGGTAATGATATCAATTAAACGTTGGGAATCCTTTCGGGAGGACATGTCGCCCAGCCGAATGGAGCACTTGTTCGCGATCTTCGTGGGGGAAAATGAGAATTTGGCGCACACGATGCAATTCCATTTGATTTATGAAGGTTATTAATGGAGCTAAGGCCTCACGTTGGAAGTGCTACTGTAAATTATGATTTGAATAATGATTACAAAGCATTTCCTTTATTACTTCCATGTTGGGAGATTTATACGCTCGCATTTTTCAACGTTCAAATGAAGAAATGTACAATCAGTATGTAGGTTTTAAATTGAATGGAAAATTTGTTCCCCATTCGCCATATTTCACCTGTTTCAACATCGCCACTCCGAACAAGAAGACACGCAATGCGTGTTGCCTTATTTGGACAGCTAATTGATGAAATCGCTTTCAGTAGGCCTAAAATCAACCTGCCATATCCGTCCTAGGGGTGATTCCAAAAATGGGCCTTTACAAATCCTCACCACGACTCGGTCTCAGGGACCGATGACGGCGCGCGATTTGTTGCCCGTTGGCCCATAAATATAATTTTCTAAATAACATAATTTGCATCTAAATTTCCTCGTTTTTTTTTGTTGTGCGCTTGGTAACAGGTAGGTAGGCACAACGAAACAATACACCGCGATCCCAAATCGATCGAATCGGCAGCTAGGCGGACTGTGGCCGTCGCTGCTGCTGTAACCAATAAAATAAAACATCAGAAATCAAGTGTACCACTGTGGACTTAGATGTCCGTTTTTGTCTTCAGGTTTCGTTCGTGGGGGTCGCTGTTTTTTTTTTGTGTTTTCTGTCTGTTTTGGAACAGCCATCTCAAGACCCTCAGCGAGCAGGTAAATTGAAACATAAAAGATGTGTCCAACAACGCTTTCTAATTAATTTGATTAGAATGAATTAATGAGGGCACCGCATCGGTCCGGGCTGCAGGCCTTGGTTTGTTCGGTTTTATTGGTTTCTTGGGTGCTGATATCCGTTGATAGTGGGTCTTGCGGGGAGTGACATTCAGTGCACCCCTTGACGGAGGTGGGGATTCAACCTGGGTGGCATGCACCTTCGACAGGTCGTTATTCGTGGGGATTAGGAGGGTGGAAATGATCGTTAAATTTATGGGTTTTACGAGGTTACTACTTTCGTTGGGGTGTTATTTTCGATTTAGATGACACGTTGTTGAAGGGGATTATAGCAAGAGGCCAAGCTACGTACTACGAAAAATAGGTTGTTGGTTAGTTTGGAACATTGACCGTGGATCGAAAAAATGTTTTGCTTGACTAGAGAATCTTCAATAAATGTCCAAACATGCATTGCTGGTCGTTATGGTAATAGTTTAGCTTAGCTTGACTGACTGCACGTATCAATGGTTGCTACTCCGTGATTGATCAGAATCAGTGAAATTGCACATTGAATCAACTGAAAGGGACTGAAAGTAACCGGTCATTCTCACTGTACATGTTTCAGTGACTCAATTTCTTTAATAATCAATAACGGCGCCGGCCACGTCCTTGCAATCAGGTGGGAATAGGGAAGGAAAGTGTGACCTTTGCTGTCTAGGGACCGTGTTTACCTCTGCATCCCCACAAAGGTCACAGGAAGGAGGTTTTTCTATGTTAGTAGGGTAGGGCTCGATGGATCCGGATTCACCTCGATAAGTGATGTGATCATATAATATAGCTCATATAATGCAGGGAACAAAAAGGATTACAATAAACTGTTTCGTTCCGCGTTTTTTGAGAGCAATTACCACCTCTCAATTGTCTGAAAATCCTTTGCGGGTTCCAACTAGTTGGCGTTTTGCTTCTTCCAAGGTATCTAAATGATGCTTATCCAAACCTGCCTTGCTTGCCCCATATGGCATTGCAGGTGAACGAAAATAGCATCGCATCTCGAACTTAACTCCTCCAACCAAAATCAAAATTTTCTCCACCGTAGCCATTCTTGGCTCTACTGGCTTGCACCTGTCTACCAAACTCAACTTTCTGCATCGCTCCAAGACTCTCTCCGGACACTCCGGATACCCGGTATCCTACAAACACCGATGTTCGGCAAACTTCTCGTCGTTAATCAATTCCGCCGTGGACCAGTTCCATTACCGACATGGCATTGCTGTAGATACAGTTCCAGTTAAGGGTCAAACTGGAACTACCCCGATAATAATTGTTTTGTAATATCGGAAAACACAGCGGAAAAAATGCTCCGCTTACTCCTATCTATTTTCGAATTTCTTTTTTTGGGTGTAAAACTCGTTCGATCATAAGCGTATCATTCTTACTCATTAAACGATTGGATGCTTTTGAATAACAAAGAAAGTCTCAATACTTAACTGTAGAAGTGCTTCAAAGAACACTAATTTTAGCGGCAGGCATAGCCTCTTAGAGCGTCCAAAGGCAAGCACTAGAGGAATGAAATGTAGGAAAGCAATAGGAAAAGAAAAGCACTAGAAGAAGATGAACTGAATGTAATTTGGTCGTATGGCTCCAATTCGATAAAAGTTTCCTGTCGTTAGATTTTTCTTAATTCAACGCGTCGTTTGATGTACTCATGTGGATATTTTATGTCCAGAAATATTTTATAGCTAATTTGTTGTTAAAAACACATCTCAGAAAACAAGAAGATAGTTGTTTCGGATGCTTGAAATTGAAGGAAATTCGTTTTTTACCAATTTTATTCTCAGCAATCTATGGCAACAGACCGAATTTCAGATGCACAGTCGCACATTAGGGCCCTACTTTTTAATTACCTGGTTTGTCCTAGCAAAAAATGCTGCAATCCAATCATTTTGCGAAACGAAAGTCCAATCGAATGTTTCTGCCTGCTCCTCACATTTCATCACAAGCACCACAACACACTGCACGGCAGAGTTCATTAAATTATTCCCATTAGGAATTGAAAGAAAAAAAAAAACCTAACGACTCAAACAAGTCTTGTGCGAAGGCGTCCTGCCCTCACATGCAAGTGAATGAAGATGCTCCACTCCCAGGTCTTTGCCACTTCACGACAACTCACGCCCGGCACTTTTAGCAGCTCAGATACGGGCTATTTAAATTTCATTCATAGATTTCCTCTCCCCCCTCGCAGTCTATGGCAGCTGAGCCGTAGTGTGCCCTCTCGGTGAACTCAGGTGATTCTTCTCTGCAAAATAAGAAAGGAGTTACAAACGCGGCATCTACCTTCCCTCATCAGCAGCGTCTCGTCTTCCAGACAAGATCATAATAGCGCGCCAACATACACGCGGAATGGCTCGCCCCTGCCATCCCGGCGATATGAGGCTGCGAGATAGTAACATAAAAGACCGGTGATGAACATTCTTTTTTTTTCTGTCTGCCGTTGTTGTAGGTTGTTGTTTTGGGCTTCACTCTTCACTCTCCTCCGATTGAAATCGGAGTTCGTAACCTTAATTCAATTATACCGAAAGATGTGGTCCCATTGATTTGGGGGGGGGGTTCCTCCTTTATCGGTTCATTCAAGTCTCGAAACCTTCTATTGATTTCGATCGGAGAGTGGCGCTCTGGCGTGTGCATTTGAATGGGCGATTTCACTGCAACTATTTGAAAGGGACTGCATTTTGCGGAATCGAAGATGGGTTCGGTTGACCTAGCAATGCATTGTTCTCCAACATTGTGCTGAAGAAAGAATTTTGTTTTGTTTTGGAAGTTTTCTTAGGAAAATGTTAATTACTGCTGAGGCTTATCCTCTTCGAACTAAATAGAGCCTATCGAAAATAAACAAACATTTTATCCTACACAATGCATCGATATTGCATCAGCGAGTAAACAACTCGATGTTCAGTCAGCCATGGGAAGTTTTTTTTTTTTAATTTTGTCCATGAGAACATTTCTCGAAACAGTTCAACCCAAGTCGACGACCAAAAGAAAGCCCGAAAGAAGAAAAAAAAAGTGTTTAATTTTCTAGAGTTCTCTGTTTGTGCTCCAGCTAAGAAGATTTATGAACCATTTTCTCACAAAAACTTCTTCTTACGGGGCTGGACAAAACTCCCGATGCAAACAAAAAACAACCTGTAATTTCCACCTTGATCCAATCCATTCAGAAAGGACTCGCACTCATTCAACAACAACAGAAAAACATATTTTCAGGTCACTATTTTATTGATTTCCTTTTCTTGTGCGCTCGTTGAGTGATCAAGTTTCTTCCATTCATCGACCTGGGAATTTGCTTTGTCCTGTCGCCGTCGTCGTCATCGTTCAAGCGATCGCTATCAATCGAAGAGGATTAGGGCGGATCGGTTGTTCATCGGGTTTCTGAATTGCTTCGATTCCTTTCTCTTCGTGCATCAATGGACGGATGGATGGACATTGTTGCAAGTGGAAGGGACAGCACTGGAATGATGTTCATTGATGAAAATTATTTAGGTGAATTTAATACTTTTTGGTGGAATATTGGCTCGGCTTGAATGGTTGATTGTTCGGTTTGATGGGATTTCATTTTCTAGGTTTACGTTGATGGCCATAATGTGGTCAGTAGTCCTTGGAAGGTCAGGAATGAGCTCATACGAAAGGCAGATTTGAAGATTCTTGTAGGATAGTCTTTGAAAAAAGTTTTTTTGGGGAGTCTTTTCCTTTTTTTAGTGGTAAAATATTTTGGTTTTAAAAACGAGGCATTTTATTATTAAACTTTAACGCTATTCTGTTTTTAGATTTTGTAATTATTTGCATATCCCTAAGTTTTTGTTTTTCGTCACCACCCTACGTTAAATTATAAAAAGACTGTATTCGATGAAATTTGGACACACGCAATTGTTCGTAACTTTTTGGCGTGTGGGTAAAAATTAAATTATTAATTGATTTTCATTGTGTTGTGTCAATTGTGTAATGAGTTTCGTGAAAATCGGTCGAGTGATTTCAGTGATGGCTTCGAATGAAGAAATAGTGCGCCAACAAATTTTGGGCACTCACTTCGAAAACCCAAACGCTTCTCATCGATGGATCGGAAAACAGCTCGGAATTGCACATTCAACCTTATCTCATGTGATCAAATCGTTCAAGGACCGTAAGACAACCAAGCGGAAAAATGGTAGTGGCAAAGAACGTGGCACATCAAATCCGGAGAAGGCCAGGATGGTATTGAACCAATTTAAGCGTTATCCCAACATTTCGATCAGGGATGTTGCGAAAAAGGCAAAAGTTTCAGTTTGTTTTGTGTAGAAAACAATGAAACGTTCTGGATTACATGTGTACAAGGTCCAGAAGGCACCGAACCGGAGCGATAAACAGAACTCGGTGGCCAAAACTCGTGCAAGAAAACTGTACAGTGAGTGGCTCACAAAACCGTTCTGCATTGTGATGGACGATGAGACCTACATTAAAGCCGACTCCAAACAAATGCCAGGACAGGAACACTACGTCGCCACCTCTAAGTAGGCCGTTCCGGAGAGTGTACGGAAGAAGAAACTCGTCGAAATTCGCCAACAAATTCCTTGTCTGGCAAGCGATCTGCGGATGTGGCAAAATGGGTCAGCCCTTCATCACCTCTGGGACCGTCAACGGACAAATCTACAAGGACGAATGCCTCCAAAAACGACTTCTGCCCTTCTTGAGATCTCACGATGGCCCGACACTGTTTTGGCCGGATTTGGCATCTTGCCACTATGCCTGGCCCGTCTTAGACTGGTACAAAGATAATAATGTAGTTTTTGTACCAAAAGACGTCAACCCTCCAAACACTCCGGAACCTCGCCCAATTGAAAAATTTTGGGCAATCATGAAGGCAAAGCTCGTTAAAACTCCAAAACTGATAGAAAATGAACTTGAACTAAAGAAAATGTGGTTAAAAGTAAGTAAGCAAGTCTTTTTTCATTGCCCAAAATTTGATGAAAGGGGTCAAGGCAAAGGTGCGGGTATTTGGGTTGGGAGAAGAGGTTCAATAAACCAATGATGTCAAAACTTAACCATTAAGTAATACTTTATTTCCAGAAAGTTTGAAAAGAATCGGGCTCAAGGAAAATTTTTGATGACCTATTTTGTGTGTCCAGATTTCATCGAATACAGTCTTTACGTACGGTCAACAGTACTTGCCTCAATAATGTTCTAATAATGGCGAAGAACTCGTGCAGGGGGGGGAAGGCGGGGATCCAATTTGGGCGGGGGGTAGGGGGCGGGGGAATTGTTTTTGTGTGGACACCAAAATTTTGGTTTGTTGAAAAGGGGCGGGAATTGACGAAGATTCAAATATTGAGTATAAATAAAAAAAAAATTTTTTTTGGGGTGGGGGGTGAGAAAAAAAAAAATTTTATTCGACTGATTAATGTTAGTCCCTTCTACGGTACTGATAAAAAAGCACTCCAAAAACGCCTCTGGTAGTATGCTTGAATTTCGACTAAAATAAAAATTAACGACCCCTACAATTGTATGTATTGATGTATTGAATTGTATGTTTTTGTTTTTTTTTTTTGTGAAATCTACAAATATATTGAAAAAAGGCCTGCTCATCTATCAAAATGATCGCCCTCACATGGTACGTAACCATGTAATCACAATTAATTCCGTCCAAAATGTCCATGTCAATCTTCTTCAACACAACCAACTCAAACGCATATCGCGCCTGTTATTCAAATTTCAACAAACATCGCACAGATGGTCAACCACAGTCATCCGAACGGCAGTGGCGCTCCGAACACCTTCACTCATCTTGCCAAATGCCAATCGTGAGATGCGAATTACCGGTCACAAGCCGTCTCAAACCTCTGACTCAATTCATCAGCCAAGAGTATCATCGCCAGTCGCCTTTATTTTGCGTTGGCTGACCACGACGTCCTAGCTTCTGTTTGATTCACACCTTCACTATCCGCAGTTACCAACCTACAGAGACGGTTATGGCCAGAAACATTTGGAAAGCCCACTTCCAACCTCACATTAATGACAAAAATGTCGCTCTGATGCATTAATTTTCTGCTGCCCAACTCAATCGGATTGTTTGCAAGCATCCACTTTAACTGCGAAGAGCTAAAGGCCACATTCCTCAGCAGCGCCGAGCTGGACGAAGAGTCTCCTCCTAGGTTTATACAAGCGACACACGCGACCAATCAGTCAAAGTCGCACCTCTGTAGGCGCTAAGCCGTAGAAAAGAACCTGACACCCGGACAGGTCTCGAAAAGTGTATAGATCCTTAAAAAGCGCCCCAACAACTAGGAGTGTTTCGACTGAAATTAATTGATCAATTTGTACTTGCCTACTGGCATGTCGTCGTCGTCGTTGATCTTCTACCAGGATCATAACTATCATAATCGTTAGACCAAGCCAGTCAACCCCAGTCAAGTCAGTCAAAGTTCAACCGCGATGGGTGAACGAAAAAAAAACAATTTCAAATTTAATTAACAACTCGGTGAGCCCAAAGGCCCACAAATGTGATCATTATCGTCGACTGCGTTGTAGACGCATACATTTCGTTTCGTTTCATTCGTAATGAAAGGAGCCCCTCCCAAAATCGGTGGACCCCGAACTGACAAGGGAGAAGTGATTGTAACTATCGCCCACCTCCACCGCCGCGTAGTCGTCGTCGTCGTTTTCGGATTGAATTGCTCGGGCAGGTGTCAGCAGCTACGGTGGAAAGAGTCCGGAGATTGGTTGCAAATCGAAAAACCAAATCGTGCGGGGCGAAAGATATTGACGTGTAGTTATAATTTTATTCTCATTTATTTTCCTTTTGCTCCGGGTGACCTTCGTCGCGTCATATATCACACCGAGTGTGGGTCCGAGTCCGAGAGGAAAAGGTCGCCTTGGGGTCCGGTTTTAATTTTTGAGTTCGTTTGGATTAGCAGAGACTGCGGAAAGTGCTGAAGGCTGATTGAAGCAGTGGTCGGATTAGATTTGGGCGTTAGATTGTAATACATTTTGGTCAAAAGCAGTGCTGCGGAATGTTAAGTCGGTTTGAATGTCATAATTTTCCAAAATTGGGCTCTGGAATGGTATTTTCCAGCGTAACACCGCAACGAAAGGATTGAATCAACAAAGTAAGCAAATAAGGGTTGACCTTTCGGCTCTTGCGGTGCGCTCTATTTGCCAATCGTGCGGCATCAGCTGGGTGATGAAAGTGTGAGCCTGGATCTTCAGGGCAAATATTTAAGATCACGGGCGGATAGGAGGAGGATGGCTTTAAAGTGTTTAACATAATTAGTGCACAAGAATAGCTGGTTATCAGAACGTTTCCTCATCATGGCATTCCTAGTGGAATGATGTTTAAATTGCAATTTTGCATGTCAGACACTCATTTGGTTCCTTTGGCAATCTGTTTCCTACCACAATGCTTGAAACCATTGAAATAATCTACCCACAATTTGTTAGTGGCCCCATAAGCATCCTTACTATGCCAAAATTACAATAACTTTATTGTGAATCTGTGTACAGAGAATAAACCGAGAACATCGTTAAATATCTTATTTTCAGCTGCCGTCAGTTGAATTGAGCACATCGTTAACCAAATTGGATCCTGCTGCAAACCCAACCATTTTATCCAGCATCCCAGTAATTTCTCGTGGAAGTGCAGAGGATTTATTGGCTTCCTTCAAAGCGGGTATCACGTCAACATATTCCTACCCATTCCCTACTTGACCTGTATTTGGGCGAGGTCGACGCCGGTTTTGTCTTAGTTTGGGTTCACCAGTTTTTACACATTGAGGATGTATTCTAGTCCCAAGCGTACATCTGTTGACTCTCTGTGTAATAACAGTTGATTTGGAAATAACGGAGTAGCAACCTAGGGCGGTAAATCTTGCACATGCTCATAGAATATCAGCTTGGGATTTGAATGTGGTATTGTTTTTAACAGACACCTCATAGTTTGAAAGAAAAATTGAATGTTCTGCGTTATCTAATGCATATAAAGGGAATGCACGGTTTGGCACAAAATAATGGGATAATTCATGTAAATTTAAGCCAGATAACGCCTGAATCTAGCCTGTTGTATGAAAGTTTTTAAAAATTGTTGTATGGCGCATGAGAGCTTGCAAACAATTTCGTTGTTTACGTTTGCTTTGGCTTGGAAATCAACGAGGGGAAATTTTACGCGCTTGTTAAAATTCATCATTTTTTTCTGTTTTGGGGATGCCATGAGAACGCGGCTAGCTGTGCATATACGGTGTACGTTGAAATCAACATTATTGATTATCTGACAACAGGTTAAATGATTTTTGGTTGCATCTTGTCAAATATCTACCTTTTGCCTGGCTGCCAATTTCAAATTTCCCTGAGTCCGGCGCTTGATGTCGTACTGTCTACGGTTTTCCGATATTTGCGCATAACTTTTTCTGATTTGTTGATTTGCCGATCTCTCGGTTTGAACCTCCACTATCCACCAGAACCTGGATTTGACCCTTATTTTTCTCACTCCATCGTTTGACCTTTCCCATTTCTAGACAAAATAAAAATTAGTGACGAAAGTTGAGCAAAATTCATAAATATTTTACTTGCTTTGATGCACATGTAGAATCAATTTGTTCGAAATGTATTTCTTTTCAATGAAAATGGCGATTAACATTTACTGCGTCTACACCTTTGCAACGCACTACAAAGAAACAAATGAATTTAACAGGCGCGTAAAATGTCCCCTCGTTTAATTTCAAGCGAGGCATAATGAAGCATAAAGAACGAAATTGCTTGCAATCTTTCATGCGCCTTATAACAATGATTGCAATCTTTCATACAACAGGCTTCATTCAGGAGTTACCTGGGTTAAATTTACATGAAATATCCCATTATTTTCTGCCAAATCTAGCATTCTCTTTATGTGCATTAGATAACGCAGAAAATTCAATGTTACTTTTTATCTGAGTATGAGCAGATAATGATGATGATGATGATGAATACTACCATGTATTGAGAAGAACTTTGCATAGCAGTGGAATAATCTGAAAAACGATTTGATCAGGATTCTATTATTGTTTGTGATCATCAAGCTCCTGTATGAAGGGCCAAAAACGTTTGGGCGGGCCCGTAAGCAGAGACACTTACGCGAAACCCGCGAATATAGGGAAGAGAATCTCCTTCCAAAAGCAAGTTCACACTCACAGCACTAGAATCGAGCCCTCGATTGACAGAATAAACCCAATAGATGGGGTCGAAGAGCCCGCCCTCGTTCCACGAAATGTTAACAATAGGGAGGAGGCAGTCCCATGCTCCCTATCCAAATCGTTTTACTTGGGTGCCCTGATGGTCCCTCCCTTTCCCCGTTATATTTTATTTAATATATATTATATTTTGTACACAACAAATGAAGATACCATTATAGACAAAAATGCTAATTTATTCAAATTTCAAACTTGAATGGATTGTTACTGAAAAATAAAAAAAAGTTTGATATGTATCAATATCCTTAGGAGTGCGGAAAAAGCAAAAAATATAATTCAATATAAAAAATATAAAATAAAAATAAAATATATTTATTTAAATATTATATTATTTATTATATTATTTTTTATATTTTTTTCTATTCACAGGAAAAAATAATGAATTTTAACAAGCGCGTAAAATTGCCCCTCGTTTAATATCAAGCCAAAGAAGGCGTAAACAACGAAATTGTTTGCAATATTTCATGTGCCATAGAACAATGTTTGCATTCTTTCATACAACAGGCTAGATTCAGGCGTTATCAGGCTAAAATTTACATGAAATCTCCCATTATTTTCCGCCAAATCTAGCATTCCCTTTATGTGCATTAGATCACGCAGAATTTTCAATGTTTCTTTTTATCTGTGTAGCAACATTTCAAAGATAGAGTGAACGAAGTCTTATCTTACTATAACCCCAAACACAACATTAAAATATAATCCTACATTACGTATAAGCACATGCCAGCCTTTTATGAATATAATAGTTGAAGTTCAGAAGTGCAATTTTAAATAAAATGGTATGCTGAAATGCTGAGATACAAATTCCGCCTTTGATGCCTGGCATGTTGCTCCCGGCTCTTACATAGTTTTGGAATGCAAAGATGATTCCAAAGCGTGCTGAAATTATTAGTAAAATGAGAATAGAAAATATAGAATATGATTTAAAGGTATAAGATCTTGGGTCGCACCCCTCACTTCGCTATTGTCAGATTGACAACATTGCCCAGGCTACGCCAACCAGCGTCTCCATGTTTCAGCTGGCAGTCTTTTGTGATCATATGACTCGTGGAGGCGTGAGGTAGGAACTTGTGAGGACGAGAGGTCGGTCGCACCCTCCTTCGAAGTTGTTAACTCACCATTTGAAGCCCATCTGAGTATGAGCAGATAATGATACAAAAACAATTTTGCATAACTAGATAAGCACTGCATTGTCCATTATTTCATCTTCTCGGATAGTCTCAGTTCTATTGAGGCTCTCCGGTCGATGAAAACAGTGAGGTACTCATCTTACTTTCTTTCAAAAATATGGGAGCAGATGTGTGCGTTGGTCGGAAGATCATTTAGAATTACCTTTGCATGGGTCCCCTCACATTGCTCAATTCCAGGCAATAAGAAGGCGGACTCTCTAGCAAAGGGGGGTGCAAAAAAAGGCTGTTTTTAGAAAAAATTTTTTTATATAATTTTTTTTTGTTTGTATGGCAGAGTTATTTTTAATGTTGGTAAAAAGATTGGACGAGTAATTCTTTTGGGGGGGGGTTATTTTCCTTTTTTTAATATTTCGTCGAGATCGTGGTTCAAAGGTCTGGATGTAAATCGCGGTTTCATTCGTGTGATGTCAAGACTTATGTCCAACCACTACTCGCTAGACTCACATCTCTACAGAATTAACCTCGTCGATAGCAACTTATGTAGGTTGCGGAACCGGTTATGATGACATCGATCACGCAGTTTGGCATTGCCCGGATAATGATGCCTCCAGAGCACGACTATTGGATACCCTAGTGGCCCGAGGTAGACAACCCTTCCGGGAAGTAAGTGATGTTTTGGGAATGCGTGATCTCCCCTACATGCAAGCGATTTACGAGTTCCTTTGTTTGTCTGATCTAAGAGTGTAATGTCATAACCCCCTCCCCTCCAGTCTAGTAAATTCCCTGCCATTGTGTCCCAGTTATATTATCCTTTTGTTTCCGTGCTACTTGTACCTGCCCTGGTCACCCATCTGCGGCTTAATTCCTGAAAGGGACTACAGGGTCCGTGGATTTGGTAGATGTCGCAATCATGAGCAGCAAATAATACCTTTAATAAGTTACCTGCCTAGCCCCTTCTAAACGATAATGTGACCCATTACCCGAGAGCTAGCCACGAGTAATTGGCACCCCATTTTACTAAAATTGAAAAATTATACATTGTAAATAACAATATTGAATATCGGCTCCGTAAAGTGTTACAAACGCCTGAGCCTAAAAAATAAACGAACTAATTAAAGAAAAAAAAAGGACTGCATCGTTAATTATGAGTACACCTTTGAGGTTCTGTATGAAAAAGACTATGTCTTATTTTGACAGCTGTTTAGTGTCAATGTGTTGCTTGCCTTGTAAACAAACGATAACCTTCATTAAAAAGTAAAGTTTTACTTCAAGCGGAACAATGCGAGGTCTTACGGAAGAAAAGCGAAAATCGATTGTGACCATGTACTTCACTGAAAGGGATTGTCGCTAAGATAATTAGCAAAAGCAGAAGGTGTTAGTGTCTGTGTGGTACAAAATGCGATCAACCGGTTTGTTATGCATGACACATTGAAGGACTTACCCGGCCGTGGTAGAAAAACAGCTGCGTCAAACCCAAATTTGGACAAACAAATTTGCAAAGTTTTTGAAGGAAAAAAGGAGGTATCCATCAGAGATTGCGCAAAAAAGTGTGAAACGACGATTGGAATGGTCCGACGTGCAAAGGAACGAAATTCCTTGAAGACGTACCGGAAACAGAAATGTCCGAAACGCAGCCAAATTCAGGCGGATTCCGTGAGGACTCGGGCTCGAGCTGTACGACGACGTTTTGAGCAAAAAGGACATGTGCATTATCATGGATGACGAGACGTACGTTAAATTAGACTACAGGGCACTTCCAGGGGCACAGTTTTACACCGTGAAGCGTGAAACGGATGTCCCAAATTCGTAAAAATCGATTTTTGCTAAAATTTTGCAAAAAAAAGGTGTTGGTTTGGCAAGCAATTTGCCAGTGCGGTATGAAACCAACACCTTTTTTCACTACCGCAAATATGAACGCCGAAATGTACCGGAAGGAATGCCTGCAGAAACGAATTCTGCCACTAATCCTAAAAGGTTAGACACTGTTTTGGCCTGATTTGGCATCGCGCCACTATGCGCGTGCCACCTTGGACTGGTATGAAGAAAACAATGTCCAATTTGAGGAAAAGGCGATGAATCCTCCAAATTGTCCGCAAATAAGGTCCATTGAGAAATGTTGGGCTTTGATGAAAGGAAAGCTGCGGAAGAAGGAAAGAGGAGCAGATGACATCATCAAATTAAAAAAAGACTGGGCAAACGTGAGCAAAACTATCGACGGAACGGTTGTGCAAAACCTCATGAGGAACATCAAGAAGAAGGTGCGAGAGCTGGTCAGATCTACGAAAAATTAAATGAATACTGATGTAATGGGGTTTTTTGAGGGTCAATAAACAAGGTAAATGAACTTGAGATGCAAAATAAATAAAACATATTTAAATACAGCAATTTTTAGGTGTGCTCATAATTAACGATACAGTCCGTAGCTGATGCAGGTAGTATAATAACGTGCTAGCAGATGTCACTACTACAAACATATATTGTCAAGTTTCGTGTACTGAAAATAAATTGAAATAGAAACATTTCCACAGAACGGCTAAACGAATGCAACACACTCTCTTATCTTGAATTGTCTGAGCAGATGTTTTTCGTTATGTCTAATTAAAATGAATTTTTCAAAATTCTTAAAACTATAAAAAGAAACATGTCGATCAGCCATACAAGGCATCATGAAAAGACCCACCGTTCCTCTCGAATCAATATATTAGTCTTATTATTTATCCTGCATTTGAAAGCTGCTTCCAGCAGTCAATTTTTCCGCCTCAACCAACGGCAGCCGACTGCAGCAATATGCAATACCCCAAGTGCAAGTGCATTTTTATTAGGTTTTATTGCGCGCGAAGGTTCACACAAGGTGCCACAGGCCATGACCGTATCTACCATGGTCAATCTCTCTGCAGTTAGCAATTCCCATTCCATCCCCAGCAGCAGCCCAGTCAGCGATCGGTCTGCGGTGCGAATCCTAGCATTTTTATTGGCGCAAGCTTTCGCAGTTTCCAACCTCGAGGGAATCAACTCCGTAAGTCCATGATGGTTCGCGCCAAGTGCATTCACTGCACTGACGACCGACCGATGCGGGATGAGCGAGGAGCAACAGATCAAATGGTAAATTATCAAATAGTAATCTTATTATTATGCAAGGCCTCGCGTCTTGTTTGCTGTTGACTGCTGGCGTTCGGATTGGAGCCACACCACAGACAGACGACGGCCAAGTGTTTGATCCGATGGGGATTATTTCTCCACTTATGGCAAGATATGACGCCAAACTAGCATCTCCTCTGGCACTAGGCATAGCACAGGTCACCCGTCCAATCCACACACAAAAGCGACATGTTCCACTCGCTGGCAGGCTGCCGGCCAGCCTATGGCCACTTTTGGTGTGTGTAATCTAATCAAAGGGGAGATTTTTCATACTTTCATCAATTTGAACACGAGATTTTATCGAGCTTCTGCCGTTGATGCTGGGGCGGAATTGAAATTGAAGCTCATTTTCTATGACATTTGAACACCGTTACGGGAGGCAAACTGTGTGTAGAAGTGTGTCTCGTACGTAAGATAAGCCGTTGTTGTTGGCCGTCGTGGTTCAACAGAGCAGAAATTGCTACCGGAAAAGTGGTTTCTGGACACGTTGTTACTCAATTGCTGGCAATCGGGCGGGAACACGCTCGCGCTCGGTAGATGGCGAAGATGATGCCGATTAAGAATGGGTCTGTAGGATGTGGAACATTACTTCTTTCAACCTGGACAACGGACAGTAAATCTCCCGTGATGAAGATGATAGGACTGGAACATGATGGTGCGGCGTTGCTACCGTGTCGCAGCAAAGCAGGGCAATCAAGTTCTACATTTTTCTCCAAAGAATCATTATGATCACCGTCCTCACTGTTAAGCCCAGTAGCACTCACCGCTAACGTTTCATTATCATAAATTTTATTATTTTATATCGAAACATGCACCGAGAGTGATCAGCGGTTGTTTCGTTCTGCGGTGGGAAGGACGACTGATTTATGATTGCACAACAGTTCAGTGTTTAAATTCCCACAAGCTTACCACCATCGTGATCCAATAAACCAGGACACTCCATTAGATCACATCGTTGGATTCTTACGTCAGCTGACCCCGGTTTCAGCTAAGGAACCGACCAAATTACAATGTCGCATTAAAGGTCTTAATTGTGCCAAGTTGGCTTCCAAGCAACGCTTTCTTCTATGTGGCCGCTGAGTACCGGGTGAAATTGTGGGAACAGGCCAAAACTGGGCGGTCCAACCAACGACAGTACCTGACTCGAAAACCTGCAATTTTCTACCATTTTCAATTGATATTTTAAACGAAACCATAACTCATAATCAAATTACCGAACTCTCTTTGGCCGGGTGACTCGCAACCAGCATGGCGAGAGCCGAGAGTGCGTTCCGATTTTAAGCGCTTTATGGATGCGTGGTTAGCCGGCTGCCTTCGTGATGTCGTGGTCAGGAAATTTAAAATTATTTCAAAAATTTATGGACACGAAATTATAGAGATTTGGGTAGAAATATTTCCCTCGGCGAGACAAGCTGGCGTAAAGTGATCTCCGTCGATGTGACTTACTTATGTTGTTGTTGTTGAGTTTTTTTTTTCTTCATCGAAAGGGTTCTCCAGCGAGTTGGGTTTCTTCTCGGTGGCATTAAGAGGACAGGCGTAAGAAGACAAAAACAAAACAAACCAAAAAAACTGAGACATTTGAGATCGTCAGCCGGGTTGAATTTTGGTGATGATGGTGTGTTTATTTTTCACAGACAATTTATACCCCTTCGGTGAACCAGAGGAAATCGATGATGTAAAAAGAGTAAACAACGGCATCCAAGCGGCAACCGAATTCGGGAATAATGACACCTCCCGTCATCATCGTCGTCTTCGTCGTATGTCATGGCGAACGGCGTTGATGACGAAGAAAGTGGCGCAGCGTGAGAAAGTGTCAGAGAGCGATTGCAAACACAGACGAACAGGTTGCATGGTATCTCAATTTCCTGATAAATGAGTGTTATTTTTTGGAGAAAAAAAAAGGGTGACCGTATGGGAAAATTATGGTTCGTGTGGGATTGAGTGAAATTCGAACAAGTAGCACTTCCGCTTAGGGAGAGCGGTGACATTTCTGGGTTAGGTTAAGAGGGGATCAACAACCTGGTGGGAAAGTGATTTTTATTTTCCTTGTAGTCAGCTTGATTTGCTCGTATACCTATTAACCTAGTGTCATCTTGATTTGAAGCTATCTTTTTCATGTATGTTGCTCATAATGAAGGTTGTCAACATTAAAATTGCAAAACAAAGCGATTTACCAAAAATCCGTCTTCAACCAATCGTCATAAGATTTTCGAACTTCAAATAAAATATCTCTGCTATGTTTTGCCATGTTCACTTTATTCAATTTGCGCTCCAAATCCAAATCTCTTAAGACCCTCCTTGAGATTTTGGACAACATTAGAATCGAAAATTTGTTGCACAATGACCCATGCTTTCTTTAAAAGTTGATTTGTTTTTACTGTTTTACGATGTTTGCATTATTTCTGCTTCAAAATAGCCATACATTGTTCGTTTGGTTGCAACTATGGGGTGTTTGGAGCATTAAGCATCCTTAGCTACGAAGTAGACCTTATGTTTATATACACAGTTTGAATGAAATATTTAATTTTCTGCATTGTCTATTGCACATGAAGTGAATGCTAGATTTGGCAGCAATTAGTGGGATATTTCATGTAAATTAATGCTGGATATTGCCTAAATCATGTCTGTTGTATGCACTCTTAAAAATAATGAATATTAAGTTTGATGTAATCCTTGTTGCACTTAAATTCTTAAAGACTCAATGATAAATATGACTCAATTGTATGCCCTATTTGATGTATTGTTAAATCCTAACTTGAATCCCAAAATAATAAATACTTTCACACTCAAAATCACGTTTCGGATGTTACCTTTACAACAGCTTCTAGAATATATCTGATAACCTCGAATCTAAGTCCGTAGCGCATTTAAAAAAAAAGCCACTAGACTTATTACTGAGATTTCAAAGCCTGAAATCTACATGATCGTTGTCTCTTTTTTAGAACAACATCCGACCTATTTTGAACGCAGTCGGTTTCACGCATTACAACAAGGTACATTGTTCTCTTCCTTGAATGTTACCAAAACGAGTGCTCCACGTTGAATACAATTTCATTGCACGTTATCGTTATGCTTGAAAATTAAAGTTAAAATAAAAACGCAGCGTAGCACGAATTCATTTGCTTATGACATTCATCAATCTAAACATGGTGACAACTTCTAGCATCCTAAAAATATGTTTTGGCGATGGCCAACGACCGGGCTTAGCACTAATTTTATTTAAATATTCTCATTTTGGAGATGTATGAAGGAGGAGACCTCGCATTTGGAGATGAAGGAACCAAATCAATCCTCAAGGAAAAGACTGAGCTTATCTTTAACAACAACATGGAAGAACTTTTTGTATTATTAAATTTCATTACCATATTTCGAATTTTTCTGACGGGAAGAAGAGCAAGGTCCTTGACATCGAAATAGCCATCATGAAGCATTTATTTTTGCAATATGAGTAGCGGCATTTGTGAAATATAATTTTGTATTCCTCAACTTATTTTTCGTCATGTCATGTAAATTATCATTTCAGCTTTGAGTGTCTTGTAACATTAAGAACAGACGCAAATTTCTGTCCTACGACTTTTGCAACGGACATTCTTTAACGTTAACATGGCCCTTCATGGTTGAAGCCGTCCCGAATGAAACAGCTTGAAAAAAAAACATTATTTTTTTTGCATTATCTAATGCACATAAATTGAATGCTAGATTTGGCATAAATTCATGGAAGCTTTCATGTAAATTTAAGCCAGTTATCGTTGAAATCAGGTCTGTTGCATGACAGATTGCAATCAATTACGTTGTTTAGCTTGCTGTGGCTTGCAATTTAATAATAGTAACTTTTACGCGTCTGTTAAAATTCATGTTTTTTTTTCTGTGGGAACATCTCGCAACCCACACGTACAAATCGCTTGCCATGAATTTCTTGCCAAATTTCGAGATTTTTGGCCGTCGTTGGTGCTCTGGGACATCGAACTTGTCTGTTGCAGGGAAGAACAGATGGCCTGCACACTTAGAAATTATGAATTTTACACGAGACGTAATTCTTGTTTGTAAAAAAACGGGGAACATAACGAAAGAAGTCGAGGAAAATTATGTCTCCTGAAACTGACACATAGGCAATTCGACGAAAGGTGTGTTTGATCGAATGTATTTTCTCATCACTTTCATTTCCTTTTTATGTGCTAAAGGACTCATGTGTCGGTCTTAGGTTATGTCCATTTAGAATCCGGAATAATAAAATCATCTGTATCTCGGTAACGGATTGACGTACAAATAAGTTTAATACATCAAGACAAAGGTTATTCACTATTTTTTAAGGAAAAATATCAATACAAATATTTTTTCTTCGTTTCTAATGAAAATTCGAACTTTATTCTGTATTAGTCCCATCGAACGCTCACCTCCGGAGTCAACTTTCTTGGCACATTTGTTCTACATTTTGGTCATCTGAGTCCCCTCTCCATGGCTGGATTTTGTACCTGGACGCTGGTGGGAGGGCCCAATCTCATGTTAATGATGCATTGGAGATAGCTGATCTGTGATAGATGTCGCTAGGTCATGTCATCGTATGACCTTCTTCTCTAATGAACCATTCATGGGAGAGCCAAAGGTCCAGCCACACAAAGTAGTGATAATATCACATTCGCTCCTCTTTCTATTTAATAGCCGCGTCGTAGCACGCATGTATACAGGCACTAAAGTTGAGTGTGCTATCACTAAAAATTTAATCATAGATAGATTTATTCAATTTTGAAAACGTTTAATATTCAATTTGGGGTGAAGGTTTGAACTGTGTCTTAGAATTTCCTATGCAGTGGACTTCTAGACCGTGGCCATAAGTATTGTGGTTTTGTGGGATGCGGAGGGCCCGTTTAGGAACTCAGAGTATCGTATCACTGGAGTTTGTTATCGGTGGGTTTGTTCAGAATGAATAGAGGTGTGCTACCAGCGGGCTTTGCCGCAATTTACGCTTAGACGAGGCTAGAAACAGTTTATAGACGCCTGAGATCAAGTAGTTAAGGGACACGACAGGAGGTGCAGCTTTCATTGGCGTGGCAATTCTTTCATTGTTGTTTATTCATTGACTAAACACCAAACATACCTAAATTGAAACTCTTTTTCTAATTCTAATATAAATTATATTTTAAATAGATGCTATATACGACAGCCGACTTTCAAATTATTGCAAATCATAGAGAGATGTTACTCTGATATAGCAACTTGCAGCGTAAAAACAACATGAAATTTACAGTGGCATCTCAAAAAGCCTGATGGTCACATTGATAAGAACTACAGGGAATGACTCTCTCTATCTTTTCGGGATGTGCCGTATATCATTGTAATGCGGAATTGTAGATTAACGATTTTATGATTTTCTTTTTGCAGAATTTTTAACCTGTCCAAAAAGCCCTACCTTAACCACCTACCCTTACCTATCCTTGTTCCTTCCCATGGAGTTCATGTGGTCTGAATAGACTAGTTCGCCATTACCCCTCCTCCATCATCGGCTTTGGACTGACTTGCGCTCTTATTGCCCAACCAAATGCTGCAAAATGAAAATGAAAAATGAAAATTTTGGTCATCTGAGTCGCGTCCCGAGCCGTTTTTCCACTTTTCTTAAGCTTCCGCTTCATTATTGCCCAAAATCTCTCGATGGGCCGGAGCTGCGGGCAGTTGGGTGGATTTATGTTTTTATCGATGAAATCTACGTTATTATCGCGGTACCACTGGATGACTTCCCGGCTGTAGTGGCAACTCGCCAAATCTGGCCAAAACTTCACGGGACTTTCATGAGCTTTAATGAATGTACGTGGTTTTTGAGGCATTCTTCCTTGTACAGCTTCGAGTATATCGTCTTATTCGTCACGAACACTTTGGTCTTTGCTCCGCAGCTGTATATTCCTTGCCAAATCATCAGTTCTTTGGCAAATTTGTCCATAAAAGCAAACTCAAACTTCGCAGGAACATCTCCTCGTACCGTCGCCATGTAGAATTTTTGGCCAGAAAGCTCTCCAAAATACATTTTGACGTAGGTTTCATCGTCGATGAGCAGGCATCCTTGGTACTTCGTCAAAACCTGCTGGTACAATTTCCGAGCTCAAGTTTTGGTGACGAAATTTTGCTTCAACGTTCTATTTGGTTGCTTGATGGCTCGATAAGAACGATATCCTGCTCGCAAACGAATTCTTTGAAGGGTACTGCGAGCAGCAGCGTATTTTTGTGCGATTTAATTATCTGATAGTCCAGGGTTTGCTCTGACGGTTCTCACCACCTTCTGGCTCAGCTTGCGGTCATATGTTCCACTACGACGCTTACCTTGAGGCACTCGATCCACGATTTTTCGCTCCCTGGAACGTTTGAGCACATCATACACGGTTGATTTGACAATTTTCAACGTTTTTGCGATATTTATTTCCGACCACGTTGGGTTATCAATGTGGGTGTGAAGATTTTTTTCTTTCCTCTCGGCTTCCATCTGGAATAATTTTTGACTCGCTGCACGAAACACCGTGAAATGTATACCACAGAGAGTGGGCACCTAGATAAACAAACCGCAGTAAAAGAATTCGTGCAGCGGTAGCTTTTCATTCCGCTGCAACACAATAAGTGATTCCGGATTCTAACTGGACAGAACGTTATGAAGGTTTCATCACCCGTTATGCCAGATAGGTTTATCGTCAGCATTTGCGTGTATAACTTCATGTTCGTGATTTTGCTGCCACAATCTGCTGATCGTTTCGATTTTGTAGCTTTTAGACTTTTGACGTACGTAGTCCAGCCTTATTTTTAACTTTTGCACAACATTTTTGGTAAGCTTTCAGATAGAAGTGCTAGATTTGCGCCTGAAAGTTTCAACTGCCTTAGCGCTCCTGCTAGGATTTTGAATTTGGATTGGATTTGGATTGGATTTGGATTGGATTTGGATTGGATTTGGATTGGATTTGGATTGGATTTGGATTGGATTTGGATTGGATTTGGATTGGATTTGGATTGGATTTGGATTGGATTTGGATTGGATTTGGATTGGATTTGGATTTGGATTGGATTTGGATTGGATTTGGATTGGATTTGGATTGGATTTGGATTGGATTTGGATTGGATTTGGATTGGATTTGGATTGGATTTGGATTGGATTTGGATTGGATTTGGATTGGATTTGGATTGGATAGTCATCCTATTCAAATTCATAAATCCTTTAACGATCACCCTGTTGTGTCTTCTTCTATTGTGGGTTATAAATGTTGATGCCGTGTTAGGATAACTCTTTAAATTCAACAAACGAAAGACAAATATAAAACATTTACAAATATCACACACATAGAGTTTTTACAATTTCCGTGAAGTTTTGCCGTCACAAAAGATAAAACAGTAATGGATCTAGAAGACTCCAATGAAAGCGGAAAGCAATGCATAACCAGCGAGCTGAAACGAAAGATAGAAAATTAAATCTAACGTTTCCAGGGTGGTTCGATCCAATAAAAAGCATATAGGGTAGGGAACGGCTTCAGCTCCCCGGCGCCCTATTCCAAGCACGGGGTAAACGATAACTTACAACGCTCATTTTTTGCACCATGGTGCATCATCATGTGAAGTATCATACTGCAAAAAATTAGCGTTGTAGGTTAACGTTTAGCCCTTGCTTGGAATAGGGTCCCGGGGAGCTTAAGCCGTTCCCTACCCTACATTCCAGTTACAACGAGAACGAGAGACAGAGAAAAAAAGGATATCGCAGAAAGAGGAGATGTTTAGTGCACGGCAAGACATTTCGACATACTCGCCACTCAATAATGACTTTTGAAATGATTTGTTTAATAACTTAATTGTATTATTTGTATTATATTTTCGGCCCCAGTGAACTGTTCGTTAACGTTATGTGAGCCTACCAAAGAAGTTGATTGAAAATAAAAATTAAATTAGGATTTGGCAAGAACTAAGACACATTTGTTTTGTCAAACAATGTTGGTAGATATTTATTTTTCTTGACTTAATACGGCTCTCATGATGATTTTTTTCATCCGTCAATTCAGTTTTCTTGACACTTGAAGTGAGCGATGTCGAATCGAGATTCCAAAAACTTGGTCACATGCCATTCCAAATCTATTCAAATATTAGTACAACTCAAACCTAATTCTCACCTTCTTCAATTCTTTTCACTCAACAGGAAAAATATTAAGCATAAGGTCATAACAAACCAATACCATAAATTCTATTCTTATTCTTTCTTATCGCCGATCGAGTGTTCATCGTCGGGAGACTCGGAGTCCCTTGTGCACGCGAAATTTCAAGACAAATGTAGTCAAGTAAAGCGGTTGATGGATGAAGGATGGGGGGTTGAATGAAATGGGAAATATCGTGATTTCCGCTCACGATTTTCAGTTAACTTCTGCTCTGTTCTGTTTGTGTGTGTGTGTGTGTATTTTTTGGGTATTTCCCTGGCTTGTGAATCTTGTACATCTTGTTGGCGGTTGATGGAGAGCAGTTCGTTTCCAAGATCATTCATATGTATGAATGGAATCGAGGCCTGGGGTGGAAAATTAATAAATTTATTTCTGTGTCTTTTGTCGAAAGTAGAATCATGTACACCCACGAGGGAATTTCTTTGATAAATGGAGGATGAGCTAATTTTGTATTATTACCATTTTAAATCAACCATTCTAATCCCACTGCAGTTGCACCAAAAGCTAAAAAGCTGTGGTTGTTTAGTGTCGAACACGATTAGCCTCAAATCAACCGTTAAATTAATTCAACACCTTGTTCCACGACACGCTCGATTACAACTTAAGTTGGCATGCATCGAATTCGAGTAAAACTTCCATAAACAAACCATATCGCTCCCAACCTGTCAGTGTTTAGGAATAAAGACCCCCCGGTGGTGCGTAACCTCTATATAATACAGTCAGTGAAGCTAGCACCAAGTTCACAAGAAAAGAAAAGAAAAAACATCGTTCTTTTCAATAAACTTCCCATATTTACGAGTGAAACCGTGGCCGGATTCGGATTTGTATGCTCCCACGGACCGGCAGATTTCGTTCGGATGATTTGGGGGACCCGAAGAGGAGTAGCTGAGTCCAAAAAGTTCACGCTCCGGTCAGATTGATCTTGCTCACAACACGACACACGACAGGTGGGACGCCCGGGGAAATCATCTTTGCCATGTAAATTGAAAATGCAGTCGAGGAGGAATAAATTGCGAAGGTTATGCGCCGATTCCACGTGGTGAACTGTCAAGGAGGGGGTGGGTGGGAATTGTAGTCTTGCCGTGATGTTTTTGAATTGGATGTTGTAAGAAAGGGGATTGTGTGGAGAGATTTTGTGAAAGTGCTTTTAAAATTATGAAGAGAGAATTGGCACCCATGATTCTGCGAATGGGATATGTCAAGGATATCCTTTTCCGAGATCAAGGCACCGCTCAGATAATATCATGAAAATTATAAAAGACAAATGTTTTGATGGTCAAATGGACTACTAGCAGTAGTCGAGCAGTTTCTAAGAGACTCATTGGATGATCAGAGGAAGCTTCTGCAAGGGGTGAGACAGGCCTACTCTGAGTTACTTTGATGCATATTCGTGAGATACTCCATGCAGATCAAAATGTCATCAATTTTCATCTGATTGTTCTCTGTTTATTCACCTAAGATATGCATCTCATTTAAACCACCGGTTTTGCTTGTTTACATTATGAATATTATACACTTCAAGAAATAGATCAGGTCAAGCTTTTGCTAAAAACAGTTACAGGTACATTAAAATCAAACCGAATATAAGCTTCGTTAAAGGAATTGTATACGGATATGGATTGGAACATACTTTTGCATATAAAAAGGAATAAGCGATCCATGAAATTTTTTAAATAATTCCATGAAAAACGCGTTACTGACCCATAAGACTTTGGTGAATCCATAAAAAAATAGGAATGATTCATAAAATTCATGAATGTGATCCATACTTTATATAAAATTCAGCAGTAAAACGTCAAAAAAGTACCAGTACATATCAAGGGAATGATCAATAACATTTCCCAAGCAACACACAACCGTCATAATTGGTTGCCGTAACTTGATTATGAGTGAAATTATACTCAAAGAAGTTTTCTCAACCGGTTTGCAACATATGTGCTACTAGGGTGTACATATTATCATAAACATTTTGAAATTGATCCATTAAAGGTGCAATAACTTTCCTTAAACTTTTAAAATTTATCCACAGAATCTAACCTTTGTGCATTAACATATGCGCATGTCATCCATAAATTATAGCAAATGTTCCAAAATAAATTGCCGATGATCCATAACGATCCAAACGATGAATAATGAACCATAAGTTTATAAAAGTGATCCATAGTAAATCAGCTTTGTATGCGACACCTAAAAGGTATGATCCATGAATAATGTTAACATTTTTCCAATTTTAGTTACTATTTTATAAATTTTGATCTATAAAGATTATAAAATTGATCCCCAACTGCGTAAAACGATCGATGTTTCCGACATCTGAAGTGTTGACATAGCGTAGATTAGATTCAAACGGAGGATTTTTTTTGTAGTTAGGTCCGACGTTGGACAGCAAGCGTCTGCTCGGCATAATTTATTTACAATTTGCTGAAATAACTGTTTGATCAAGTCTGAAATATGGCCTGTAGTCTTAACGTGCAGGGGAGCTCTTAACAAATTTCTTGGCAAACGTTTGTCGCAGTTACGGTCCTAACGGAACGAGAGATAAGCAAAAATCATACCTTTTATGTTAAGTGCACAAAGTTGGTTTGATATAAATCATTTTTTGTAGATTATGGTTCGTTATTCAAACTACAGGTATACCTCGATAGTACGTTCATCAACATTCTCACTTCAAATCGCAATTGCATAAAAACTACTGGTTGTATCTGAAGTCTAATATCACCAAAAGAAAGACAAACTTTCTGCTATTTCTGTATTATAGACCATTGTACAGTGGTACAGAATGCGAATTTAGCTGGAAAGATACGTTTTCAGCCTAAGTTTGAAGTTTTGGAGCAAAATTGTCTTCTACAAAGTTGTTTCTAATAATAGGGCCCTTCTTTTGGGTTGCATGGAATCTAGGATGGTCATTGTTTTCAGAGAAATCGAAAATCCAGCTTTTTTATTTGCAGAAGTAAAGGCATATATTCTTCAAAATGGTTGTAGATGACAAAAATGTTAAGCAACTTTGGTTGAATAAATTTTTCTGTAGCCTTTGAAATCACCGAATTAGGTTATTTTTTTAAATTGAGTTAAACACATTTGAAAAGAGCGTAATTTTATGACAAAATCGTAAATAACTCTCTATCGGTAAAAGATATCGGTAAGATTTATTGATCAAAAGTTACATCTTTTTAAATTTTGAAAACCATCTCAAAGTAACTTTGTTGGTAAATTTGAAATAAAAAAGTTAGAGCAAAAAACTTGTTTTTTTGTAGGGACACCCTAAGTTATCTAAGGAAAACTGTCCGGATGAAGGTCTCTACTTCCAATATTATTTATGAGTAATTTCTCTATTGGATTTTTGCTGTTTGATCATAGTAGTTTAACAGTTTTCCGTTAGAAGTGCTGTTCCGTAGTTAGTGTTTGGAAAGAAACACAGTTACTCTTGTTAGAACTTTTTGAGAGTCAGAATGATAATTGGCTGCGCGGAAATGTGACTTTTGCAGTGAATTCCTCAAAAACTTCACGGAAAAGGAAGCTAAAACCATTCACCAAAAGCTGCAGAAGAACTTAATAAAAACTAAATAAAATCAAAATTTACCACCGAAGAATTGGGATTGCGAGGGCAGAAGGTCGTCATAATTCTGGAAAGGTATTTGAAAAAAAAAAATGCAAAAAATCCTGAATCAGATCTTGCATCTGTCACCAGTCATGATACCGCTGTATTAATGTCTCTCGAAAAGTTCAGCTGTTGAGAATTTGATAAAATTTTACAGATTTCTGTAAAAAATCTTAGTGTGTACACCAAGTATTGTTGGTTGGTTCTTATGTTCTTTGATAAATAAAACTTATTGTTTTATTTGCTGAAAAGAAGGTATACATTCTTGGGTAAAATTGTAATCAAGCTAGTTTCTAGCAACGTTGCCAGCAAAACATTTTTGTAGCTTTTGAATAAATCAATTTAGAACAATTTTCCCTGAATATCTTAGTGTGTCCCTACAAAAACCAATTTTTTGCTCTAACTTTTTAATTTAAAATTTGCCAACAAAGTTGAAACTAGAAAATAAAAAGAATGATTAGTAATTTCCATTTAATTCCAACTACCTTTATTGCTTATCTTGACAGATACGCGTATTTCGTCTACAATGTGCAGACTTCTTCAGTGTCGTATACTAGTAGAGTATTAATACACGACACTGAAGAAGTCTGCACATTGACGAAATGCGCGTATCTGTCAAGATAAGCAATAAAGGTAGTTGGAATTAAATGGAAATTACTAATCATTCTTCTTATTTTCTAGTTACAGGTATTCCACTAAACAGCTCACACTCTCCATAATTCAACAAAGTTGAATTCAGATGGTCTTTAGAACTTAAAAAGATGTAACTTCGATATCTCTTACCGTTTGCGAGTTATTTACGATTTTCTTATAAAACTGCGTCCTTTTCAAATGTGTTTTACTCAATTTTTAAAAAATAACCTATCTCCAGTTCAAATATAATATGCAAAAATATAAAACCTTTCAAAGGCAGTTTGGATTTATTTTTTGTCTGCCCCAACCAAAGAGATCAACATTTGAAAAAATCCTTTTTTTTACATAAACCATAATAACGTTTGTTTGACATACGATAGCGACGATTTCAATACATTAAAAGTTGTATCTTTTATTTATAAATTAAAATTTTCTCATCTACAACTTTTCTGCAGAATATATGCCTCTATTTTTGCAAATAAAAAAGTTAGGTTTCTGATTTCTCTGAAAACAAGGACCACCCTAGTTTTGATTCATACCAAAAGACGGGCCTTATTATTAGAAATAACTTTGTAGGAACCAATTTTGCTTCAAAACTTCAAACTTTGGCTGAAAACGTATCTTTCCAGCTTAATTCGCATTCTGGACCACTGTGCGTTGGGTTTTTGTTCAACCATCACCAACATTTCAATATGGATGAGCTGATACCTCCGGATTGCCGCAACGCTGTTGCCCACTGTTGGAATTCTGCCGTCAAGTGTTCTATTTTTGTTTTCACTGATCATCGAAAACGCGTTTCATGAAATAAACGAAGCCATGCAAGTGTGGAAAATATATCCATTTCCTTCACTGATGTACCGCTGAGTGGCTCGCCAAGCAAACCAACTGTAGAGTTTCTATTCCTCTTCTCTCAACTATATAACGTGTTCAAATAGTTAACGTCAAGTGTCATCACGCCGGCGGCCATGGTTCGAATCTCGGTTCAGAAATTAACACTTTTTATTGTTGTGAGCCATTTGATTCTCGAACTCCAAAATTACACATTAATTAATACCACCGCAACCTCACGCACACATTTTATTTTTCAAAGCAAATTGCTGTGTTGCATTTTTGCCCACAACCAATGTTGCATTTTTCTCCACGTTACGATCCACGACGAAAAATCATGCGAAATTGCAACACAATCTTGTTTTAGTTTTATTTTGGGTGTAGTTGTAGAGAGTTGCCGTCTTGGACAAAGTTTCTCAGTATGTCATTTGTCGTCTTTTGACATTATCAGATTAGTTCCAGATCATGCCTCAGAGATGGTGCTGCAGTCTATCTTTGCCAAATGAAGCTCTAGAGAGTTGTCGTATTGGGCAAAGTTTCTTAGTAAGTCAATTGGTCGTCTTTTGATAACATCATTTTAGTTCATGATCTTGCCGCAGAGATGGCGCTGCAGTCTATCTTTGTCAAATGAAGCTCTAGAGAGTTGTCGTCTTCGGCAAAGTTTCTTATTGCGATATTTGTCGTCCTTTGGGGTAATCATATTAGTTCCAGATCTTTCAGAAGAGGAGCTGTAGTCTATGTTTGTCATATAAAACTTGACAGAGTTGCCGTCTTTGGCATAGTTTTTGTAATATGTCGTCTTTTGTCTTTACCATGTTATCAGATTTTGCCACAGAGATAGCGCTGTAGATTATCTTTGTTCATCTGTCTGCATCGGCTGATAGTCTGAATCTGGATAACCAAACAGCTTCTGGAGGAGTGCAAGCAAGGGATTATACACTGATAGGCAAAATAAAGTGCCCACCTCTTCGTTTTTTCAATTTCTCTCATTTACTTGGTTCAAATTAAAGTAAACACAGTGTAGTTTTTTTTTCTTATTTTATTTTTTATATTTTTTTTAAGTTTCACTTATGGAACACTGAAAAAAAGGAGTTTTACTTAAAGAAAAAAAAAATCAATTTGTGTTGAAAAAAAAAAAACAGTGACAGAATAAAGTGCCCTCTTCAAAAATCGATATGTTTTCGATAAGTTTCCATTGGAAGACCCCTTGATTGTTTATGTTTTGATATTTTGACATGTTTTGAAGCAAACGGCTCAACCTGGTGCATTTGTATACGTGAGAACGCAGTGCTTTCGAAAGCAATTCCCTTGTGTATCCTAAAATTGGTCGTTCGTGATGTGCAAAACGGTGAATCGCACCGGGCTGTCGCTAAGAAGTACTAAGAAGTAGTATCAGTAAGGCAGCGGTTGGCAAAATTCTTCTGAAGCTTAAAACGTTTGGATCAGTGGTGGATCGCCCTGGCAGAGGCAGGAAGCGGAAAACGGATGCGAGAACAGACACCAAGATCATGCGCGAAGTCAAGAAGAACCCGAAGGTAACTGTCCGCGAGATCCAGGAAACCCTTCAGTTATCAGTTTCCGGTCGAACTGTTCGTCGCCGTCTCGTAGCACAGGGGTTGAGCCCGGAAGCGCCCATTTATCAGCAAGGCAAACAAAGCCAAACGGCTTAAGTTTGCTAAGAAGCATGCTGATAAGCCCCTAGAGTTCTGGAAAACGGTTCTCTGGACGGACGAATCAAAATTCGAGCTGTTCGAAAGCGGCGGGTTCGTGTTTGGTGCAGATCGGGAGAGGAGCTTCAGGAGCACCACATCCAAGGCACGATGAAGCATGGAGGAGGAAATGTGATGGTCTGGGGGTGTTTTTCGTGGGGTGGAGTGGGAAGAATTGTGAAAATCGACGGGATAATGTCCGCTCTCTCATTGCCCGGAATTGAACAATGAGAAGGGACCCATACAAAGGTGATGGTAAAATAACGCGAAGACAAAGCACTTAGAAGCTCCTGTATTTTCATGAGAAAATACGAGGAGTGCTTTACCGGCCTCAATGAGCGAATAGCCTCTATAGAACTGAGACTATCCGTGAAAATTAAATACTGGTCCGGTGTAAGTGAGGCAATAATTTCTAGCGTAAAGTGTATTGCCGCAAATCCAGTGACATATACGGAACAAGGGGCTTGAAGTTTACGATTCGTCAGTGAAGAACGATTTAGTGGAATCGACTTGGCCAAACTTTGCAGTAAATATTACAGGAGCAACCATAGGAAGATGATGCTCTGGGTTTCCATGAAGCTCCTATTTCATGGATAAATCAAAATGAACCGAACTGTCGAGGTCGGAGAAGCATTGGAAATACTCGGCGAAGGGCTGACATCCTGTGTTATGTACACATGGTACAAAGTCATGAAGCGAGTTTGAGGATTCAACTCGAGAAGCTTCTCAAAGTTTTCGATTACCTTGGGGTTCATAACTTCACACCTGGTGAGGGGCCGGAGATACAATTCTGTAAACCGATCCGAGAGTGTCAACATGCCAGCCAGCACTTCAAGACTCATGGTATGAGTCGAGTGCATGCAACCTAACGCGATACGAAGACACCGATACTGAATACGTTCCAGTTTGATGATGTGCGACCGAGCCGCCGACTGAAAACAAAAACTACCGTATTCGATAACCGACAAAATCGTTGTCCGGTACAACATTAGAAGATCTTGTGGATGCACTCCCCACCAGGTCCGGGTAATTGTTCGAAGAAAGTTGATCCTTTGTTGGCATTTTCGCTTCAGATACTTCATTTGGGATCTCCAGGTGCATTTTGAATCAACCAGACCCCAAGATATTTAAATGACATTGAATGAGTTATCGGTGTACCCCAAATTTGATGCTTCGGTTGTGCTGGATTATGTTTCCTAGAAAAAACTACCAACTCAGTTTTCTCCGTAGAGAATTCGATACCTAGCCCAAGAGCCCAGGTAGAAAAATTGTCTAAGGTATCCTGTAATGGTCCTTGCAGATCGACCCCATTGGGTCCCGTGACAGACACTACGCCGTCATCTGCAAGTTGTCTCAACATACAGTTGTCACTTAGACAACCGTCAATGTCTTTGACATAAACATTATACAAAAGAGGGCTTAAACATGATCCAGATTTCAAAATGGTATAAAACATTAATTTCAGCTTCAACTCATCGTCCATTTGCTTAAAATTGCCATATTTTGAAACCAATTAGTGCCATTTTAAAATTCAAAGTGATGTCGGATATCAATTTTTGAAATTTTCACATCATCGCCATTCTGACCATTCCCATATTGTAGCATATTTAACATATTTATTAAACACCGGTGGTGGCTATCTTGGGTTTTCAAATGGTGTCAAACTTTCACTGGGAACCTCAGAACACGTCCGGATGTGTCCTATGCAATCCTGGACACTTGATATAATCACAATTGTACTGGTTTTCATGTTAATTAATGCATGATAGAGAATGGGGCCAAGTCCGAAACTGACCCATGCGGAACGCCTTCGAATATGCCCAAAATAAATATTGTCTCGACTCATAAATTGTTCGCAGCAACATTCCGTAGATTGATCATCGCTTCTCAAAGGTATGCTCGCTTTCACTTATCTCCAACTGCTGGCAAACTTTGACTCGATCGAATAATTGACTAAAATTTCAACACTCATAATTTTAATTAACTACCGAGGAAACTTCATCTTACTACACCCTTCCGAGCGAATAGTTGAAAGACATGCAAACTGGTGCGCCAAACGACTAACTTCTCCAAAAGAAGAGCAGTAACGTCACAGAAACTATCACGAGAGGAATCTCGTTCCAAAATGTGAGGCACATTCATTTAACTAGAAACTAGACATCTTCTCGTAGTTGGCACTACTGGCTGGTGCTGCTGGAAATTGCACAACCAAGCTCGGAAAAGATTTCAAAACTAGTTTCAAAAACGAGACATTTTTGCTATGCTATAATATCACCATCTGTATGTGCTTCAGCAATGAGTAGAAGGAAAAGCGGCGTGAAATGAACCATTTTCAATATCGTTTCCATTTTCATAAGCTCTTTTAGATTAAGGCATTAATGAGAGTCAATTGATTTCCGTCCCCTCGCTACCTTTTCTCCTTAACTTTGGAAAAAGTAGCAGCGAAATCGACAATGACGGTAACGATGATGATGTTCTATCATTATAGGCATTAAAGGAAGAGTGTCTTTCCCCTTTTACTGGCGTCGGAAATCGAGCAAGCGATGAAAAAACAAAACTGTGATAATTGACTTAATCACCATGGTTCCCCCCTTCGGGGGGAAGGAGTGAGGAATATTTACGGCACATGGAATTGAACTGGATCCCGGAGGCGGTATCAATTGCAGGAGCTAGGAATTAATATATCTACTGGAAGCTCATTGAATTACATGAGTCCTTCCCCTCACCAGCCAGTCGGTCGGTTGACGACGAAGGTGCTTTCCGTTGATGCACGTCCTTACTTTGAGGTCTCAATAAAGAGTCAGAGCTCTCCAGTCTAGACTCCATATATATCTTCGATGCTTTCCACTACTTCGGTTCCGATCACTTAAATGAATCCTTGTAGATGGGAAACGGGAAGCCCACATGGGAGGGAAAGGTTGTATAATCCCTCCCAATAAAGAGGATGGTTGTGGGTGTAAGATTCGAAAGAGATTTGCTTCCTTTTGTTCCTGAACTTTGCTCCTCTTCGTCGTCTTGGGCCGGGTGAAAAAGTGTAATAAAAGCCAAAGACGAGGCTCCATCTGTACATGTCCTATAGCTAGGTAGGTACACACCGATATTCACGGGATGTGCGACCAAGCCAAGCCAAGCCAAGATTACAGGGAGATTTTCGGATGACAAAAGCCGAAAGCAAAGCACACATACACACATGGACGGAAATGTCTCTTTTTAGTGCTCGTAAAAGAAGTTAATTTTCTCAAGTGTTGGATGATAAAACTATCAGTAAATCACTTCCACTTTTATGCTCTTGAACTCGAGGCAGATTCCAGTTCAAATAGGCGAGGAAGATGGGACATCGTGAGCTAACGGTAACGTTAGCAAGATCATTGAAGGTGGTTCAAATTGTCTAAATATGACAGTTAGAATTTCTGGAAGAATAGTGAGAATTTTTTTCAATGATACACGGTTAAGAATGAGTATTTTTTTCAAATTTTGGGAAGGATTGTAAGTGATATTTTTCCAAATTGCGTTTCAAGAGAATCATTCCTCGAAGAGAATCATAAACGATCAGCACAATTTGCACTCAAAATTGAATGTTTCTGCTACAAATAACTTACAAATCAGTTCTAACTAATCGCCATATTCGTATTCTTTAAAATTAACATACTACCTACAACGCCCTTCTCCACGCATGACAACGTCTTTTCATATCAAAATTATTTGAATCATATTCACTGGTTTTGCTTGAATAGAAGGCCCCCCTTTCTTCGCAACGTCTACCCTCATAAACAACAGTGGGTGGCTCACCTCTTCCAATTCAGAGCCTTTCACCAAGCAAATGCTTCACATCCAGCTTTATTGTTACAATGGACCTCTGACGCGATGGTTCGGTAGGTGGTTTCACGCCTCCGGCATGCTTAGAGATCAAAAGATAATCCAACTTGATGGGCCTCCAAAAATTACCCCGAATCCGGCGGCCGCGTGAGCCTGCCTTATTCGTTGTGATTTACAACCAATTTATGACTGACTTTTGCAATTTGGGCTGGCAAAAAACTATAGTAGAAGGGCTAGCTCGAAGGAAAGGCGAAAACAAATACACGGCATCCCTTTTCTTCGATGGTGGCTCGGGTGGTGTTTGTGAATTCTCCAATGGGAAAAGGGTTGGAATGTGGATTAGATTTACCGTTTTACAGCTACAAATCGGTTACATTAGTCGGTGGAGGAGCGGGGGTTAGTCCTAAGGGAAATGGCATATGTGGCGATCCGCCGTAGCCGCCACTAACTAAACGAAGTAACTACCAGAGCCCAAGTCCATTTTCGATGATGTATGGATGCATGACAGGAAGCAATTTATAAAACTGACTTTGCGCCTCGACTCGTTTTAGCAAAATGCACTTCTCCTGTTCTGGCAGGTGATTGGGGGTGTTTGGACCACACTGATTTGAAACTAGCACTCATTGGCGCTGGTTAGCTCTGAGTTGATGCTATTGTCGATGAAGATCCTTAGAGATTATTTCAAGCATATTGTATCGCATTTAAATCACAGGACAATTGTGATTACTTCGTTTGTAAATAAATCCGTTAAAAAATTATCAGCAATATTGTTTTTCTCAAAATTCCCGAAATAAGTTTTTTTTTTTCACAAGTCTCAAATAGTAATTCAAAACACCAATAACAACCCGTATAGACATATTTCTATGAATTAGTATTAATCTATAGATGCGGAAATTTTTAGCTCTGCACATGAAAGAAAATAACTGCATTGCACACCCAACAACCCATTTCAAGAGTCCCTGTGTATACAGGTACGTTATGAGGTCATCTTTTTAAATAATAAGCTTCGCATGAAGACTAACATGTATCCATGGAATACACAAATAGCATTTAAACTTTCGTAATTAAAAATAATAACCTTATTTTTTTTTTTTATTAAAGTGCGTATCTAGAATTGTAAAAAAATTATCACAATAATAATATAATTTTGAACGGTCTCACCGATGTTTTGTTTCTTCATTCTTCTGTCGCATTTTCTTCGACTTCATTTTGTTCGGCATCGATGCATGTATGCTGATTATCTCTGACTCTCTCGCATTTTTCTACAATTTCAGTTCCTAAAAAAACAGTAATTTGTAGTCTATTTCGTTTTCTACTGAGAGTAATTAAGTTACGTTTATTTCTAGTAAGCTTATTTTGCACCATATGTCAAATAATAATTTTTCGTAAATATAAGTTACATGATTTCGGTCATTCTTAATTTCCATAAATAGTGTGGATGAGAATTCTGACCTGCTTAAGTATGTAAGAAATATCATTGACAAACAAGATAAAAAGCAGGGGACCTAGATGTGAGCCTTGGGGAACTCCAGGGGTGACTTTTTCCCTTTAAAACTGACTACATGTTGCCGATTTATTAAATACGATTTTATTCATTTAAGAAATTTATCCTCAAATCCCATTTTTCCTAACATGTAGAGTAACAGAGGAATGTCAATACGGTCAAAGGCCATGCTAAAATCAGTGTACAGTGCTTCGACATGGTTGCCGTTGTTCATTGCGTTCAATGAATAGTTCACGAATTCTAACAAGTTTGTGGAAGTTTAGCGACCTTTGAAAAATCCATGCTGCGAGTTTGTTATAACATTTTGTACTCGGCTAAACAGTTTTCTATTGACAATAGCTTCAAACAGCTTTGGGATGCTAGACGTAATAGCAATTCCACGGCAATTGCGAATATCGGATTTTTTTTCCTGACCTGATAAATGGGTATTTGGTATGAGTTTTTCCAAATTTTTGGGAACTGATCTGAATCAAGTAACAAATTGAAGAGCCAAAATAAAAGCGAAGTTAGTTCAAATGCAAGATTCTTCAAAACCGCTGAAGGGATTCCATCAGGTCCCGCACCTTTCGCAGCATCAAGATTTTTTAAACCAGCAAGAATGTCTTGAACATGTACCTGGCTAACTATAATGTCATTTGAAAATGCAGGAAAGAATGAAAAATAATCTAGATCGCGATCATCATCTGAAAATGCCGTGTAAATTTCTTTGAAAAACTTTACAAACATGTCACAAATCTCACCAGGGTTTCCCGCGTTTTTGTCATCAACATGCATTTTTGAAGGGAAGTTGTTTGATTTGAATTTTGTTCTGATATACTTGAAAAACTGTTTAGGACATGGTTTGATTTCGATCTCTGTTCTGAAATTATACTCTTGCAATTCGGAATTGATTGCTGAATTAAGATGATCACGGATATTCAGATAATTTTGCAGATTGACACTAGAGTTGTATTTTTTTGTAAATTTTGTGAACACTTGCCCGCGTCGGTGGTGTAGAGGTAAGCGTGACTGCTTCTTGACACCTCATTGGGTCTGGGTTCAATCCCAGTCGAGCTCGGTAGTTTTTCGGAGGCGAAAAAATCTGGTCCACACCCCCCCCCACACACCTTTTTGGAAGAGGCTTAGCTGCCAGTCATCGGGTGGGTTCACCGGTTGCGGATAGTGAGGGGGTGCTAGCATTGTAAGTGGGGGGTGGACAATGGGCTCCGTCGAATTTCCTTTAAATTCCACAAGATCCGAAAGCAGCTCCGACAAGCGAGGTAGTGCCGCTTTAAGCACTTCAGCCCACCGCCCTCAGGGCTGCCACCCGGCACATTAGGATTAACACCACTAAGTTCCTAATTACGGCATACTGGTCACGGCATGCATCAACGGACATGGCACGGGACAACGGGTGAAGTTTAAGCTATAGGGTTGGTAGACGCACTATAGGCCAATTCATAAACCACGTAGACTCATTTTTGAAAATCTCAGACCCCCCACCCCCTCGTACACTTTTCTCCATACATTTTTTTGAAATTTTGTATGGAGCGTAGACTTTGGTCAAGCCCCCCTCCCCCCCAAAAAAGTCTACATGGTTTATGCATAGTCCCTATTCTACTCCTTGAGAAGGTGAGAATAACACCTTACTATAATGGAGAGTGGGCTAATAGTTCGACTGCCACCGTTCCGGTTAAACCTTGGCAGGCCTCCGGGTACGTTCGAAACTGGTCACTTGTGATGGGTAGTAGGCCCAGATTCAATTTACCGGACTTGTAATATTCTGTATTATTTTTGTTTTTCATAACACTATTCTCCATGCAGTGGAGTCTTCCCTCCGGGCCGCTATCTCCACTTGTTATAGATAGCCGCCTGTCGTGATCCCATGGCAATCTATGTCAGAAATAAGAACAATTTGATAGTGAAACGTGACCCATGCTAAGAGGCTTACACAATTTTATACTGGAATTTAACATTATTTTCTATTTGAAATTATTTGCCTCATTTCTCATTCACCGACATTTTGTATCAAACACTTGAAGGAACTGGACTAAATCGAATGTGTTGAAAGTGAAAGGACTAGAAGTGAAAATATAAACAATTGAAGCGATATGGAAGGCCTGTTTGAATATGACCGGAGGCAAACGCGACTGCAGTTGAAATATGAAAAATACCTGAATACTTACAACTCATTGATGAAGCAAAGCTTCACGAGTTTGCTAGTTTGTTCGAAGTTCGAAGGTCCTTACAGTCAAATTTCATAGGGAATTTATTGACATCACCTGTTCTCGATACGTTTATTTCGCCAAAGTAAAACTGAGAGAAGCTATTCGACACTTTTGGCCCAAACAAATTGTGAACGGAAACGGAACGGCAATGGCAAGTTTGACGGCTGACGAATTTCACGCCAACTCATCCAGTGGTTGGCAGCACCCTCTCAGAATCCAATGAACATATGTGGGTGTGTAGATTATGTCTTTTCAAGCGATTTATGTGGAAAATTTATGTGGACTACCATTTGAAAAGGGATGAAGTTTTTTGATCGATATTTTTTAAATCATCCTAACTAAAAAAGGACAAGACTTTCAAAAAAGTGATGTACCGGTGACTTTTAGAAAATTGTCTGAAATTTTATGAAAAAAAATTGTAAAATGGATTCTTACGCGCTAAAAAAAATATTTCTAAATTTAAAGTCAATTTGCAAAATATGGCTATATTAGAATTGGACGAAAGTTTATTGGACGAAATTAATTTATTTATATCAGAATTGCTAGATTTCACTAAACAAAATTCAATTTATTGCTCAAACATAATTTTCATACTCTAATTGTTATTTTTGTATTCTCCGTGCGTGGAGAAACGATAATGATGTAGAAGGAGATGTTTCGCTCATATCTTCATATCTTTCATTCTAGCAAACATAACTGTCCACTCTTGGTGCCTCATAGTGATGAGCGAAACATCTCCTTCTACATCATAATTTTGATGTCAGATCGAGCAGCGGCCCATTATATGAACAAAAAGAAATTTGCCAGCTTGTGCTATTTCAAGTCAAAGTATGGATTGGAAGCAGAATGGCACTTCGTTGCAACGTCTCATGGGAAAGGTCCATGTGATTCTATTAATGCTACTCTAAAGCGAATTGCAAAGAGAGCAAGCCTTGCTCAAGATTATGAAAACACAATCAAAACTCCTCGGGAACTATATGACTGGGCAGTTGAACAGACAAATACAGGTATTAAAAAACTGATTTTTTGCTTCGAATCAGCTGGACAGTATAAAAAAATGTCAGAGGAACTTGAGTAGTAATATAGCCTCATAAAGACAAAACCTGAAAAACAGAAAGTAGGTTGATTTTTACCTATTTCAGAAAATCAAATTTCAGATAAAAGGTTTTCTGATTCAAAGTATAATCCAGAGAAATTTACTTTGCATGAGAAAGATTTATTAATTAAATATATGAAGCTGTGTCAATTACTAACAAGTGAAAATGTACATATAAAAAATAAATAAAATGAAACCCTTACCAAGTAAAAACCTATGAGTTTTCATTGACATAAACAGTATTTTGAAAATTCAACGTCATGTTTGAATCGTCTTTAAACGGATATGCATCAAGTCTTATCAAATTAGAATTTTTTAATTTGATAAGACTTGATGCATATCCATTTAAAGACGATTCAAATATGACGTCCGCTATTTTTTTTAGATTTATCAGCCCCTCTCTATCACATTTTTTCCCATACCTTTTACACGTACTGTAACAAATCTTGACCTTCCTTCCGCCCCCTCAAAGATATACGACGCCATTTTTGAATTACTTTTACTTAAACGTACATTTTTGGTTCTGTTTGCTGATGTAAAGGGAAATTGAATATGTTTGACCCTTTTCAATTGTTAGTCTAGATGATTATTATTTTTTGCAAAGATGTTCAGTACATTCAATTCTTCATGACTGCTAAATTTTATTAGATTGTATAGGGGTGTTGAAGACCATAACTAGACGAGTTTGCGTGATAAGGTCTGTATCCACAACCTTCAAATCATTGTAACTTTTGAAATATTGCACGTAGGAATGAAAAATCTCATTGTGGTATAGCTGATAGTCTATGATGAAAAAGACTATGATTGATGTTTACACTTCATGTTTAGTATTCAAGATGGCGACGAAAGAAAAACAAGTGCGCGAGCGAATTTTGTACGGGCGTACGGCAAATCCAGACTTGTCAATACGGGACCTTGCAAAAACATTGGATTTGCCTAAATCAACTGTTCACGATGTGCTCAAATCATTTTTTGGAACGTTTGACGGTGGAGAGGAAACCGAGAAGTGACAAAAACATTGGACGCGCTGATCATGTCATGGACCGAAACGAACCGAAACCGATATTAACGAAAAACCCAAATCTCTCCATTCGAACGGTGGCTCGTAAAATAGGGATGTCGCCTGGTTTTGTCCAAAAATCAAAACAACGTTTGGGACTTAAGTCGTATAAAGTAAAAACTGTTCCAAATCGCAACGACAAACAGAACTTGGCAGCAAAATCACGGGCTCGACGTTTTTACTGCGAATATTTGACGAAGTTTTCATGCGTTGTTATGGACGATGAAACTTATGTCCTGGAGGATTTCAAGCAGCTTCCAGGGCTGGCTTTATATTCCGCTATGGCCAGAAATGATACAGCTGAGCATTTCAGAACGAAGAAAGCATCGAAATTTCCCAAAAAATACCTTGTGTGGCAAGCAATTTGCACGTGTGGAAAAAAGAGTAAATCTTTCGTCACTACAGGCACAATCAACAAGGAGATCTATCAGAAAGAATGTCTGCAGAAGCGATTGCTACCCTTCATCAAAAGTCACAAAGAAAAACCTTTGTTCTGGCCCGATTTGGCATCATGCCACTATGCTAAAACTGTGATGGAGTGGTACCAAGCAAATGAACATTGTACCGAAAACCTTAAAACCCGCCAAATTGCCCAGAGCTACGACCAATCGAGAGATATTGGGCTCTGATGAAGTGGAAGCTTTCTGGAAAGAAGCAAAGAATCGAAGACATCAAACATTTCCAGCAAATTTGGACAAAGACGGCTTCTACGATTTCTGAAGAGTCTGTACAAACCCTAATGGACGGAGTTAAGCGCAAAGTTCGAAAATTTTATGCAAATACCGAATAACTATGTTTTGTCTTCACGAATTGTTAAAACACATCCCATGAATCTGAAATAAACAACTACGACGGAAAATAATGCGGAATTTAGGTTTTATTCATGTTTTGAGGTGTCCGGATTATTGCGGATACAGACTGTTCGGGAGTAACATCGCTACGCCACTGCTGAATGAGAGGACTTCTCTCGCACGATCATTCCTCCGAATCGAGACGACACTCTACCTACCACACTCTTCCTACCACGTCACAGCAGGGATCATCTGGTTGCTAGATAGTAGATGATCTGCTGTGCAGATAGTCGTGTCGGCTCTGACTCTTGAGAAGGATAGATGGGAGCAGAGCCACAATGGGAAACAATGTTCTGTGCTGAGTGTTTGTAATGTTGCAAATGTACAAATGTAAATACTGTAAATAAAATGTGTGTTGCGGACGAAATATGTGTGCTGCGTGATAGTTGTACGAATGTGTAATGTGATGTGTGGAAAGGGTTGAAAGGAACTACCAAAAGAAACACCAAACCCATCAAATTACAGTCCACTTCATGGAGGCGCCCAACATATTCCATCCCACTCGCAGTGCAATAAATTACCCCCCTATCGGTGTTGGTCAGGGTCCGGTAACCCAACACACCCCTTACACGGTAAAGTAAAGTAGTTGTTAGAAAAACTCGTGTGACCATCTCGCAACTTTTAGACAACTTTATTGCCTTTATCAAGAAAAAAATGCGTCCAATTCTAAGATAGCCGTTTTTTGCAAATTGACTTTAAATTATAAAATATTTTTTTAGCGTGTAAGAATCGATTTTACAATATTTATAATTTTTTTCATAAAATTTCAGACCATTTGCTAAAAGTCACCGATACATTACTTTTTTGTAAGTCTTGTCCTTTTTGAGTTATGTTGATTTAAAAAAAAACGACCAAATACCTTAAGCCCTTTTCAAATGGTAGTCTAGATAAATTTTTATAAAACAAAGTATGCTTAGTTGCTTGAAAAGACATTATCTTTACACCCAAAAATTTTCATTGGATTCTGAGAGGGTGCCGCCAACCACGAAGACGAGTTGGCGTGAAATTCGTCAGCTGTTACAAATGTCTTCGATATGTCCAATTAAAACTACGATCAACTATGGAAGAGGACAGGCTGAAATAGTAGTAGATTTTTTTCTACTTCACCGGCTACAACGTCAAAGTGAATTCATCAATGAAAATATAGACTGGTTTGATTTTACGAAGTACATGAATAAATGATATTTTCGTTGACATGAAATAATATTTCAACACTTAATAATACAGTATCTTTTTTAAGTAAGCTGTGTAAATGTAAATGCAAAATGGAAAAGTGCACAAATAATATACAGCCTTCAAAAAGTGGAGTAGACAAATAAAAATGTCAGTCTTCAGGGCAGGGCAGTCAGTTAGGGCAGGGCAATCAGTCAAAGCAAGGCAGTCAGGGCACGGTCTACTCCGAGAACCACTTCGTTCCATCTGCGCTCATTTTTCATAAGCAGCATTTCTGATCAGTCTGTAATTGGATCACTGTGAAACGTAAACAAACAGTTGGAGTTATTTTAGCACCGTTTCGTGAAATTATCTTGCCTTAGCTGTCACCTTAGCCATTATTTCCTGAATCGGAATAGCTTGAATTTATTTTTTCCCTGGATTCTCTTCCGTCACCGCCCGAAAGCCCGCTTCGTTGACAATAAAGATCGCGATAACATATCCAATGGAGCCTCGAATTAATCCCTCCGACTTATCACAACCACCATGGACCGGGATGATGCTCTGCCATGTACTTGTTGTTTGTAGTCGTCGTCGTCGTCGTCGTCGTCTCTACCACCCAGGGTCCCGGAAAGCCAACAATAAAAATTATTGTCGCGAAATTAAATTTTATCTTTCGCATTTCACCACCCAGCCACGTCCGTGTGTTGAAGAAGAGTAAAAAAATAACAATGAAAGTTAAAGTCAAACCGGATCCGGGGGCCGAATACACATATGCACATGCTCCACCGTCGAACGGCGGGTGAAAGCATCCTCCCAAAAAAGGGGAACGATCTGAACTCTTTTCCGCGAGTCGAGCCCACAGTTCTCAGCGTGCCGATATGGCGCACAAGAAAAACATGGAAAAGAACGATAACTTAAAACGCGTATGGGAAAATGGAACTGGTTCTTCGCTAGCTCCGCCAACATATTCGAAAGGGTTGTTTTCCGTATAGTTGGCAGTTACACTCTGGGGCTAGATGTATGGCCAAACAACAGCCCCCTTCTACTAAAGCGGCTGTATGTGTGTTTCAAAATCGCATTCATTGTTCCTGTAGTCTCCGAATGACTCCACGCGGCAACAAGAACGCTTAGCCCTTAGTCCTCATCTATATGTAGAGTTATGCGGGCGAACGGCGAAGGCGGAAACGGCACCGACAGACGGGCAAGCCACAAAAAGCACTATAAAAATATTTAATAAAGAGCATCGCGAACTTTCAAGTTTTATTTCTGTTAGCTCGCTTCTTCTTGCTTGCAAATCGGGAGGGGAGTTGAGGAAAAGCAGCCCCATGCCCAACATAGAGTGAGTATTTATAGTTGTAGCCCTTCGCGATTTCGCAGACCATTTTCTTTGCTTACTTACTGCGTTCTGTTTACTGTATGCTATGCTGGATGAATACGAAGCGGAACTAGGGATCAGGAGGACGTATATGCTATTCTTCACATATGCAACTCGTATGAATGGACGGAGAAAGGTACCTTCGTCGTTGGGTGTTTGTGTCTGCTCAGTTTTTGCAGCGTTCTCAAGCTCAATGGCCATTACTTAGAGAAAGGGGCCATCACCAACGTCCCATAAATTGGATATTCCTACTAGGTGGATTACTTTCGCGCCCATAACTTGCAAGTCAAGCTTCACACTTCTTTTTTTTTTTACAAAATGCACATTCTATAGGCCCCTAACACAAAGATGGTTTCTCTACTGTTTTTTTTTATTCCATCCACTCAGAAACACTTTTATTTTTCCAAACGAGCCTGGCATAAATTTAATCCTTTCATATGGACACCGCCTATGGTCGGCAGTTAACTTGGTTCGCGGAAAATGACCATCACCATTACCGTTACGACTTGTCCGCACCCCTTCTCGGGCCGGGATTAATGGGAAGAGAAAGGACGTTTAGTGGAGCTCAGTTTATAGTTGAGTGCCGCTTTTCGCGCATAATAAATGCTTTTAATAAGGGAAATTTTTCCGCTGTCATTAGTGGCATTCCCGCGGATAAATTGTTCCTAGTGAAGTGGATGAGAAAGGGAGTTTGTCTTTGAAGTGGAGGAATTCCACGTCAAAGAATTGATCGATCTGATTCGAACCATTCTGATTACGTAATCTCTGACATATTTATTAGTCATGCGGCAATTGTGGAGGAGTCTGGTTTCACATAATAAAACGGGAAAAAATATTGTAATTGCTTTTAAGGTGGCTCCAAAACCTTAACTCTAACTTTTTATTAAATATTAGCTGAACCCGGTGCGTGCGCTGCTACGCTTGCAACAAAATGAATGCAAATTTTAATAGAACTGTCACTTTTATGGTTGGTTTTCGGAGGGCGAAGAAGTCTCAAACTACCATAGAAATATTTCTCTCCTTCAAAAACCTGTACATGCCAAATTTGGTTCCATTTACTTGATTAGTTCTCGAGTTATGCAGAAATTTTTGTTTCATTCGTATGGGAGCCTCCCCTTTCAGAAAGAGGAGGGGTCTCGAGTCACCTTAGAAACATTTATTGCTTTGTAAAACCTCCACATGCCCGATTTGGTTCCATTTGCTTGATTAAATTTCGAGTTATGCAGAAATCTGTGTTTCATTTGTATGGGAGCCCCCCCCCCTTCACATTCAGAAGACAGAGAGGTCACAAACCACCTTTGAAACATTTATTGCTTTCAAAAACCTCCACATGCCAAATTGGTTCTATTTGCTTGATGAGTTCTTGAGTTATGCAGACATTTGTGTTTCATTTGTATGGGAGCCCCCCTTATAGAAAAGGGAGGGGTCTGGAGTCACCTTAGAAATATTTCTTGCCTTCAAAAACCTCCATCTGCCAAATGTGGTTCCATTTACTTGATTAGTTCTCGAGTTATGCAGAAAGTTGTGTTGGATTTGTTTGGAAACTCCCTTCCCTCCCCTTTCCTGATGGCGGAGGAGTCTCAAACTTCCATAGAAACATTTCTCTCCTCCAAAAACCTCCACATGCCAAATTTGGTTCCATATGCTTGATTAGTTCTTGAGTTATGCACAAATTTGTGTTTCATTAGTACGAGAGCCCCCCTCTTACAGAGGGCGGTGGGGTCTCGAGTTACCTTAGAAACATTTCTTGCCTTCAAAAACCTCTACCTGCCAATCTTGGTTCCATTTACTTGATTAGTTCTCGAGTTATGCAGAAACTTGTGTTTCATTTGTATGGGGGCGGGGCTCCCATTTTTTTTTGTTGGGGCGTAGAACCACTGCGTCAGTGAAGGCAGTGGTTCTACGCCCAACAAAAAAAAAAAATGGGAGCCCCGCCCCCTCTACCAGAGAGAGAGAGGAGGAGTCTCGAACCACCGTAGAAACATTTCTTGCCTTTAAAAACCCCGCAAGCCAAATTTGGTTCCATTTGCTTGATTAGATCTAGAGTTATGAAGAAATTTCAGTTTCATTTGTATGACAGCACCCCTTCTAGGAGAGGGGAGGGGTCTCAATCCACCATAGAAACATTTTTCGCTACCAGAAAACCCCACATGCCAAATTTGGTTCCATTTGCATGATTAGTTCTTCAGATGTGCAGAAACTTCTGTTTCATTTGTATGGGAGCCTCCCTGTCTACCATAGAAACATTTTTTGCCTCCAAAAACTTCCGCATGCTAAATTTGGGTTCCTTTGCTTGATCAGCTCTCGAGCTATGCAGAAATATGTGTTTTATTTGTATGGGAGCCCCCCCCTTTCAGAAGAGAGAGGGGTCTCTTACTATCTTAAGAACCTTTCCTGGCCCCAAAAACTCCTGCATACAAATTTTCACGCCGACCGGTTCAGTAGTCTCCGAGCCTATTAGGGTCAGACAGACAGAAATCCATATTTTTTTAGTAATCAATGTGTTTTGTCTGTTTGTCTGTGATATAAATGTTAATTAATAAACGGAGGTGAGTTAATATAAAAATATAAAAAAATTCCTGAAAAACTCGCGTTGTTACACTCTTTGATGATGATTGTTGATACTGCTGATTGAAAATTATGAAGAAAAAATGCAAAACTACCAATTTTAAAACGAGCTGTTCTCCTTAAGGGGACAAAAGTGGACAAACGATTTTGCAAGGATCTTGTAGATGGAAGTTTATACTTTCAGTTAACGTACACTGTGTTTGCAAATATTTGCAAATAAGGGAGTAAGATATCTTGCAAAATCGTATTTTTTTTACAATTCAACCCCTACGACTTTTTTTTCTATAATAACTAGCAACTATCGTGTATCTTCAAAATGTGCGTCATGCCCTAAAAGTCATTTATGCAAAGTTTTCAAATTCAAATTGAAATAAAAAAGTTACAGCAAAAAAAAAACTGTTTTTTTAAGTCCCACCCTGAGAAAAGTTAGTAAACTGTTATAAAACGATACGTGGATGAGATATAAGTTAAATTTATTCGGCAAAGTTTCATTAAATTAAAATATCTACTCTTCTGTAGCAGAAAAAAATCCTCTACATCATAAGAAAAAAAGTTGAAATTTTTATTATGAACATAAAAAGACCACCCTAGTCACCACTCAATCCAAAAGACAGATCTTATTTTTCAAATTAAATTTTCAGAAGACATCATGTGTCTGAGGTGCATAGTTTTCGAGTTATCGATTTTTGTCGCGAAACTTGTCCATTCGTACCATAGTGCAAGGATGTATTTTACGATGCTTCTAACAGCACTCACTACCGCATGGTGAGGCTCCTTTGATCGTATGCTTTAGTGGAAATCACTTTGGAATATAAGGGGGATTTGAACTTTGAACTGAAAAAAATCAATGCGTTTGCACTTTGGCGGAGGCAATACGCTATTTTGCTGGATTTGGCATCCTGTTTCTACGCGCGGCTGGTGTTAGACTGATATTTTGGAACGAGTAAACTGCTATTCCATTTTGTGAGTGACTCCAACAGCATCCGTACTGGTGGTATAAATCGATTCAAATTGGCTCTCAAGCTTCAATATACATTACCTTGTCTTCCTAATGAAAACCCACCATCACACTTTGTGATGGGCCCCAATAGCATCCTTACTGTTGGTTGAAATCTGTTCAAATCGGAAATCGGTACTCTTGTACCGCTACTATTGAAATATTTCACTAGACAGCTTATCATTTACCAAAACGAACCCTGCTGTCATCCAACATCCCAGTGATATCTCTTGGAATTGCAGAGGTGTTCTCCAATAAAGCGAGTATCACATCAACATATTCCTACCCTTTTCTAATTTGACCTGCATTCGAGCGGGGCCGACGCCGGTTTTGCTTAAGTTTGGGATCACCAGTTCTTACACATTGAGGATGTCTGTTAGTCCCAAGCATCACCTATTGGTTCTTTGTGCAATTTCAGCAGATCTGGAAATAACGGAGTAGTAACCTCGGGCGGTCAATCATGTTCATGCTGCTGCTCAAATTTTCTTCAACTCCAGCTCTGTTTTAATAGTTTTGGGATGTTTGCGAAGTTCCGTCTTCATAATTACCCAGAATTTTTCAATTGGGCGAAGTTCCAGAGAATTTGGTGGGTTCATATCTTTTGGCACCAAATTGACTCCATTGGCTCGGTACCACTCCAACGCGTTTCGAGCGTAGTGGCAGGATCAGGCCAAAACAGAGTTGATCCTTTGTGCTTCCATATAAATTGCAAGACCCGCTTCTTAAGGCACCTTTCCGTGTAATTCGCACCGTCGATTGTTCCGGAAGTGATGGAGGGAGCGCTTATTTCACCACATCCGCAAATCACCTGCCAGATCAGGAATTTTTTTGGCTAATTTCGATAATTTCTTCTTTCCAACATCCCCCGGAACATCAAATTTAGACTTGCCAACGAAATATTCTTGCCCAGGAAGTTGACGGAAGTCGGCCTTGTCGTAAGTTTCGTAATTTATCACGATGCAACACGGTTTGGGATTGGGGAGCGACTTCGTGTAAAGTTTCCGGGCGCGGGTTTTAGCAGTGATGTTTTGCTTTTCATTCCGATATGGGGCTTTTTGCTCCTTGTAAGCATGTAATCCTTCAAGGTTTTCAGCACAAAACCGACTGCCACTGGACGATTCTTTAACTGTTGCGCCTCTTTCCTGGCCATTTTATTGTCCGTTGGACCACTTTTACGACCACCCTTTTCCTTCCTTTGGGCAATAAGACGCTCTTTGAAGGTTCTTATCAGATGAAACGCAGTTGTATTTGATATTCCAAGCTTTTTAGCTATCCTGGAACTACTGTATGAATAACTATGAAACTTGACAAATATAAACAATTTACTATCAATAAGATTGACTCAAATTTTCAGGTTTTGCTCTAAATGCTCTCACCTTTCTTCAGAAACGTCAGGATCTTGTACATGGCCGCTCGGCTGTATCCGACCGACTCGAAGTGCGGCACAGTGAAGGACTTCTTCGCTCCGGGGTGGAGCCGGTGGTACCTACTAACCACCGCACGTAGTTGCTTCACTGCTTTCGCCATGGCGAAACGAAACTAATATTTATTTATTTATTGACGATTCACCGGTGGACCCATGACCAGGTAGCATGAAAAATCGGTATACTTCGTCTCTGGTTTTTCAATGCAAGCGTTACTTCATAGGTTCTCTTTTTCTAATATTGGGATAGAACACTTTTGAAGGGTTTCTCTTAAACATATTGAAACATTGAAACATTGAATTTTCTGCGTTATCTAATGCACATAAAGGGAATGCTAGATTTGGAAGAAAATAATTGGATATTTCAAGTGAAATTATGCCAGATAACACCTGAATCTAGCCGGTTTTATGAAAGATTGCAAATATTGTTGTATGGCGCATGAAAGATTGCAAACAATTTCGTTGTTTACGCATCCTATGGCTTGGAATGAAACGAGCGGAAATTTTACGCGCTTGTTAAAATTATTTATTTTTTCTGTGTTCTGAATCTAATAGAGGAACATTTAAGGGGTCTGAAATCCATCCATTCTCGCAACACTAAATTGTTTGGACGATGGATTTTATCACCAGTAGATGAAGCGCACCCAAGCATCAGAGATCAGAAGTCTTTTGTTTTAGAGTTCAGAGATTTTTCACAATGGTTTTGCCATTGGTTTGACCAAATCATTTTTTTTGGCGGGGGGGGGTGGTTGGGGGGAAAGGAATGGGGGGGGGGGAGTGGGGGAATGATTGCTTTTTTTTAAAACTCTAAATATTACCAATCCTTTAATAAACCTTTTTTTTTTTTTTAATTTTTTTTTTTTTTTTTTTTTTGGGGAATTGAAATAATATTTGGAATGGGATTTTTCAAAATTTGTAAGTATGTATGTAGGAAGCCACCATCCTAGCGTGGGCCTTGCCCTGCATGCGGTTCCACTTAACAGAAAGATCATGCTTTGTTACTGTTCTAAATTCAACATATCGCTGTATGAAGGGCCAAAAAGGGTTGGGCAGGCCCGTAAGCAGACACACTTACGCGAAACCTGCGGGAATAAGAGAATCTCCTTCCAGCAATATAATCCTATAAAACGAATAACAAAATATGCAATTCAGTTAAGCTTTCCACTAGATGGTTTGTTTAAGAAAGGCGCGTCAAATTCATTACAACTGTTGGAGTGGAATGTACCAATCATAAATGATAGACACATCCCCTCCTAGACTCCAGTTGGCCGTCCACTCCATTGTCCAATTGCAACTTCAATGATGCACCCTCCCATCCCAGTTATGTTTTAAATCAATAAGGTATTAGGTTTTTACAATATATATCAAATATAGAATGTAATAAAGAAATAAGTATATATATATAGTGCGTATGAGGATATATAGGGTACGGACAATTGGGTAGCCTGGACTGGATAATGTTTTCGAACTGTACACCTTGCATGTCAAAATTTCCTCAATGATTTTTATTTAAATTACATGTTTGCATACTGCTGGCCTACTGCACTTGTAGAAAAACCTGCAGAAAAACCTGCAAATTTAGACAATGTATCGTAACCAAGAGAAAAAAAATGAATTAAAAATTATTTTACATAACTTAGTAGTTCCATGGATGACCTGAAATAATTTTTATATAATAGTATAACTTAAATTTCGGCATCTTGTTCCGTTTGCTTGCATCGCAATAATCATTTGTAGAGGATCTCATAGGTACTAGAGTGATTTTAAATAATCAAATTAATTTAAATGTAATAATATACTTTCAAATCATAACAATGACGTAACAAAATGATAACATGAGCACGACAGTTATCGATAATAGAATGTATATCTGTGACTAAGCTGTTCATCCTCTCGTCGATAGACTTCACCTTTTTCAGCTAGCATTAATGTCAAGTAAGATTAATATTTGTATCCATAATAATAATAAGAGAATATAATTTATTAATGTACAAAAAATATCTGACATCCAACGATCCAAGCACATCTAATGTGAACGTTATGCTGAAATAATGAAAAACAAATTGAGCCTTTAATGCTTGTAATGTTGCTCCATGCTCATAAGATAAGTGTTTTTAGAACAAAAAGATGATCCCAAAGCGTAGTGAATTTATAAATTTAATGCAGATGATCGCACCCCCTCACTTCGCTATTGTCAGATTGACAACATTGCCCAGGCTACGCCAACCAGCGTCTCCATGTTTCAGCTGGCAGTCTTGTGATCATATGACTCGTGGAGGCGTGAGGTAGGAACTTGTGAGGACCAAAGGTCTGTCGTATCCTTCTTTAATTCTGTCAACTCACCATTTGAAGCCCAAAAATGTGGAACGCTTCACGATTTTGCGTGTCATCCTTGCGCAGGGGCCATGCTAATCTTCTTTGTATCGTTCCAATTTTAGTATATGTCCAGCCGAAGCTAGGACAGAATCGGAATTTGCCATCAAATTAGTCATAAAATCCACAACAGTAACAATTTCGAGAACTTTCCCATTTCAAACTAGTCAGCATTTTCCGAAAACTGCAGACGCTTTAAAAAACTAAGAGAACCATTTGATATTCAGGAATTAAATGAAAAGCAATTTGCAGGCACTGGGAGCAACTTGATGTAATGATCAGCATCCAACATGCGAACAATACCACTTTCTGTCCGGCTCCAGCATCACCCGCACCAAAGACGGCCACTTTTCGACTCGAAAGCTGAAATTTTACTCATTAATTGGTACTATCGCGTGTACCGTTTTGGAACTGTATTCTTCTTGTTCCAAATAGCTGCAAGAATAGATCAAAACATATACCAGTTTTAAAATAATGCAAAATAGATCCGGTTTAAAACAAAATTTACAACACCGTTGCAGCGGTGTTTTTGCGTTTGGTCTAAAAAAATTAATCCCATCCACGATTTGTACCACCGCTGAAGATGCCCTAATACGAGGTAGCGAGTGCAACAGGGCTCACCAAAGTAGTAGTGTTACGATAGAGCTGGTTGATGAACTCGTCTACCTTGGATTCTTGTTAACAGCAGACAACAACTTGAAATACGAAGGCGCATCTTTAGTGGAAGTCGTGATTGGAACAGCCTGTTTTCACTGTGAAATTTTCGCAGAAATTTCGAATCATGGTGTCTTCTACAAAGTTGTACCTAAGGGGTTGTCCATCTTGTGGTGGTAGTTTCGTGGTTCCTCTTGCTAGCTTTTGAACGAAGCACAATAGCGGGGTGATGTCAATGGCAAGTTTGTAGGGAATGTGGTTTCAGGCTACTTTGCTCAAAACATCATTTTTCTATCCCTTCATTTGACCATAATGGAGCTATTTTTCTGCTTTAAATTGGGGTGTCTCTAAAAAAATTAGTTTTTTATTCTAACTTTGTTGTTTCTCATTTTTGGAAAGAGTGGTCTTGAGACCTATGTAAAGGAGGACTCAAAAACCCTTCCAGGTCCACAATAATTTACTACCGTCGTTGGGGAGGATATGAGCGATGCGGACATGTCGATTCAAGTGGAGAAATTCGGTCGAAAGGTACTGGTATGGCAAGCAATATGTTCCTGTGGTTTGAAGTCAACCATTTTTTACATTACCGGAACTATAAATGCGGAAATCTATCGATCTGAGTGTCTCCAGAAGAGATTGTTGCCTTTATATAAGAATCATAGTACACCTCCACTGTTTTGGCCGGATTTAGCGTCAGCTCACTATGCCAAAACCACTCTCAATTGGCTTGCGGAAAAGGGTATAGATTTCGTTGAGAAAAATATCAATCCACCAAATTGCCCTCAGCTTCGACCCATCGAACGTTACCGGGCAATCAAGAAGACTGGTAAGGCAGCTGGGAACATGCAGGAGTTAAAAAAAAATTGGGCTCAAGCGTCCAAAAAATGCGATGCAACACTTGTCCGGAACTTGATGAAGAGCATTCGATCCAAAGTTCGAAAATTCGTGAAGGAATAACTTAAATTTCATCCGGTCTTCATTATGTTCAAGTTTAACCTCGTACAATAAAGGATCAATTTTTGGTATGAATAAAATATCGGTTTTCAACATAATTTGAAATAAAGTTTGTGGATAGCTTATTTTCGATATACTCCTTATTCTTTTCGAACTTATGATTGTTTTGGCGAGAATTGGCCGGAAAACCATCAAATTTTTGTTTCAATGTCAGGGAACATAATACTATTCGGGTGAACTCCGGGTACTCCTGGGGCACACAAGTGGGGACTGCTTATAGTCGGACATGTTTTTCGTTGAAGTTACCCCTAACTTTTGAACAATGAAGTATAGCAGTGGTGACGCTGTAGCGGCGAACTTATTCCACTTTAAACGCATTTGTTGTGCATTTGTCACTTTTTAACCGCATCCTCGAAGTTTTCGCTTCGAATATTTTTCGATCGGTCTGAACTCAGGCCAATCCGGAGGATTAATCTCTTTGGATTAACATTAACATTGTTTGCAGCATACCATTCTAGTACCTCCTTAGAGTAGTGGCAGCTGGCTAGATTCAGCCAAAACATAACATTGGTCTTGTGTTGCCGAATGAAGGGTTAAATCCGCATTTTCAGACACTCTTTAATGTAAACCTTCAACGTAATTGTGTGAGGTGTGATGAAAACCTTAGTTTTAAGGCCACAACTGCAGATTTCTTGCCAAATCATTTGTTTCCGAGCAAACTTATCAGCAAAAACGACCAATTGACAGGTTAAATTTTCGTCCGGGGATTTCTTTATAATCCATTTTGACAGATGTTTCGTCATCCATTAAAATTTCGTCAATTTTCCATCAAATTTCGTCAAAACTCGTTCGTATAGTAATCGTGCTCGCTTTTTGGCCACTAAATTTTGTTTCAGGGAGAGATTTGGATGTTTATTGGCACAAAAAGACTTATATCCTTCTCTTGAAAGGATGTTACGCACGGTGGAAAAGTTGGAATCGTATTTCTTCGCTAAATCACGCTAAATCACGGGTTGCCTTTCACGTACCTCAACACCTTTCTCCTCAGCTCTTTGTCCCTAGTGCCACTTTTATGATAGATGCGCTGTGCTCTATCCACACTCAGAGTATCCTTGTAACGTTTGATTACAAGACACACAGCTGGTTGTGGGAATTTTAACACTTATGCTATTTTTGAGGCAAACCACGAATGATTCTCTTGATGTTTGTGCACAATTAATTTTCTTTTCTCAAGTTCCATGATCCGATATTTCGAGATGCGTCGATCAATCGAGAAAACTGTTCACCAATTTCTTCGTCAATGAAACATCAACAAATGCCTGTCAAACGTTTTTTGTCCCAACTACTAGAGACGAGGTGGTGTATTAAACCATGCGTCCAGATTAAATTTGAATCGGGCTTTAACTTACCATATTATTATGTTTGGTAATATTGTTTTATTGATTTTACTTCAAAGATGATTTAAACATTACTTATTGTTATTTTTTGCCCATTTATCTCTAACTCCCTTCCAGTTAAATCTTTCCTTTCCTAACTCGGTAGCAAAAAATATTAGGTCAGCAAAAATAAAAGCGGATTGCTGTTATAAAATCAGCATCAAGTAGCAAATAGTGACCATGGCAACAGTAAATTAAAATGTATAAATATTAGTTTTGTAAAATTTCAATAGATTTAATAAACTTTTTCAGGATACCTCAAATCAAGATTTTGGTGAAATGCTGCTATCGCTGAGAATGAACGAAAACGTGCTTAAGCGCGAACTACAGAACTATAAACTTTAACATTTTAGAACATTTTTTGCGTTTCAGGATCAACTGAACGAAGATCATATATTATAGATACGAATGTTTGTAGTATTTTTCATTTACATAAATATATACACCATTATATAAATATTTCATGGGAATGGGAGGGACCACCAGGGCACCCGATTGAAGCACTCTGGATGAGGAGCGTGGGAATGCCAACTCCCCATTGCTAACAGTTTGTGAATAGAGGGCGTGCTCTTCTCCCCGCCCATTGGGGCATCCTTATGTTAGATAGCTTGCTCTTTTGACCAATTGTTCAATCTTGTTGTTGGAAGGAGATTCTTTATATCCCTGTGGAAACGTATAAGTGATGTTGCCTATCGATCCACCCAACCCGTTTTTGGCCCTTCATACAATGGCATGATTAGGATAATCAGTGGTTATTAAAGCTTGATCAAGTCTAACAGAGAGGAGAGCCCATTGCTGGCGGACTTAGTTTCCGTGCTACAATGCAATGGGTGGTAATACATATCATACCTCATACAGAGGGATTATTGTGTGTAACAAATGACTAATTTCTTGAACACCGGAGA